>JBBPCZ010000142.1:25659843-25677227 GCA_037974445.1 Brycinus macrolepidotus | reverse complement strand
TATTCTTTTTATACTTGTTGGTCTACCTATGGCTTTTAAAACAAATTTCATGACTGTTTTGTGCTGTTTTGTCTTTGACTGTTATCATTATGGGATGCACTCTGACATCTGGACATCTCTGGGAAAATGAAAGCTACTAAACTGCAGCTGGACCAGCATAGGCATCACTAAATTGTGCTCTATGTGGCTACAGGCTCCAACTACAGTGACAGGCCTCGTGTATGACTACAAGATGAAAGACAGAGGATTGACTCGTGGGCTTCAGTGAGCTGTGCTTTCACCGTGGGCGCTTTGTTCTCTCTGTGCGCTAGGGGCTTTACTGCTCCCACTTTATAGCTTCTAAAATATGAACTTGAAAAAGCCTTTTATCTTGAATGGCTTCAAAAGCTTTGGGGAGAACTGCGTTAGAATTCCTGTTCCCTTTTACTCTTCATGTTTCTACGCAATCAGATGGTAAATGCAGTACAATCAGCAGACAAGAGCAGAGAACTACATTGAACTATACATACAACAGCAGACATGGTGGGAGCCATTAGGAATGTAGCAAATCAATGTGGTTTATGAAAAGCAACATAGAGGGTGTTGCAGTAAAGAGGAACGTAAATACTGTGAAATGACCTTTCCTCTGAGAGATGATATATTCTAAAGAGGATAAAATGATCTTGTATGGATCTACAGTGTAAGTGTGGGAGTGAATGACAATGAGCTAAGAGTTAAGCAGAGCAAGTGCCCTACTTAAGGATCTGAATGTACGATATAGTGGTGCCACTTTATCAAGAAGTCATGCATTATTAGTGCAAAATACATCATGACATGAGCTGCAGGCCATAGATGGTAGACAGAATATAGGTCTAAAGAGAGCAGGAGAGTAACCCTGATAATGGGTAGGGATGGGATGATACAAAAATTTCCTATCGTGGTATCGATGACCAAAATTATTATTCAATTATTAAGTAAGCACTTAATTCTTATATAAAAATGTAACTATATATGCATAGTTTATTCTCATTAACTGAACCCTTACCTCCTCACTACCTTAATGACAGCATCAATCCTGTCAGGTAAAGACTGTCTCTTGAGATTGTTCTTGTTCTTTTTAGCAAAGTCTTGGACGTTATTTGTTTCACTGTCATTTCCACATTATACACAGCTGTAAGGCATCTGTGTGCAACTGGTTAATCAGACCTTCATCTGTGGTTTGGAACAGAGGATAAAATGCAGAAACGGGCACACATGAACTCTAGCTAAAATGTGTACTCATGGAGGAATGGGCTAAAAACAAACAGAAGCTCAAGAGACTGGTGTAATTCTTACCTGACAGAATTGCTGTAGTTGTTAAGGTAAGAGGGATGTGACAGAACATCAGAAAAGAATGCAACAATGCATGTGGCTTTTTTTCTGGAGAGCTTAAACTAATCTATTTCTGTAGTGCGCTATTGATGAATTTAACAAGGAGCATGATGTCATATCTGCCTATACAGAGGTGTAGGGCTGAAGTGCTCTGCAAATGAGTGTAGGTCATGCAGTGAAAGCCAAAAATGCAGAGTGTGAGAAGAGAGAGTGAGAGTTATACATAAACCTCTTCTATCGTTCCTATCCCTATGGCACTGCCGCGACGTCCATATTTACTGGGACTTTTCCCTGGGACAAGCAATGACTGCAGAGGGGCCACACAAAGAGAGAGAGAGAGAGAGAGTGCGAATGAGAGAGAGAGAGAGAGAGAGAGAGAGAGAGAGAGAAGGGAGAGACCATGAGTTGTCATGCAGCAGATTATGTTATGTTTTAAAACCACGTAGGCCAGCTGGCGGGTTTGATCATTCTAAAGCACAATAAAACAGTTAAAGGGCCATCACAACCACAACACAGCAGATAGATGGGGAGAGAGGTGCCTGAGGAACCATGTTGCATATGGAAGCCTGGGAGGGACAAGAGAGCAGAGAGCTGAGCTGAGGAGAGGAGCACACACAGCACACTGTTAGAGACACCAGAACACTGCAGACATGGTTTAAAATGCAACATTGACAGAATATGTGCACACAGTTACACACGGCTTAGCGCAATTAGTCATTGGTTAAGACAACCAATACAGGTTAGTTATACAAAGAAAAACTGGATTTAACCACATTGACATGTACTATTCAGTCTGCAAAGGTGTATGTAACAGCAGTTTTTATTTTTTTCTTCGAAGATATACAGGAGGAGGATTTCCCAGAATCCCAAACAACTGTTTCACCTTGCAGGAAAAGAACCCCCAGTGGAATTTCCACCTTTATCAAGGTCAGCACATCCATATGACTGACATTTCATATCAATGCATAGAAAGTGTTGGCTGGAAAACATAGTGGAACCAGTAACAAAAACAACAGAAACCCAAAAACAGTAAGTTGATCCAGGATGTTTCCCTTTTGGGATAAAGATGGTACATGGGCATCTATAAGCACGCTCGGACAGGGCATTGCTGTGATTCTCCCTGTTTCTTACCACTGTAACATAATGTATGGCCATTAGGTACGCACCAAAAGGACTGTGCTTTGTGGACGAAAGGTCCCTGACTTGTATACTTGCATATACTCACCTTGCACAGCAAATACAGCTCATCAGCACCTCATGCCTGTGGACAAAAACCTGAGCAGCAAAAAATGTCCAGCACTCACTCTTACACTAAACATATAAAGCTCACTCAGCACATTGTGAGGCAGTCTGGACACGTATGCTCACACACACACACGCACACACACATACACAGGGCTGATGCTTCAGGGAACGCAGTGAGGCACATACATTCACATCCTTCTTCATTTAGACAGAGTTCCAGATCCACAGCACAAAATATTTAAGAAAAATCAACTGGATAAAACAAGACATGGACATTTCAAATGAGGCAACATTACATGAAAACTTAAAAATTAACCTATCCATGTTCCACCTACAAATGCCTTCTCACAGTAACTGCTGAGGGCTTCAAAAAGCTCAGAAAACCACTGACTGTGTTCTTATTAGGATGAATGAGATTTGCATTCTGTAAAACTTACCCATTCTAGCAAATGTAGCTACAACAGAATGCTTTTGTAGGCAGAGCATAGTTAAATGCTGTGATCGCCTGTAAAGTGCATTGTGTTAAGGCCTTAAATGTTAGGCCTCCAAAAATGAAAACTTAAAAGTTTAACCCAAAGTAACATGCAATACATTGCAAACTGCTATACAGTGAAACTGTCGCAAAACACAGTGGACACATCAAACCTGCCAAGAACTCATACATTTCATAAAACAGATGAAAGCTTTGAAAGAATAACAGTCCTTTTTGGATAGGGATTATACTGCCTCTCTGAGAGAACAGACATGCTTACAATAAAGTAGATGGACAGTTTAACAAGATTGTTATTAGAAAACA
The DNA here is from genome assembly GCA_037974445.1 of Brycinus macrolepidotus. NCBI lineage: Eukaryota > Metazoa > Chordata > Actinopteri > Characiformes > Alestidae > Brycinus > Brycinus macrolepidotus. The sequence goes on along the minus strand of JBBPCZ010000142.1, from coordinate 25,673,836 downwards.
TGAGCAAGGCCAGAAAGGGTGCTCTAGTGAGTGAGTTTCAAGAAACAGACAGCGTGTCCTTAGTAAGAGAAGGGAAATGTCTTGTTGTGGATGCCTGATAAATGCACAAATAATGTTAAAGTTGTATATATAATCATTAATTTAACTGGCCTCTTGTGTATAATTTGTAGAGTCAGCATGAACTCATAGAAGCTTATTCTTTAGATTTAAACAAGCTGTTTTTGTTTCTATGCCCTTAAGACTGATAAATATGTAAATAATTCTGGAATTTGATGAAAAGTTACTTCAGTAGGTAATTACTGTTAATTACTATTAACTTTTGAATTCTAAGGGTTAATTGTTTTATTCTGTTTATCTGTTCACTGTGGTAGAACATTTGTGTGGTAGAATGTTTGTGTGGGCGGATGAGACAATGTGAAGAGGACTTTGTGAGGCTTCAGGTGTGTAAGTGTGTGACGGGCAAGGGGGCAGCATGTTGGGAGTGAGGGTGCTAGGGGTGGAGGGGAGGGTCATCATTTGCTTTTGGGGGTTACTTACTATCCCGGGCATTTTGGGGGTCTCTGGTGAGTGCAGGTGGTGGTTGTTGTTGTGGGTAAAACTGCTGCTGTGACTAGAGGAGACTGTGTGCTTCCTGATATTGAAGCCCATGGCGTCCAGAGACTGACTCCTGCTGCGGATCACCCGCTAAAGGTCAGAAAGAGATGGGAAGGAGACACTGTGAGCTGGGAGTGGGGCCACAGGGGAAACACAGGAGCCATGGATAATGAGGCAAGAGGGAAAACACCCTGCTCTGAATGCCCATTAGAAAGGTAGACCCTGAGTGAGGACACCTGGAGGAGCTAGAGATGAGGAGAAAGTCAGCAGTGTTGAAGAGATAAGCAAGTTCCACAACGGAATGGAAAGGTGCAAGCAGCAAAGCTAGCTAGGAATCCACAGAGGTGTGGCTGGCACTTCTCAAAGCTATGGAACAAAACAGAGCAGGACATGCTCACCACAGTCCTACTGAATACTGATTAAGCACTGCACTCTTAAGTCCAGTTACAAGGACACTCTATCAAAATCCTGTTACCAACCTTTTGAAACTCTCAGCCCACCCAACTAACTACAAAAGTTTCCATGCTCACTACAAGGTTTAACCTAACCAATATTTAGGCTAAAGAAAGTAAAGTTGCAAACAGAGGTATGGTTCAGGTTTAGATGCATATTTTCTATGTTTAGTCTCTAAGTGACTGCAAACATTGTCTGGCTTTGAAGCAGGGCTGAATGATTTGTGGGAAATATCTAATAGTGATATTTCTTTGGCCAGTATTGCAACTGCAATTTAAATATAATTATTCTCTACAGCATAAGCTCCAGTAACTGCTCGTAAAAAACATCTTAATAATTTGCCTTGAGTTAAATGCTTAAGGGATCAACGTAAAACTGAAATGTAAACTAAAGGTAAGGTTAATGCTAAAAGAGAACCGATATTTCATGCATTTGGCCACAGGCCTTGTTTTGCCATGAATATCAGCATATCCATTTTTTAGACTTTTAGACCTGAATGCTTAAAGTAGTGTACCAGCCAGTTTACAAGCTCGGCGTCATCGTAATTTGTTTTTATTAAATTAAATTAAAATGAAAAGACTTTCAATAATGTAGGATACAATTAAAACTGCACATTTCAATTTGTTATTTCAAGAAAAACTATTAATTGGCCTATAAGTTTATTTTGTCAAGACCTCTGAGTGTTTAATTTTGAATGGGTAGTTTACCATTTGTTATTCTTGCACTCATGAAGCCTAGTGTAGGTACTCAGCGCTGTGATTGTATGGTGTTGGTTCATGCTTGGTATTGTCTGTTTTCTCGGTCTGAGATATTGCGGCCCAGCCTTGGAATATTTGTGAAAGGCTCTGTTTTTCTCTTTTATTCATGTGGGATTATTTCATATGATGAAACGAAACGTTTTGCACTAATCTGCACTGAAAATATAACCATAAGTAGCCAGTATTTTGCCAGACCAGCCAAAGAGCTCAGCATTAACGTAAAAGCAAAACTAAAGGCCAGCAGCCCCTTAGCAGTACCACCGTGGGCCACTGGGGGGGCAATGAGCCACAGATTGATAAACACTGCTTTAGAACATTGACTCTGTTGGTTTTAGTATATTATAGGTAGACCTGAACAGCAAATATGAATAAGGAACTCATTAATAAAGATGTACAACAGTAATCATCAGCTGAATACAGTTTCCCAGTGTGCCAAAAGCAGTAATTAGCGCTAATTAAAGTAACAAGTGATATCATTACAGCACTGTAAGATCTGTTGATACACCGCTGAACAGTTGGTGTAACAAGGATGCTGATTTGGCATCTCCATCCTGGAGGAGGATGTGCTATTAACAAGGGGGACAGCAGTACTTGGCATTTACACATTACACAAGAAAAGACTGATTTGCAAAATTGCCTCAGAGCAAGACTATGAAATAAGTATGTCAGCCTGACTAAGGAAAATACAACTTCACAGACAAAATGATTAAAAGTAGACTGAGAAGAGAAAGAAGAACGCACTCCAGCAAGCACATTCGCATTGGTAATGTGGACCACAGGGAACCCACAAAAAGCAGCACAGTACAGTGACAGTGTTATTATTATTAGGAGCACTTAGAAAGACCCAGCCACCCATAAATTGGTATCCATAATCCAGATTATTATTAGGAGCACTTAGGGTTGCGTGACTTTGCCCATGGCCATTCTGGATTTACCTTAAATGACTCGAAGAAGCCCCCGCTCCCTCCTCCTCCATTCTCCAGCTTGTCCTCATCTCCACCAAGTCCCATCATGGCCTGACTGTTGATGTGCAACTCTTCATACAGGGTTTCCAGCAGCGCTGCCCGTGTGCGCTCCTAACCCCACAAACACACAAACACATAGAGATGCACAATGAACAGGCCATTAGACAAATAAATTAATAACTGTTGGAGAAATGTCTGCCTCACACATATCTCCTTAATCTTAATCCTACAGGACCTTATATATAACATACCACTGGCAATATATTCAAGGACTTTGGCCTTGTCCCCTTTAACTCATTAAAATCTGCCCCAGAGCAGTCAGGCTGCGGGCGTGTCTTGTGCTGGGCAAAGTAATATATATCATGTGGAACTGGAGCTATATAAAAGGAACATGGCACTGCCCATATTGCTGGTCTGAGCATGCAAGTGTGCAAGCCTGTGACAAAAAAAGTGATAATAAATAAGTATTTTCTGCTTTGTTACATCACACACTTTACATAACAAAATAAATGTGACAATGGCACTGAGAAATCACATTGTTAAAGAAGAAGAGAGGTTGATCCTGCTCTCTATTTGTTCTTTCCTGCTACTGTAATCTGTGTTGTTGTCATTTGGACTGTTTAATGTATTTGTCGACTACCGTGTATTTATTGCTGTCTCTTGTTCTATGTCTGAAATATTTGTAAAGCGACCTTGAGTTTGAGAAAGGCGCTATATAAATAAAAATTATTATGATTATTTATTATTATTATTATTATTATTATTATTATTATAGTCATGCTTTTAGCCTTTGGAATTAAATGGATAAACAAGGCTTTAAATACAGGTTTTGTAACTCACTTCCAGTTTGGCAAACTTCTCAGCTTTGTAGCAAGCATACTCAGCGTTGATCAGCTTAGTGAAAAGGAACTCACGGAATTCTGGACCCTATGGAAGAGAGAGGGACAGAAATAAACAGAGAGTGGAGATACGATAGTATATCTTGATTAAATGCTGGGAAATGCAACAAAAAGAATAGGAGAAAACAATACATTTACTTGCGTTTATTGAGATATTTGCATGAATTCAGTCAACTTACTTTCCTGAATATGGCAGGGTCAGGTAAGGCTGGTCCAAAGAATGGGACATCATCTCTTGCAGTCACTGACACCTGCCCAGTGAAACACTTTGTTACTGCCATAACTAACTGTATGAACATTTAATGGTAACTGGACCACAATAAGCTGTCCAAACCTAAATACAATCTCTTTACACTGATGCACATTAAAGTTAAGAAAGTTTTATTATTTTCCTATCAAATAAAATTGTGGAGATTTTGCATCAACAGTGATGAGATGAAACAAAGGCCAAGGCACAACTATTCTTCAGCTACGTCTTCAGCCTGCCACTACAGTGGAACTGCTTTTGGTGTCCCATTCACAGGAATTACAAATATAACCTTGAAAGAAGTCCACTCATGGATTTAGAAGTTCTAAGCAAAAATTTCAAACTTCCAACTTGCAGTCAGGTTTATTAGAGGACACAATGACAGAATAAGGTTAAATGGAAAGTTTTTAATATTTTATCTTATTTCTCTGCTGCCCTATCTAGGGATTGAACCTACAACCTTTTGGTTATGAATTTTAATGCACTACTGGTGTCACATCTTGTGTCACAGCTTCCACTAACTTTCTTAAAATATTACTGCCATCACTGCAATGTTGGCATAGATCTTCAGCTACAAAGACGACTAAGGAACCATTCAGGAGTCCAAAAGTTCGTTACAACTTGTTTCTGGATGTTCTATCTACCTTGTACAGGACGTTGTCAGAACAGGCATTCTCAACTTGCACCACAATGTAGGCATGCAGGAAGTTCGACGCAATCATGTCTGGCACAAAGGGAGTGTTCTCTTCTTGGAACACGATTGCTACAATGTCGTTTCCTATATGCCTCTTTCTCTGCAGCTACAGTTTAGTGAGAGAGAGAAAGAGAGACAGAGAGAGACAGAGAGAGAGAGAGCATGAGACAGACCATGAGGAAAAAGAAGGAATGTAATCAGTCAAATTCCTCTATGTTTTTATCCCTCCTAGCCATACTTGTTTGCTTATATAATTTAATCATAAAATTTAATTCATGACCCACAAAATGTGTCCATCATATTTTCAGCATTTACTTAGATTACACCAGATGTTCACCTTTTCTGAAACAGATGGAATTCAGAAATATGTTGTAAAATGTATCACATACAATTCCTAGTTATCAATCTGATGTCAGACTAAACACGTTTCCACCCAGTAAAAATTAGTCAAAGCTAAAATATACAAAGAATAGAGTTTGCAACACATGCTGTATTCCATTGCATCTACAAATATCTGCAGTACACTCAAAAAGTAATGCATGTGTACATTATTCCTGTATCATAACTGTTAAGTATAGGATGCTGGTAAGTTCATTTAAAGACAAAGCTATGTTGGTGTAAAGTATGATTGGCACATTTGAACCAAGAAATTTCAATCCATATTTTTTTCTGTGTGTAAAGAACATAAAGACATCCATGTTACACATTCAAAAGAATATAAATGTTCCAGAAAAAAAACCCCATTATATTGCAAGATACATTAACTTTTTTTGCAGTGTTGCAGTGTGTAATATGACTACCACAGAGGTTTAGGGAATAAGCAGCAATCTGCAGGGTCCAAGCAGAATATGCAAACAAAATTTGACCACTTCAGCAGATTTCTGTAAATGTTAAATAAGGTTTTAAAGACAAAATGAATTTACTGATAGACCAAATCATGTCAGAGGAACAGAGGAAACATGTTGTAGCTTGCTGAAATTGCATCTTCTGGCTGATTTGTTTGCAAGTGGGTAAATAGCATCTATATGCCATTATGAACGAGCCTACAAATCTTAATTAAGATAAATGCCATTTTCAAAGAGCATGGGCTGGTTGAGGCATTATGATTGAAAACTGGCGTTTATTTTGTTGAGCAAGCCAAATGGAACCGTAGGAGTCAAAATGTAGCCAAGTGTAAGCATATCAGATTTTTGAATTTTAGCATTTTTGCAAAGTACTGAGATACTAAAATGTGTCAGTTGCGGCACAACATATTGACAAAAGTTCATAAAATTTGCTTCCAAAAAATATGGTAGTGACGAAGCGTGTCAAATGTTGTGACGTTTGAACCTTTACGGCTCGTGAAAAAATAGTTTTTTGTACTGAAGTTTTACTGAAGTGGCGCTACTCCAACATTGGGAAAACCCTTGTCGAGCTATTGCCCAAAAGTACTTTGTGTCTACTCCACTTCAGGGGGCACTAGCGCAAATGGGACATGCTCACCTAGAGACACAAGTCTCTTATTCCATATCAGTCATGCTGGCGAAATTTCATGTGGATTGGTGTAGACTAAGTACATAAAATGGTCAACCAAAAATTGGTGGACAACACAAGAAAAAAAAACTCTGACAAACACTATATGACCATGATACACAGCAGAGGTCATAATAAATAGCAGAACTGAAATAAAATATTGTCTAATCACCAACAGATACATATATATTAGCCCATGCATAACACCTTTAGCACAATGCAGAAGGGAACTGAATCGATGAGTCGAATCCTCTAACTGATTCTTACTTATCACTTACACTTCACTGGTAGATTAATGATTTGATGTGTCCCAGACTGGTCTAGTGTGTCATGATGTGTCACTTGTGATATGGCTGGGAATACAGTGGAGCATGAGTGTGTGCGTGTTCATGCAGCTGTGAGACTACTGATGTTACAGCAGTCTTTGCCAGCGTTCGAGCAGATGGTTGGCAAGGGTAATGCCAACTGTGGAGTTTGGAAAGAGTAAGTGGAAAAATGGCTGAATGTCACTACCCATACGGACTGGGATCGGAGTTCAATAATCATGGCTAGGGCCCAAACTACATACTGGTTATGTGATGATATCAATTTATCTGTATCATTAAAAAAGCATGCCACTAATGTACAATAATTGAGTGACTTGTGTTATACTCAAATTCACAGACACCTTTGACATAAAAGTAAACTGTTTACATATTTAATGGTTTCTTACAACTATACTAGTTTTTTTTATGACACTGCTAAACATGACCATGGTAAAAATAGCAAAAACATGAGCATCCAAACCTTTAGCAATAGAACAAGATGCTAGAATAATAAAGAAAAAAGAACTGATGAAAATAGGAACAATATAAATATACATAAACAAACTGAACTACTAAGAATTCTGGTTTTCTGCTGTTTATTTGAAAGAAATGTGACAATTAAGAACTGATAATTGTCTGAACCCTTAGAACCCTGATATCCTTTTTTTTCAGCACAAGCTAGCCAACATGATAATGTTTCTCTCTTTTTTACTGTAAAAATCAAACATACATATGAAACATTTTGGAAATCTTTAGCTTACACACACACTAGTACTATAATAAGATATGCTGAAAAAATGTTTAAAAAAATTGAACTATTTACAATCACAAGTATGTCTGTTCCTGGTGGAATTTATTTACAGTTCCTCTTTGTCTCACACCGCTTATGCCCACCCTCACGCTCACACATACTCCTTTGGCCCACCCCCACTCTCAAACACACACGTGATTGGGCTTCTCACACCACGTGTTTTTTTTTTCCACTTTTTTTCACAACCAGAAATAAAAATGCATGCTTTTCTTCCTGAACTGCACAGGGTTGACTTCACCGGCAGCTGGAACTGGTGATTGGTTTCTGGGGGAATGAGTGCAAAAGTTTAGAGCAAGGAACAGGACCTTACTGGTTCCGAGAAAAGGTCTGCCTACCAACAACCTCCACGCCTCATCTACTCATAGTCCACGCAAGAAAGGACCTGAGAAAGGCGCCCCTGAATATTTGGATCTTAGTATTCAGCAAAGAGAAAGAGGTGCAACTCCCCAGTCACAGATTCTACAACTGTGCCATTGATTTTCTTCCAGGAACTACGCCACCATGCGGTTGACTGTACACATCCACCCTTCTAAATCCCCTGTGGGCTTTGGCTTAATTTTGTATGGAAAAAAAGATGGAGGTCTACATTGATTACTGGGAGATCAATAAAAGAACAAGTAACCTCTTCGTCTCATGAATGTTGCCTGTGAGAGACTTCAGCAAGCCTCAATTTCACTAAGTTGAACCTTAGAAGTGACTACAACCTGGTACGTATTTGTGAGGGGAATGAATGGAAAACTGCTTTTATCACCCCAAGTGCTCACTATGAATACTGTATAATGCTCTTCGTATCGTCCAACACCCTGGTGCTATTCCAGGCTCATTAATGATGTCCTGAGTTAGACCCTGACTCAGTATTGTTATGTATATCTCTGTGATGTCCTTATCTTTTTTTGGGATCCAGTTGCGCATATGGAACACATGCGAATGGTACTCCAGGTGTTAAACTCAAGAAGAGTGTGTACCATGTGCCTGAGGTCACGTTCTTAGGGTAAATAATTTCCTGAGGGGGTCTTCACATGGACTCTCAGAAGATCAAGGCAGTGGTGGAGTGTTCAGTTCCTTGAACTGTAAAAGAAGTCCAAAAATTCCTTGGAATTTCTACCATCGCTTCATCCCAGGGTTCGGCACCACTGCCACCTCACTCTCTGTTCTCACTTGTGGTGCTCCCTTGCGTATCATCTGGACAAAGCCAATTCCATGTTTCTACTTGTGTCGTCTGTCTTCAGCCAAGCGAAATTACACTCAGAAATTTCACATTTCAACCTTTATTTTTTACATTTGACAAGCAAAAAAGCTCATGCAGCAACATGAAGAACTGTTAAAAAAAACTCCCCCTGCTGAAGGGTTAAGCATGGTTTAACTAAAATAATTGGAGTCAGTTGAATTTTTGACCCTGTTATATTACATTGGCCAGTGTTTATGGTCACTGGAATTTTTAACCTTTTAAAATTAGTATTGATCACTTAGTGGTCAGATTTTAAAAAGCACTCTATCATCTCAACCCCCCAACTGCTTCTGCCACTTTGAGTGTGTGTGAGTGTGTGTGTGTGTGTGTGAGTGTGTGTGTATGTGTGTGTGTGTGTGTGTGTTTGTGTGTGAGAGAGTCTGTGTGTATGTATAAAAAAGGATGATTCCCTGAGGAGTGTGTTCTATAAAAACACTGCTCCCTAGAGACAGCTTTGGCACTGAGAGACAAGAAGAAGGATAAAGGTCACTTTGTGCTGCATGTCAACAATCATCTGCTAGCACAGCAGCAGTGTGTCTGGAGGCAGGACATCCGGCTGAGAGGACCGTTGTTAAAGCCTGCCTCATTTATTCTGCTTGAACTAATAGCTTATCCCACAGTTAAAATGTGAGTAGTGCAAAAATGCACCATCACTGTCCATTGATTTCCACTGAACTGAACTGCTCCTAAAAAGAGCAACTGACAGACAGTTTGGTCTCCCAATGGAGACAACAATGCTGATCCAAGGGTGGGCAAAGTAGCAAAAATAAAACATCAAGAGTGTTCTCGGAAGTTCACAAACAGGTCCACAAACAGGTTGCAGGGACAAAATAAACTGGCAAAAATGATGAGAACTAGGATTTTGTTTTAACATGTGCAAAAACATCAATCAATCGATCGATGTTGGCATAATTGGCATAATTCACTGGAACCCAACTACTCAGTGTATGCAGTTTATATATATTGACTGTTTATCAACAATCAAGCAGATCATAGTTCTCCATATGCTATGATTATACTAATCTAAATACTGATCAATAAATTTTATGATGCCAGTAGTAGTTGTTCAAGAAGTACAGACTACACCAATGATATATGCAGATAAGGACATTGTGATTTAATTAATAATGAAAACAACAACATATTGTCATATTGTCCAGCCCTGTGATACTCACTTATGGTTTGCAGAAGAATTTAAAAGATAACCGTACCTGCTGTGTGTCTCCCTCTGTGTAGGGGAGCTTGGTGGACACATGGAACATCACCTCCTTGTTATGGAAATTGTGGTAGATTGATTCTGTGCCTGTCTGTCCGTGCGTCACGTCCAGTCCCCCTCGAAAACTACAAAAGAAGCATTATGAACACTGAAATGACAAAACAGCTATTTACCATTTCCCCATTTCTATTAAAATGTCTTCCTTGGCATGAAGAGTAGGTTTTACGTGAACAAGTTATTTGTTTTTCCCAAACAACTGTGTGAGCACACTGTAAATCATTCAGCCCAAAAGAGATTTTATCACCTGAGAGGTCTGAGTGCTGCTGAGCGCTGACAACAAGGGTGTGTGTTGTTTTTCACAAATTAAATCTGGTTAGCCTTTACTATTTAAAATTACTGCAAATGAAAAACATATTTTTGAAAAGCAAGGTGCCCCCAAACTTTTAATGGGCAGTGTTTGTCTTTGTGTGTCTGGTGTCTTACCCTCTGAAGTCATGGAGCTCGATCTTCTGTCCCAGAAATTCTAGAAACTCCACAAGGGCAGGACTCTCTTCATCATTGCCGAACAGCTCCTCCTCTGAGGTCTACACTCAACAAAAATATACCACAACATCTGCATTCAGGAAGTCACTACTTTATTTGAATCAGTGTACGAACACAGAAGTTTTCCTGCTTTTTGAGATGAATTACAATAAGAATAGAGTGCAGTGACACACCTTTTGTTCTGAAGCACACAAACGGTAAATAAAACAAACCCTTCAAAACAGCATCAGCAGACGACAACAAAAGCCCTGACCTGCTCTGATATTAGCAAACCTACAGGGCTGGTTCATTATGATTCCCTGTGAGCCAATTAGCCTGATGAAAATGCTAATTGCTTTCCTGAATAAACATAGTCTTTCATTTAGAGACACCGTATGGGGTGGAAAAAGGGGGCGTGGAGGATGAAGATAGAAAGGATGTTCTGCAGGCATGATAAGGTGTTGGACGGACATTTATGTTTGTTTGTCTTTTGATGGATTCAGAAGCCCTGTGTGTGTGCGTGTGTGTGGGTGGGGGTGCTATTAAACATAGACATGAGAGGAAGAGACATTTTGTGTGGTTTTCTCTCAGGGGCATCTCCTCTGCCATGCTAATGCAGCTAGCGGTGGTCTTGAGAGCCCTTACAAGCACTCTATTTCTCTGTCCACTGCTCGCTTCCTCTGCCCACTACTACTCTTACCTTCCCCCTTAAAGGTCAAGGAGCTGGGCCTATGCCATCAAGCCACTCAACTGGACACTCGCCGAACAATAGCATTATGATTTTTATAAAAAGGGAGCAGAAGTGATGTTCATGGTCCTGCTACTGTTTATTCAGAGGAGGTATTACAAAGAAAGAAGAGGGCTTTTCAGCATGCAGTGCCTTTGTTTGTTTTGAAAGCCTGTTTGTCAGTGAAAGATACACATGGGTGGTATTTGAACAGAGATGCCTAAATGACTTGAAACGAGACTACAAAAAGACATGTTAGGACAACTATACACCTCAGTGGTACAGAGTCTCTTTTGGGACGCACCTGTCCGAACTTCTGATATATTACTCCAAACTTGAAGTTGTTGCTGATGACATGCTCATCAAAAGTGACAATGAGCCTAGAAGCCTGTGGGAGAAAAGAGAAATAACTTTAATTCACCCATCAGAGCCAATACTGCAGCATGCTGAGAGAGAGAGAGAGAGAGAGAGAGAGAGAGAGAGAGAGAGAGAGAGAGAGAGAGAGAGAGAGAGAGAGAGAGAAAAGAGAGAGGCATCCATCTCCCCTTCTACTCCCCCGCTGGTAGACTCCAATGTCATGGCTTAATTAATAAGGACAAGTTATCATTGAGGCCTGGAGAAGCAATTTCTCAATTATGCATGTCATCTCATTGTAGCTAGATAATGCAAAGACAGAATATTGATCACAAGATGAAGGCTTGCGTACCTTTGGGTAAAGCACAGGGAAAAAACGGTCTACGTTCACCTCCTCACACACCAGCTGGGAATACAAAAAAAGAACACACACTGATTGATTTTTCTCTTTTGATCTTACTGTTTGTAGTAAACATAAATGCAATGCTAGGGGCTCTTTTGTCCAAGTTGCTGAGATGGGGCTCACAGGGAGCAAATCATCAGTCATGTCTTTCAGAGTGAATCATGATAAATTACAAGGGCAGAAAACAATTGAGCTGACCGCTGCACCCTGACCGGTGCCGCACTCTCACCTTCGCCATCTGGACAATGTTGGGGAACTCAGTCAGACATGATATTGGGATCACATCCTGGTATGTTTTCAGCTTGGTTCTGGAATAAAAAGAGACACGTCATTTAAAAAAAAAAAAACAAGGTGGAAACTGTGGCCAAGGGGCTTCATTCGCATTTTTGTTTTGACATGCATTAAAAGGAACAAAACAACTTACAGACATGAAACAAAACAACTGATGAATGTAATTACTATGTTGTAATGGATTTTTTTCAGTTATATTTTTCAGTTATATTTGGTGTCAGTGTGCTGTCAGTTGTTGTAAGTATGTCACATGGGTAAGATGACAGCAATGTCCTGCAGTTTTCTCTCCACCCACACACTGGCCTATATTGTCCATCTGTTGTCTAATTCGGAAATGAGGGTGCTGTGGACGTGCTGTCCGTGTAATCTCTTGGGAAAAGTGTGTGATCGAGGGGGGATATTATTGTGTCCAGATATGACTCATCGTTTTCAGAATAGATGCTGCCATGACCAATATAATCTCCATTGAATATGTACACAAAGTGTGAGAGGAGAATTAAAGAAGGTAAAGCAGGTCTAAGAGAGAATGACTCTTAGGTTGGTGAGTGAGCAAGTTATAGAGGGGTAATGAAGCAAACCTGAGCATCAGACGGAGGTGTTCCTGATCCCCAATAACTTCATATTTAACAGAGAAGACCAGGTGGCCCAGAGCACTGTCCACTGTGTAGTAATTAAAGTGCTCCTAATGACAGAACAGACGGTAAGAGAGTAAGAACACATTTATCTTCTGAGACACACACACACACACACAAACACTTATCAAAATGCACACACAGACCCTTCAACACATGCACACATTTTATTAAACCTCCCCCACTACGCCAAGGGCTGACCACTGCTTCTATTCACACACGGGGCTCATCCATGATGGATTTTTATTAGATTTCAGAACATTATGCTAATCTAAAGGCAAATGTAATATATCTTCATTAGATCTACACTTTGAGGTATGTGTGTCTAGGTCACATTGGCTTTCATCTCGTTTGCCAAGTTGAGTAAAAAAACCAGATGTCCAAACAGTACAGGGCAATGAGTGATCCTTTTCAGTGTCAGGCTTCAGACATCTGTCTTGCTGCAGTAAAATTCATTCTGAAGAGAAAGGTGTCTTTCTTCAAATGCAAATATCTGCTTAAATCAGAGTGCATGCAGCTGAAAAGCCACTCAATACGGTCATGCCACACTGAGGACTAAACATAAACAGCCAGTTATACTGTCTTTTGCATCATGTTTCGGTATAAATAGGATGCATAATGCTCGAAAAAGCATGTTATATAAGAAGCTGGTGTTTGAGCAAAAATGTGCATTATATATGCCACGCACATGGAAATCTGGTGTTTGAGCAAAAATGTGAATTTTACAGTCCATATACACAGAAAAAAAATGGCAAAATGCTTTTCCCCCATGTATGTACGCATTTGAGCAAAGATCACAAATATTAGAGATTTTAGAGCTGAAGCTTATTACATAGTCATTGTCATTGTGCAGTTCTGCATGAATTTGTTACTGCCTTTAACAATGTTAGCATCAATAGCATTCATTATGATTATTGTAATATGTCACTGACTTTCTGCATTATTGTTTCTACCCTGAAGAATGTTTTGTTGGGAAAGTATTTAAATTAATTAACACTGATATCTATTCATCACTGAATATGTATTTTCCTGTTTCCTGTTTTTTTTTTTTTTACTGTTGATGATTTCACCATTTCACTGCCTTTTATACCATGTCCCACACAAGCATAGCTCAGTCTGTAGGGGGTGTTATGTGCTGTTTGCCAGATTAGCTACAGTTTGAATTAGTTCTGGGCAGAACTGAAAAAATTCTATTTTTATATTTTCCAAATAAATTTCAGTTAGCTAAGTCGTTGTAATTTACACTATACGGACAAAAGTATTCGGATGCCCAACCATTACACCAACAGGGATTTTAATGACATTGACTTTAATATGGAGTTGGTCCCCCTTTGCAGCTATAACAGCTTCCACTCTTCTTGGAAGGCTTTCCACAAGATTTT
>JBBPCZ010000142.1:25632360-25647882 GCA_037974445.1 Brycinus macrolepidotus | reverse complement strand
ATACTTGCACCTATAAAAGATAAAACCTGAGAAACTGAACATTTTTGCAGTGGTCTCTTATTTTTTCCGGAGCTGTATAAAGCATAGGACTAAACTGCTGTAAACTGAACATGTGGGCTGTGTTTGCTGTATAGTTTCTTTATATGGACCATATGGTACATTTTGGAACTTTAACAATGATTATACACTGTATCAACCATGTAGTTTTCCACTATATGGGGTCTTTAAATGATGCATGCAGACTAGAGGTCAAACATTAGCAATCTATACACAGAAATCTGTCATACAGCAGGTAATCACTGTGAGGCAAACTTAAATGTATTTTAAAACGTCTGATTCTTTCAAAAACTTAAAAAATCACGAAAGATCCTGATAACAAGCACTGACCAGAAACCAAAAGTTAATTACACTTTCTCTGCCACAGTCAAACTTCTCCTATTCCTCTGCAGTTCATATTTTCCTGCTTTGAAGAAAACAAGCTAAACTGTGTGGTAACTTGAGTTTATACCTGCCCCCTAAGACATGAGTCATCTAAGATCATTTTCAAAAGACAGTTCAGTGCTGCCGTGATGGGAGCTGAGATGGGAGCCTGTATACATCTTGTACATCTGGGATCAGCAATTCTGGTTATGTGGGACTGGAGTTTACCACTAATTGGTGAATTACCCGCTCAATCACCTTATTCAATTCATTGATAAATTAATTAAGTTGAGTGGATTCAGTTTAATCATCAAACTGCACGGACAATAGACCTCCAGGACCACAAATGATGACCCCAATCCTTTTCAGGAGAAACTGATTGAAGGGGAGGTGTCTAGTCCTTTAGTCCTTAAGGTCTAGCACAATTCTGAGATTCCAAACATTCAACTCACAACTTTTTTTCTTTAAGTTTTAAGTTTTGAGTGTGTTTGAGTAGGAAAATCACAAAATTGTACCGAACTCTAGTATTCCAGGACGAAAAGTGGACACCAATGATCCACAGAGACAGAAAAGGAGTCTGTGAGGAGTTTGACTTATATGGATGGTCAATAGTAAACGTTTATAGTAGGAAGCAGATGAATCTCTGAACTTTCTGTGCCAAAGTATTAATATATACTATAATATATAATAATATTATTGAAGCAATAAAAGTGCTTTCAAGAAAAATCCATGTCTGAAGGTAATGGCTATTTTTCTGTATTTGACTTGTGCGTCTTTTGATGTTTCCTAATATCCATGCCCACTATTTTTCTATCATTGCATCTCATGTGTGAAATTAAATTTTTAATCATTGATAATAAGTCGTAGTATCCTGGTGCCATCTGCAAAAGTCATTATCTGATTGCTGCAATGCTTAGTAGTTCAGACACAGCTCTGCTCTGCGTATCAAAAGTACAAATCAATGAACAGGACGACCGCGAATGCTATTAGTGATAATAAACCTGACTGTGGTGGTAAGTTAAAAAAAAGATCATTTTCAGTGACTGCTGTGATAAATAGTAGTGTTGAAATTTTGCATTCACTGTGTGTTCTGAGAGCTGAACAGCATATACAGAATGTATATCAACATCAGCATGATACATCTGAAGCTGGGAAACACTTTGTTATAACAAAGCTTAAAACTGCTGAGTTTCTTGATAAATGAAGTATCCGCAGGGTTGGCTATCTGGGTCTAACTCAGTAAATCTATTTGGTTGGTCAGAAAAAAAAAGCTTTCAAACTTTCCAGTGAAATGATGAAGCACTTGCTCTGTAGTTTCTCTGGAGGTCAAACCTGCACTCTATGCCATATTTATAAATCCTGTCTAACTGCAATATCAGAGCCATTCTTTTAGAAGAAAAATCAGAGTGTAGATTTGGGCTGTCATTGACCATATTAGTAATCATGTACTCTACCGATTACATTGATAATGAATCGAGGAATCAGTTTCTATAAATGGCAAACAATGATGATGGACTTACTCGAAAAATAACAAAACCACAAATAGGATTTCAAATATTCCAGAACACTTTTCAGGAACAAAATAAAATATACAGCTTGTAAAAAGAACAAAAAAATATAAAAAAAACAATGTGTCAAAAATGCATATGAATGATCATATCACAGATCTGCCTTCTGTCTTGTTCTAATATCAAACTGTACTGATGTTAAGATTTTTGACTTGGAAAGTTTTTTGAGCAACTTTTTGGAGACTGATTCTCTTAGATCCTCATATAAAAGGGAACACTAGTTAAAAACATATGTGTGGGAGTGAGTGAGTTAGTGAATGAGAGAGGGAGAAAAGGAGCAAGTCTCTTGTGTATAAAGAGAAAGAGAGGAAGGCCTGGGACTAAAGAATCACATGCAGAGAATCATTAATTAAGGATTGACCTGATTTCATGCTAGAGATTATGCTTCTCTCATCCCTATACACTCCAATAAGCTCATCAGTGCCCTCTCTAACTGCCAGTCACTCCCTCACCCTCCTTCTCTCTCGTCCATGGCCATCCCCGGCTCGGCACTAATTAAATCAACGTTAGAAGACAGTGATAACGGAGAACCAATGCTTCGAAGCTGCTCTCTCCTAATCATGGCTAAAGTGTCTGGTGGAGTGTGAAGGCCCGAGAGCTGAGTCAGGGTTCAAACTGGAGTTAGCCAAAGCCCATTTCACCCTCAGCCACAGACGTGCCCACAGGCACTGTGTCCCAGAAGTAGGGTCCAAGCGCTTTTGCCATTAATTAAAGTGTTTTGCAGTCTGCACTTACTGCTTGCTTATTGATATATGACAAAATTACTCCACATGTACGCTGTTGGGAGATTATGGTACGCTGTTTGGCAGATAACATCATAAAATATTGATGTCAGATAGGATAGGTTAATCTGACCAGATTAGCCAAAGGTAAACAATAAGCCAAAGGTACACAAAAAAGTTGACTTCTGAGGGTTTAGTGGTTTCTTGCGCTTGTGCCAGTTTTTACTGAAGCCACTGTTTACAGTAACCACTGCACATATCTTGCAACAACACAGGTTGAACTAGCTGAACATGAAACATTGTCATGGTTACAATAACAAAAACTTTAGTGAAGATAATGTTATAACTGAAAATATGTCTGATTTAGAACACAAATAAATGAAAAACAGAAAAAGTGCTGATCAAAAATTACTGACAAGAATCAGCCCACAGCCTACTTTTTATATTATTTAAGACTTTGTTAAGGAAAGAGTGTAAGAAATATGGCAACTGATAACTGATAATCATACTGGTCAGTAAAGCACAGTTGAATCACAACTATTATCTTTTTAATACTCAAAAAGTCAGGGTTTTTATGCCGTGCCCGACTCGCAAAAATAACCAATGACCTAAACCTAACCAGAACCACAATGTTTCTGTAGGTTATTTATAACTCAGTCAAAAGCATGCTTTGTCACCTGACCACACCCGTGAAATTTTCTAATAAGTTTTCCCAAACCCGCCCTGCAGGAACCTGCAGGTTACAGGTCGCCCTGTGCATCGCTACTGGCCATATAAATGATATCATCAACACTACCAGGCACCTGAATGTTATTTTAAAAAAATTGGTATCAGCATCGGTCATTTTTAATACCATTCTAGCCTTACAGCAGACTGGCTCTGACTGTGGAGTGAGGGAACCCCAGCAACCCCCTGCCTGCCAGACACTCGGCTATGGCTCCAAGGTATTGCTGGTGTCCTTTGTGGCCCAGGCAATTCCTGCTATCCTTCCAGAGCGGAATGAGAAGAATAAGCAAGACATTCCCCTCAGGCTTAGACTAACACCAGTAGCTCCCAAACAGGCATCTCAGCCATGCAGCCTGTGCTGCAGAAGGAGGAAAGCACACTTACATCATGCATCCGGGCCAGAATTAGAAAGTGAGCAGGACTCTCAAATCCTCTTTGGTGAGAGAGCTTAATGACAGCTGTCCTTACGCGAATCACATTTAACTGACTGACTTAAATTACAGTCAGAGGCTTGGATGACTTTAGTTCTGTAACTTTAAAGAAATACAAAGTAGAATTTAGGGTGAAAAGGGAGCAAACACAAAAGTGCTGTTTTGTATGAACAGTGACAGTAAGCGGTACTGTCTAGAAATGATTTTGAGCCACCCGCTGCAAATAGCGTATTACATAAAAGACACCTTCTCTTACTCTCTCTCTCTCTCTCTCTCTCTCTCTCAGAGTCAGATTACCAGTATAAGCTTTGTTGTTTCATGAACCCTATTAAAGCTCTCTGACATCACTCGTATTCTATCCCTTTAATCTACAAGCTCACTCTACTCCTTCAGCATAGGATTCTACTCACTCAGACTACATTCAAATACACACTACACAAGTGTGTTCACAATGCAGGATCCTTAATGTCCCTTTAACATTACTTGGATGAATTTACTTCATTCAAATGCAAACACCATAAATAAAAAATATATTTCATCATCACAATTATTGCCAGAATAATAACCAACAATATGCAAATTAAATGAAAAAAAAAAAAAACAGTGATACATGCTGATAACTGAGAACTTTACTACTGTCTTTGTATTTTACCAAAAAATGTTTTTATAAAAATGGGTAAAGTTTATTTTACAAAAAAGAGCCTATAGGGGAATAGAGTACATCAGGTATAGTATAGATACAGTACAGATATTTTACAAGGCTGTACTCCAAACCAAAGTTACAACAGTAATGCATTCCATTTGCTTTTTCATACTCTTCATGTTTAAACAAGCTTTTGACACGCATTCATTGCATAGTATGAAATAAAATAATTACTGGTTATCTCCCACAGTATGAAAGAAAATAATTACTGGTTATCTCCAAGGACCATGTGTTCGGACACAGTTAGAGTTGTGAGCAGCCAAAGTGTGTTTTATGTGAGAGCTGGATCCCTAGTGCTCTAAGCAATTGGCCAACACTCAATTGAAAAAAAAAAAACATCCATTGTGTTGACAAGCTTTTTTTGTTTCCTGCAATGAATAGTGTGACTGAGAAACAGTATTACTGAATCAGACATTTATAAATTAAGATCACCCGGCTGTTTATTAAATCACTGTCTTTTTATTATATGCTGTCTCAGCTTTCCCATGTTAATATTCATTACCCAGACAAACTAAAGTTGTCTGATTATATTCATTCCAATTCTAGTAAGCAGAGCGACAAAAATCGGTAGGTGGAAATTCAACTGGATCAATTTTGCAAAGATGGAATCAAATATAACAGATAATAATAATAATCAGTAAAACACACAGGGCTGTCACTATTGATTATATTAGTGGCTGAAGAATCTAGCAGAATCAACCAGGGATGTGGGAAGTGTGGGTGTTGAGGGTGCTACAGCACCTTTAGATTTCAGACTTGTTTAAATGCAACTGCTACAAATAATCATGAAAAATAATAATAAAAAAACCGAACTTTAAAACATTTTGAGCACGGGATCCAAGACCCAGGTGAGCCTTCCGCAATGTGGTATTTTTATTACATTTTATTTATGTATGCGTATAAGTGAATTGCTTCTTTCACCAGCTGTTGGCTGCTTTGGGTGTGTGTCGCTTTGGGGGCATCTCTAAAACCCAGCCAGGAATTGCAGGCTAGTTCTGTGAGCTGAAGCATATATACTGCTAAAAATGGCACCACACCCCACTTAAAACACCATCCAAGCACCTACTTTTATATATTTATAATGTTATATATATTTATAAGTGCATTCGTGAGATCCTGCTGGTGTGGGTTTCCTCTTTTTCAGTGATGCTCAACAAAAGTAATTTGTGTGCTTAACACACAATATTGTGGAGAATATTCAAACTGCTGAACACGACTTTATGATGTCCTGCAGATGCATCAGTCAGTTCACTGAGAACATACATGTTAAGTCTTTTATTTAAACTGAACACCCTATTCTAAACAAGTAATCACAACAGCTCTAAAAATACGTAGTCATACGTTTTTGGCCCAAAAAAAATATTCTTAAGTTATTCTGAAACATAAAAATCCAAAAAGTAGCTTTCAGTATTGGCTTTATTGTGTGTCTTTTACTACTGAGTTCATAGTTCCTCCAGTCATGTCTCTGCATTTAGTATATTTTTGAAAGCAATCCTGAATCATACAAAAAAAATTTTGTCGAATCAAATGAAATACTGGTGAAATTTCATGATGCACTGAATGATTTTGGAAGGGTTCATTACCGCATTGGATAATTATGAGACCTGAGCTTTATACCCCTGCTAATAAGTAGTAGAGGGAACTACAAAATGTAAAGGGTGAGAGAAAAAAAGGGAGACAGATTTGTGAAGGCTCAGATTTAGAGGCAGCTGTGTGCGTGTGTATGTGTTTGTGTGTGTGAAAGAGAGAGCGGAGCTGGAGCAGTACCTTGAGTAACGCAGGGGCAGTGTAGGGCAGTGGAGCCTGGAACAGCGAGGCCTCTAGAGTGCTAGAGATACGCTCTCCTCCATCCTGTTTCCTGCAAGACATACACACAGAGAGCCCAGTGTTCGGAGCTTCATCATATCTCACACACACTCACACACTAACACACACATAGAGGCTGTGGGGTCACAGGAGAGGAGGCATTATCAATGTGGCAGCCTGGAGGCTGACATTTGTACCACTCCGCACAGCTATGTAGGAAGCACCTCCTAGCAGTCTTTGTACTTTGATTAGCAGGTTTTCTGGGTCTGCGGAGAGCCTCGCACGGGTCCTCAGGCATGGGGGAGATGAGCAATATACGTTTACCAAGGGGGGGATGAGTAATTCAATTCTATTCCTGCCTTTTCTGACTTTTTGACAGCACGCTATAATTAGATTTACCATTATTCTGTGACTGAGGAAAAACAGATTGTATTACATTGCAGGCTAAACACAGTTCAGAGCAGTGTGGGAGAGCAGAAGTATGACCTTCACTTCTCCCAGATAAACCAGCTGAGGCTCTGTACTACGGTAGCACAATCCTAAAGACGCACCGCAACAAACTGAATGATGTACAACGGAAGCCGGTCAGCCACAAGCCATGATCATGGTTAGATGCCTCTACCAAGACAATATCGTTTTAAACCAATATTCAATTATGTATTTATTGTACTCTTGAAGAGTAGACTCTTTAGACAACACTGGGCTACTGCGCTAAAATGTCATTTTACTGCATTTATTTATTTCACTTAAATTATTCATTTTTACTACATTTGTAACAGAAATGAACTATACGTATATGTCCGCTAATGGTAATTCAGAAACAAATAGTCCAGATTTTCCACATTTTACATATCTTAATGTAACGGCATCGGTACTGGTATAAAAGAATATGTACACAAAACACTGGTTATCAGCACTTCCCATACTGGTGCAACGCTACACTTTTGCTACGGTGCCTTTAAAATTATATGTAAATGACTGCTTGCCCTATATTGTGCCTTGTTCAAAATGCGGTGCAGACTGAAATGTACAGAGCAAACTTTCATGGACAAAATGAAACACTCAGAATTACTGAAACCATGAATTTCAGATACTCATTTTGGAGCTACTCCTTTTATGATCCTGGAATGATTACACATTATGATTATGCAATTATACATTTGATTAGCAATGAACAGCACATTGTTTTCCCCGTATTTTCCAAGTTTTCTGCTACAGATGGTCTGCAGTAACTACTTTTATGGCTTCAACCTAAAAATGTAAGCAGGCTTAATATGTAAATGTGTTCATGGTGTGACATCACAGCCATGAAAAATTTAAAGTTGAGTGTGTTTGCAGCTGTATAGCTCAGTTTACCTTGGAATTGTGTGATCATTTTAAGAAGACTGAAGACAATAACGTAACTTCAGTCATTTACAGTAAGCTCTTGAGATGCTGCACAGCACACATTAAATGATATGGTAAACAAAAGCACAAAACAAACTGTTGATTCTAAGACTGTAGGGAGTTTGTGAAAACATAAATAATGTTTCCCATATAGTCTTGTTAAATTGTGTGCTACATGGATTGAAATGCATAGGCAGAATTTCTGGCACATTTCTGTGCTGGCCTGGAAAAAAATATCAAAACATCCAAAAATATCAAGATTATATCTACACATAATTGACAACAAAAGCTTAACATAAAGTCAATCGGCACCCTTCCCTATGAAGCATGTGTTCACTCATGAAAGCCATGTGAAGATTCAAGTTTACTGAATTAAAACTGGACAGCTGTCAAATCGGACAACCAACAAAGTCATGGGAAAACAACACAAGCAATACTCAATAGCACAATCATCATGTGGGCATGACATATGTTATCATATTCCAGTCCTAAGCTATTTTAATACACCATACGGTACTTGCAGACCACAGACAGTGACACAGCAACTTTTTTCTGCTGGCTTAAGAAGTGGGGAGAAAACAACACACTCTTTACAAGCCACATCTTTTACCTTTTTTCTTCAAATTCAAAACTCTGGCATACTATGCACTGATTGGAGAGCTACTACGAGGACTGTACTGACATTGATTGGCCACAATATACTGACACGACAAAGAAAAGAAATAAAAAGGCTTGAAAATTGTTTTCCCTGTTTCATTGGATAAGCTTGTTACAGCCAGGCTCCCATGACAATGTACTTATATATCATGATATACACATTTGACATCTGAACACACAGAAAAGAACTGGTGGTTATGCATAAAAAATACTATCAAAAACTATTGAGTATAATGAATTCTATTCACACACTGCACTGTGCTAAATCAAACACACCAGTCCTAATTATGTTGTTTGTAATGAAACATGCAATTGGTCAGTTTCCTTTAAGTATGTATGATATCATTATGTCTTTTGAAAAACATGATGTAATTTATGACACAACTGCTCTGGAGCCCTGACAGTACATCAAACTCTCAGGCCTTATAAATTAATGATCCTTATATAATACCCTCACAAATAATTTTCATGAGACAAAATCTAATCTTGGTAAGAGAGGTGATGTCATGCTTTGTTTCAGAACTTCAGGCTCACTTCAGAAACAGCAGTAGGGGGGGATGCTGCGGCATATCTTCCCGTAAAAAAACTTCACAGAGCATGCTCAAGTCCACAGCACTGGCATCTACCTCAGAAACACTCATTAAGAAGCCATATCTGAGTAACAAGGTCTCGCTATGGGCTGCACTTCAGCAGCTCCCCTTTTTTCAACTGTTTCAAAAGATCTTCTGTGCCCTGTTCCTCCCTGCAAACACCATTCATCATGAAGCAGACAGCCACTTTAAAGCGAAATGTGATTATTCTCCAGATATGCCCCTTTGGCTTTTACCCTCATGAATGCATTATCATAAATTGCAGTGGAAATGCCAAGCTGAGTACATGCAGGTTTCATTAACCTTCAACTATTCTCGTAATCTAGGGAGGAGACTTTCTGTAAAATAATAGTATTCTTTTGCCGTCTGTGGTCAGAGACTTTAAATAAACTTCTTTATGTAATGGGTTATTAGAGTATTGGTCGGTCTGATAACCCACAGTGGTGTAAGCTTGGATATCTGTCAGAAAGAAAAAGCTAGAACACAGACAGTGCACGTCACATACCTCAAGTGAACCATATCTTGGAGCCAAAACAAACTGTAAAACAAAAGCTCTCCAGATTGCCTCTATACTTGGCAAGCACACCACCAGTATTGGGAGTTTTCTCCAGCAAATATTGAGGGCCTTAATCACAGAGCGGTAGCTGACAAATGGCTCATCCTCATTTACTAACCATTGATCTACTACATGAGTAAAGGTAACAATAACATAAAGCTATACTGAGTTTTTACAATTGATCCAAGAAAATACATTACCACAGTAAATACTGGGGCTGGCCCTAACAGCATTTGCCAGGCTTTAAATATTAGTGGGTATTTCCAAACAAGTACTTGTTCTCAAATTATCTATAAAATTATAAGTAACTGTGATTTTATTTTAATAGTATTTTGATTACTGCATACAAAATACTTACCATAAATTTTACACTGACCATTTTTCCTGTTGCTCAGTATTTTAAAGTGCTCCCATATATGTTCAGGCATCTCTGCTCTTTTAGTTTTAATGGCTGCATGAAAATTTATACAGTTTGATGGTCTGAGGAGAGGTGACCAGGATGCCTAAACTAAACCAGCTAACATGTATTTATTTATTTAATAAGCTACATTTTATTTTACAGTAACCATTAATGTGCTTTTTAAAGGTGTCTGCAAAGATGAAGTTTGCAAAGAAAAAAAAAGTTTTAGAATGCTAAATACAGATTTAAATACCAATGTAATGAACAATTACTTGAGTATTTGAATAATTTGCACCAGCGGTACATTTATGATATTTGTGCTAAGTATAAGGTATCAAAAAAATGTAATTCATTATTACATTACAGTCTTCCAACCTTTCCAATTCTTTTGGGTTAAACAAGCTGTTGCTGTACATTTAAGAATGACGCAGGAAAATCGCTTCTGTTCTGATTAGTAGCCCTGTATTGTGGCTTACTTAGCAAACAGCTGTGCCAGTTTAGCTCTGGCAGCTTAGTTTCAATCTGCGAACCATATGGACCAGGGAGTGAAAAATGCATATTATTGAAACGTACATCGAATTCCTTTTATTTTTAAAATTCCATTTTCATAATGGAACCAATAAATCACTGTACCATACCTGATATATGTAAAACCCTTTTGATGCCGCCATCACTACAGTAGGGAAAGATTAGTCTTTCCTTCCTGTTTATCATTGCTCTCACTTATGAGGCTCCTGAGAGAGTACAGTGCATTAAAAATGTCCACAGTCTTTGCTTCCCTGCAGCCACATAACACCTTGCCACGGGGCTGAGAAAGGTGTCACTGTATCACATACTCTGAAGGCAATGTAATTACTGAACAATGACATCAGCTGCTCTGCTTCCTGTAGGTTAGAATTCTGCTACGCTTTACTGTTCTCAATAATGCCTTCCAGTGTTCGCTATTATCATCAGATTTATCTAGTATGAAACCTAATTATTTTCTTTTACTCAGGTCAGTCGTCCTACATACAAATGAGGGTTTTTAAAACACTATTGCATGATGCTTTCTTGTGTGTCCTTCATAGAAAATGGAATATAAGAGTAAAGAGTGAGGGCAGTGTTTACCAGTGTTTACCATGGTCCTGGGGCTCCCTCCTGTACATCGTAATGTTTTTTCTGCTCCAACATACCCACCACAACTCAAGGAGTGCTTTTTGAATAGCTGCTTGTGGCATCAGGTGTGAAGGAAAGCACTAAAACGTGCAACGCGAGGGGCCTTATGGACCAGGGTTGAGAATCACCGGTATAGAGGAATACGTGACAAGGACCTGCACTAAGGATAAGCTAATCACGTTCCAGGGCCCATATTCTACATGTTTCTTAGCTATTTTTGTTACTGTGCCTTAAAGACTGGTATGTCTAAATGATCTCTGTTCCGACTGGCTTCCTTGTATTGTCCCTCATTCAAAAACAGTCTGGGCTGATGCACTCCTTAATACCTCAGTGTGATTCGATGGGTTAAAGCTGCTGTAGGCTGGAAAGGCAGATGTATGTAAATGAATTGGTTTCTGTGACACCATGAAACAATCCGCTTATATTTCAGCACTGCCTGAAAACGGGGCACACTTACACAACAAACACGCTTAACGTATTTCAGCAAACCGGCACTAATTTCAAGTGAAAGGTCTTGCTAAAATTCTATAATGTTTAAACAGACAGTATTTAAGTTCAGAATGACTTCTTTTGGGCATTTTTGAAATGTACAGATCAGTATTAATTTCATAATAATTCGCGAAGCTAATAAGCTTATTCGCTCAAAGCATATTTGCTCATAATCAAAACGTTTCTCTATTTATTTTATTTTTTAAAGGTTTTTAAGGGGTCTAGATTTTGCATTTTAATTATTAGAAGAATTGAATAACCAGACAATTTGTAGTTTTATAAATGGTACATACAACTATTTATAGATGTAAATAACCTTATTCTCTCCTGAGATGCCACCATGGATAATAGAGTATACTGCTACACACTCAAATGCTGTCCAAAAGTGAGAGTGACAGTGGTATGCTGAAGCCAAATGGCTCTTCTCTCCATCTCTGATCAATTTTAGCTAAAATGTTTCAGAGGGCATACTAATTAGCTATTTACCTGGCTTGGAGAGCACAAGGGAGCATTCCATCTGTCTGTAAAGCCTAATAAAGTCTCTCTCTTTCCCTCTCTCTCTCTCTCTCTCTGTCTGTCTGAGTGGAAAAGCTCCTCTTAGAGCGAAAAGTTTGGCAGAGAGTAAATGAGACATTAAAAGCTCTTCACGGCAGGAAAAGAAATAAGGGGAGACAGAGTGAGTCATATTTTTAATGCCTTGCACTTGCTCCTGAGCTTCTTCTTCTTCCAAAGAACATTTTTATTTAGCTGCAGCCAAACAACCTGCATCTCCCTCTGTGCCACACGTTGCAAAACTGTCTGGCGGCGCACTTGATGCAGATAGAAATGCAGAACAGGATTTAAAAATAAGTCATGGGTGGAAGCATTATGAGCGGCAGCTCACAGTGCCGCTACATTTAAAAATAAGAACTGTGCCCTCTTAGACCATTCAGAAAGTTCTTTAAAAAATGCACTTCAACATTTCTCTAAGCCTACGTCTGAAGGAAACTACAAGATATGACCCAAGCACTTCATTACAACCAACGAGGCATGAACGGAAGCTTGTTACTGCTCACAAACCAGCTCTACCCTGTCCCACCGGAGAAGCGCAGCACAGCTTTGGAAAATCTAACAGCCTTCTTCTACCTAGAGATGTGTGTGTGTGAGTGTGTGTGTGAGTATGTGTGTGTGTGTGTGTGTGTGTGTGTGTGTCTGCGTGTGTGTGTTCAGGGTCACTGAGCACAGCACAGGGTTAGGTGTATACTGCCTATCTGGTTACACATCAGGCAGTGTGTGAGTGTGTGCATGTGTGCACACGTGTGTTCTTAGCCCGTGCTGATTAAACCCCCGCGGAATCTGTCAGTAACACATAATGAACCTGAATAACAACTGTATTACCGATAACATGTTCACTGCACTGCAATGGTCCATGTGCTGCTTATAGTCTACAACTGTACAGATCATACAGCTACATGGAATAAATGAAACAAGGGGCTTTGTTTGATTTACAAACTGAAATTATGCCCACGTTAAAGCACTTAATCAATGTTCAGCAAAGTCCACGAACACAGCTGTTCACCATTTGATAGACTGCATATGTGGAGCGAAATTAAATTGATATATAGTTTTAGAGTCATCATTAAAATCATGCCAGCTATGGAAGCACATAAAAGCAGGCAGGGTAAGTTACTCACCGTGCAGCTGCAGCACTATCAGCTTTAGAAGTAGCCCTGCTTTCCCCCAGCTAAGGCAGTGCAAGGCTCTGGCACTGATGAGTGCCGCTCAGCTTTCTTCTCTCATCACTACAGCTCTCAGCTCTAACGCACCTGCTAGCTGCTCTGCGCTCATCCTCCAGTCACTCCTTACCCCCACCCCCTCCCTTTCCCTGCCCCTCCTCCAGGCTTCCCGATCTCTGACGGCCCGCCCCTCCTCCTCTCCGAATGCCGCTGAGAGACTGAGGGCTGCCCATCCGTGCCGTTCGATGGAGCCATATTTTGCATTCATTATGCGCCGCCTTAATTAAACACGTCTCCCTATCAGGAACGGTTGCTCCGGCAACCAAAATCACTCATGAAAACTAAGGTCCTCGCTTAAAAAAAAAGCTACAAATCTCTAATCGCTTCCTTTTCTTGTTCCAAGTGTGACATTGTTCATCATTTACTCACAGTAGCACAGCCCGCTGGGTTAGATCCAACACAGTGGGGGAAAACCACATCTGTCCATTTTTCATTAGGTTTGATTCAGATTGAAGAATGACTGAGAAGCCATGGAAAATAGAGATGCACCAATCCAAAAATATATCAGTACCAATCAAGTACCAGGGCTCTTATAAGGCACCGTTATTTTATAGTAGCAACGCAAAGAATCTAAGCATTAAACTGTAATTTAGAGTAGCCACAGTTAGGACAGTCATACACTTATCTTATCTTTAATATGTGTATCTAAAAGATTTTTTTTTTTAAGGATTGATAAGATTTTATTTTCAAGAACAACATAAGACCAAAAAATTGCAAACTCTAGTCATAAGTCATAAGTGACATTTTAGTGAAAAGGATAGCCCTCTCCTCCTTCCTTCCCACTTTGCTCTGACAGGACGCAGATTTCTAGTTTTGATCACTGACAGAGGTTTCTGTGAAAGATGACAAATAAGAGACCTATTTGCTTGATAGACTAAGGAGCAGATCAGCCAGTGGTGGCTGCTTTAAGACTACATGGGAAGCACAACGTCCCCTATAATTTCATCGTTACGCAGCGCTGAAATGGTTGACTCATACTGTGATTCAGTATTTTTAAAAAATATCTAATTTATTACAGCACTCTAACACAGTTTGTTTATTTAATGAGTGCTGCATCTGACAGACAACACAGTCGGCATGAATGTGTTTGTAGAAGCCACTGAAAGCACATCTCATAGAACCCCCTTGAAGCTGGGCTTCCATGCATTTATGAAAGATTTAAATACATGCAGTTTTAGTGCAGCAAAGATCAACATTTATTGGGAGCATCTTTTATGTCATTTTGAGTCCCGCCCAGAGTCTATGAGGCTGCCAAGAATATAAAAATAATCTTTTATTGAACTGTAGGCTTTTCCAAATGAAATTTTTCTCCTGCCTAGACACATGACTTACGTGTGATGATTAGTGGAGCTCCCAAAGTGGCAGGATCTTAAAACAAACTCCCAATGTGCAAGTTTTACATAGACTAAAACTTTCATTTGCTCAGTTTTCGCTATAGCCAGGATATTAGGGTCAGTGTAATGTTAATGGAGACTGTGCAGTCATTGGCTTGGACAAAACAGCATGAGTGTGCACCAGGTTTGTAGACTAGCATCTTCATGCTACATGTTTACAGAACTTAAGCACAGTTCGAAAAACACTCCTTCACTCTGTTAAGCACAGACACATTTGACCTGTTTAGGAACAAATGGAAAGCCTGGTTCAATAAGCTACACAAGAGATTTTTTGGCTTGCAAATTGTGACCTGCCCTACAAGCACACACCAAGCTATGACTATGGAAAAAACCCAAACCACTGCTGGCCTTTTCAAGGCAAAACATGGCCAAGGTAATCAACAAGCATTAGGGAGCTGTGTATGGCAAGTTCATAGAGGTAACACAGGATTACTGGGCAATCTTCAGACCAAGTGACAGACTTGTATTGTAGTAATCACTAGTTTAATCCCCAGTGTCTATAAAGCTGGTGATGAATGAATCTTTACTGTTTATGCTATGGTCATAAGCACAGTTTATGGATGTAAGTTTAAAGAAGATGTTTTCTAGAACAGTTTCATTTCTAAATCTAACACACATCAGTTTCAAATTTGCGCAAAGAGACAGAATGAAAACTTGAAATTCTGGAAGCCAGGCCTTCTCGTCCAGCATCAGTGCCTGACCTCATAAATGCTCTACAGAATGAATGGGCACAAATTCCCACAG
>JBBPCZ010000142.1:25611096-25624945 GCA_037974445.1 Brycinus macrolepidotus | reverse complement strand
TGATGGGTGTTGTCACTTGTATGTGAGTGTATGTGTTTGTGTAAGTGTTTGTGTGTGTGTGTGTGTGTGTGTGTGTGTGTGTGCGTGCGCATGTATGTTTTACATTGGATTACTAATTTCCATGTGCATTTGTCTGTGAGTCTCTTGGGTGTTGGCACATGTATGCGTGAGTGCACGTGTATGTTTGGACTTGAATGGTAATGAGAGTGTGTTTGTAAGAGATGTGTGAATGTCTCTGAGTGCATGTCTATGCATATGTTGACATGTGTATGTCTAAAGGGCTCTATGTGAAAGCATGTGTGTATATTGAATATAGTGTATATTGAACCTTTTCAATAGACCAAAACCCTCTACACACATGTAAAACCAAAACGGCATTGTACTCATCCTTGATGTTACTCCATCTGTTCTCTGTATTTGACCTTGCTGCTCTCAGGAGTTTGCCCTTCAAATCAAGCTCTTAGAAGTCTTAGTAAATTGAAAAAGTGACAAACAGCCAATCAAATATAATTTAGGAAAAGTGTTGATATGGTGCTAAATTCTGTGACACAGTAATGTTAGTACAGTTCTTTTTTCTTGAGAAAGAATAGACTGATTTGTTGCAAATGCCTTTTCTTTCATCATGATCTTAAGTTTGATGGACAGAAACACTGTCAGGTTTAAAAGGACCATTTAGGTCCATGTAGGTAAATTTAGCTGCAAAAAAACCCCAATTTGAATTCACTAGCATTTACATACATTCGCCTTTTCAGCCTACAGCAGTTTAGCTCTGCCCAGCCTAGATGAAGTTAAGGAGTGTCTTAGTCTTCTTCATTTACATGCGAGTTTTAAAGGCATGGTAACAAAAGCAGCCTGTTTTATTTTAAGAGGTGAAGAGAGGGTGGAAAATGGTCATATTAAATAAATTAACTACTGTTTTTGGTGAACAAAACAAAAATGATATTCACATCTTTGCCATTCTATTCGTTTTGGAGATTTCTTTCTTAGTCATTTTTGTTCCTCTTTATTTTAGACAAATACTGTGACTTGTGGTAGCTTTCTTTATGACTGGCCATTGCACAAACAACCACTGGCGATGCTAAATGGCATGACAGGCCTAAAAGTGATGGAGAAGAGAAAATGGGGACTGACATAATGAGCTAATGACTTTGTCTTTTTTACTTCTACAAAAACAAAAAAAAAATGATGGTACACAGACAAATGACCCAGATACACAGATCAAAAACTAGACTGTCCAGGTGAAGACTGAACAGGTGGCAACCCTAGGATGGGGGTGTGTGTTGATGTGGATGTGTGTGCAGTGTTATGACTTCTCAGAGCAGAACTCCACACTGCAGTGCTCTGTAACTGACTCTACTCACTCAAGCAGATAATAATCATGACCAGGCAGATAAAGCTCATTTAAACATGCAGTCTAATCCCTCTGAAACAAGAGCACTTTAACACCCTCACGGAAATAAAGCGATGAAAAGAAGAAGGTGCTGTTTAATGTCATTTAGTGCTGTGTCTAAAACAGTGCCATAGATCCAAAAGAGGGTAAAGTCTTTTCACTGCGCTTTAACATTTATTCCCCGTAAAGCTTGACTTGTTGCTTTAGCGTCATGTTGTCCCGTGTGTGCTTATGGCTGCGTGTGATGTAGACGGGTTCATGTTTGGATGTGCAGTCTCCGAGCGTTAGGCACTAGCTCGTCACTTTAGTGCTATATTTAGTCAGACAGTGGCATGCAAGAGACACACACAGTCAGTCTGGGCTGATTAAGTATGACAGCTCTCTGTTCCCTCCATTAAACTCTTCCTACAGAACACAGTCTCTCTCTCTCACACAAACACACACACACAAACACACGCACATGCGCGCGCACACACACACACACACACACACACACACACACACACACACAAGCTCCCAAACATATACCTTAGGGTCTCATTGAAACATATTTTTTCATTGATATGGACATGTAATCTAATCTAATAGCCAATAATAGAAGCTGATATATTTCAAAAGATTATAATAGTTTAAGTAAGACAGTAATATTATTAACTGATATAACTGGCACTTGTTAATGGTCAGATTTATTTAGTAGTCCCTCTATTACGAAATTGGCTATTATTTTCACAGCAAAGTTTCTGTTAATTAAAACATAAAATAAGCTGATGAGTACTGGATAAATGTTGGTACTCTGTAAGCAGGATTTTTGTTGATATAAATACATAGTACCTTACCATCAATATACGATATTGCGATTACAAAACTATTAAACTGTGCCTATTGGTCAGGTCCTGGTATACACACATATTCAAATAATCAGAGCCTCTGAAGAAGAATGTGGGTATATATATATTTTATATTAGTTGTTTTTGTATCTATTGTTTTGCTACTTTCTGCTGCTCTTACCTTTGTACTGTCCACTTTCTGCCGTAGCTATGTGAATTTCCCACTTGTGGGACTAATAAAGGTTTATCTTATCTTATCTTATCTTATGTAGAAGGTCAAGCACATACTGCCCACCTCAATTCAGGAACATCTTGCCCTCTTTTAAAAACATTTTCCTGCTTTTACCTAAAAAGAAAAAAAATACCCGCAAAGCCCTTAGTTTAGTTAAGAGCTCACACTGTACATCTTCTGGCCTAAAGGTGGTTTAAACAGTTGATAAGTTGAACAACAGACTGCTAATGAGTGTTTCCATCATGAGAGGAAAGAACGAGCAGGGGTTGGCATTATTCCCTAAGTAGTGCTGCCATAAATACTGTGACAAGCGTGACATTGTTCAAAATCAGCCTGATTAGTATTTTCCATGTCATTGCAAAGTTATTTAATAAGTTGTGACAAATCAGTGGGACCCTACTGTGACTTCCTCTCCAGTTCTTCAGCATCTAGAATAGTGAACGAGGTGATTTTGCGAAAAGAAAGACTGATATACAAATTACACACACTGTGATGATATCTATTGCTATCACAAATGTTGCAATAAACCATTCTGAGAAGACTGTCAGAACTTCAGACTCACTACATGTTTCATTACAAAATTACAAAGAGAGCATAATTATTCCTGTTTATTTGGATTTAGAGCAGTGTAACCAGCAAAACGTTGAATATAGTCCCACATATCTATATCTATCTATTTATCTATCAATATATATATATATATATATATATATATATATATATATATACATAGAAGTATTGCAACTAAGTACCCACCCCATGAACAAAACTTTATGAGCACTGTGGCATTCTGTTTTCTAAAGCAGCGTCCTGCAGATCTCTACCCCAACAAACCTGATCCAGTATCTCAACTGGTTATCAAACCCTTCATGAGCCGAATCTGGTGTTGGAGGTAGAAAATACCTAAAACTGTACAAGGCAATGAGCTTAAGCACTAGGGCCGAAAAACACTGTTTTAAAGGAACATTCTTAAAAGACCCCTGCTTGGGAAAAAAAATCTAACTCTTTCACCACTAGAGGGCACATGGCCTCAAACATCTCCAAACCTATTTAAAACGTAATAATATATTTGTGAAATCTATCCCAGATCTCTGAGACTCAATAACATATTCAAAATATTTTTTCCTTGGAAAGCACATTGGCCAACTCTTTAACAACTAAAGTTAACTAAAACCTCTTTAGGAGCAATCAGAGCATAACCAAAAGTGCAGGGAGTCATTTCAGCTTGAAAAGTGAGTTTTTGTGCACACCAGTACACACCTTCAGTCCTGTCAGACTCCACTGACTCCCCAAATGGCCAACAGGGAGAACAGGTTTGTTCCATAATGGGTCACTCTGTCTTATTTAGAGGTTCTCCCATTAATTTCAGTCTAGTTTGGGAACTGTCCTGTCCTTTGTTGTTTCCAGTCTTATTTGTTGGTTGTGCTAAAATAAGAGTATCATTCTTTCAGCAAGACAGTAAAGTACATCATCAGCCACCTCTAACAGTAATGTACAACTATAGTATTATTCATAAATGTACTAAATGGAACCAAAAATGATTATTTGGAGTGACGCCACAGAAGAGCCACTTTTGGTTCCTTTAAGTACTTTTTAATAGATGGTTCTTTCCTTTAAATGAGATATTTAAAGAAAAGTTCAAACAACCTTTATTTTTAGGAGTCCACTGATCCAATTGTTGATCCAACTAAGCTGTTTAACTACAAATGATCATATAGTGAATGAGTGTAAATTATTATATATATTTACCAAGTTCAGGAAGCCATTTCTATTATTTGAGTTTTTAAACAGCAAAACTGTGCAATTTGTTAAAAAATGAAGAATGCTAAAATGCTAAACATTATATACAACACTATAAGACACTCAGAACACTCATAGTAAAACACTACTGTAGCATTTGGTATTGGTATCTGTTAGAACACCTCAAAAATGCAGTGAGGAGAAAGTATTCAGGCCTGTTTCACTTTTTTACTTATTATTATTATTTAATTTACTTCCAATGCATATATCCACTTACAACATTTACACACACAATGTCTTCTGACTTCCTTCTTATACATATAAACAAAAAAATATGTATTCA
This sequence comes from Brycinus macrolepidotus, assembly GCA_037974445.1. Lineage (NCBI taxonomy): Eukaryota > Metazoa > Chordata > Actinopteri > Characiformes > Alestidae > Brycinus > Brycinus macrolepidotus. Next base: position 25,620,413 of record JBBPCZ010000142.1, on the reverse strand, counting down.
TAAGCATAACCAAAAATCACAAGGAAAAAAAAATATTTAAACACCACAGTTGAATAATATTAGTTCTTTCTCTTGGCAAAACATCTTCATTTTCCCACGGTTATGAAGACTTCTCTGTTCAACTTTGTCATTTTAATTTTTAAGTGATTCTGGCTGCATGTTTAGGGTTGCTGTCTTGAAGAGACTTCCTTTTTCTACCTTTTCTTGGCCAATGAGATCAAATTCTCCAATAATATCTCCTGGTACATTACTCATTCATGTTTCCTTTGATAATGTGTAATGCCCCAGTGCAGAGAAACAGCCCCATATCATGACACTCATGAGACTCCCCCCGCTGTACTTAGCATTCTTGGGATCTTCTTTCTCTAAACATGACAAGGTGAAACATTGCCAGTAAAAAAAAAGTATGTTGTTTTAAAACAGTTCTGGTTTGTCTAAATTCAAATGCAAATTTTAAATCTGCATCTTTTTAAGAGAGGAGTTTTCTGTGGGACAAAGGTTATTGCTTATTGTTTTCTGTGCAACTTTGGTTCCTGTTGCTTTCAGGTCTACATGAGCTTCTCTCTTATCCTCCTTATCATCAGTCTGAGAGAACTGTGTGACACATTTGTTCATGGACGATTAGGTAATGTTAAGTTTACGTATTTTTAAACCAATTTTACTGACAGTTGTTTTTAAGGTCTTTGCTGTTGGTTACTAATGTTGTCCCTCAGTAAGTTCCTTCACTGTCACCATGACTGCTACTTGTTGCATGAAATCTTGGCACTATCTGCACAAAAACATTTTATTTTTAGAATGTTAATGTAAAATTTCTATTTTTGACCAATCCATACACACATTTTAATACTATCAGAACAATATTTTCTCTATCAGTGTTGTCTTTCAAACAATTTTGCAAACTCTGTTTATTGTTATGAATACATACTAATAGTTCATATTCATAAATACAAAATCAAAAGACACTAGGTGTTAAGTGGATGTATTCACTGATGTATATTAAATAATGAACAAAAAGTGTCAGAATACATTTCCTCTCACTGTTTATACCAAGCCTTAATATAACAGCCCGTCTCTGTTGTGTTACATGCTACCTGCCTTGCAAATGCCTTTATATTGCATGCATTACAGGCAATTATGTTCCTTTTGAGGTGTAAACCAGTGTAAGTCTCAGTTTATTCCCTTGTTAGAATAAAGGCATAATAAATAAATAAAAGAAACAATGCTTCACTTCAAAGTATCACCTGCATTTTGTCATGAGCCAATTTCTTTTTAAGTGGTAATGAACGACCAGTATCGCTCTGTGCAGTCCTAGCCAAACATATTTGGTGGCATTCATAGCCACCGAATCAAAGCAGGGCATGTCTCTTTGATGTTGGGGAAGCAATAAAGCAACAGGGGAGACACTTGATTGCTTGCAAATATCACTTCCGAATTTCATTTCTGCCTTTTCATGGTCACAGGTTAGTTCAAAGAGTAATGAGACTCTCTAATGCTGAAGAACACCAAACCCATGGAAAAGGTGCAAGAAAAAAGCAGCATGTCATAGCTTCTAAGGTGATCAGCATCTCTCCCTCAAGGGCTCCTGAGAGGTGAGGCTAAACAGCACATGGCCAACAGCCTGTAATCTGAATGCCGTGATGTTGCCTAAGTGCTTCCGGATGATGCTACTGTCTACACTCTTTACAGAAGACAGAGCTATATCAAAGTATAAATAGTACAGTACAAATTGCTTATAGGGATGAGAGAGTAAGGGATTACTGGTGCGCTTGTCTACTGTCAACTCTCAACCTCGAGAGTGGCAAGTCTCATGCTAATGACTAGCTTCGACATACAAGATTCTCTGTCCAGCAGCGCCCTCCATAATGCTTTAATTAAATACTCACTCTCACATTCTGTCTGATACCACACTGAGAAGGGAATTAATATAGAGATCCTTAAACTTTGAGGAAAAAAAGGCAAATAGACTACCATCAATTAATTGTTACTATAATTGTAAAGATTATAATTGTAAAAAATGTGAATTCACGATGAACAAATGAACGAAATTTACTATATGATGGGATTCATTAGGCTTTTGTCATTAAAAAAGCTACAGTTGTTCCTCAGTATTTGCACTGCAACTGCATTTGCTATCCTGTATGATTCTGTCTTTGCAAAGTGTAATTACTTCCCCCTTATCCTCTCTATTATCACAGAACTGTTTTTGGACTCAAACTCGACAATTATAAGATGTAGCCTTCAACGAATATTGTTCAAGTGTCAAAACGTTCAAAATCTAGGTAGTGGTTTAGAGAGCTTGGATTAAGTGATCATTATTCAAGTCGAATTGGCTTTCGAATAATTCCTAACACCTGTGGATTAAAAAAAAATTCTGTTACTAATTTTAGGGGGTAAGAACAACCTGAGCAGAAAACTAGCTTCTCTGCTCTGCTCCATGATAGATTCTAATGTTGATGCAGTGGGAGGTCAAAGGAGTCGTTGTGATGTGCTCACCGCTATCTCTGAGATGAATGAGGAATGTAGAATGTATAGATCACAATAATTACAATAATGTAAGCCTAGAGAAACAAAAGATACACAAATATGTACAATTTTCTCTATAACCTACTTTTTATTCCTCTATTTTTTTGTCATTACAAGAGTTTAAAGCACACATATCTGCTCTGCATTCTTACAACTCTGCAATATTACATAAGGTTCCTTCATTAAGGAAACCCAGCGGAATCGATTTCCCATTAAGGTGATACACACTCTCCGTGTAAGCAGAATTCACACATTATGACCAGCAGACACACACAGAAACAGATACCCTGCATTGAGGAATAAATTGTTTTTTCAGTCTACCTATATTTACACAATGCTGCAGCACGCAAAACTCACCAGAACTTCCTGGGCTTTCCGATTCGGAACGGAGAGCAAGGCATGTTCAGTCCCCTGCGGTCAGGTCTTGAGTTTTGTTTTTTTAATTCAAAATTTTCCAGAGTTCCACAATAAGCACTTTTAGGTAAGTCCGCCAGTGTGTTGTGCGCTCACAGAGATGAAAGAAGGCCTTGAGCACTGCTTAGTATTTGAGCATGTAGTTTAAGGATGCTACTTTGCTTTGAACAGCAAATGACAGTTTGTTCTTTTTCCATATGGTCTGGGTCAGAGGTACAAAATGAATGCCCTTCAGAATGAAAGCTCGAGGAAAAAAAAAACTGCAAGCCACCTTGTTTGTCCTCAACTCTCCCAGGAAATGCCCTCAGTTCTGGAATAATTAGTAGAGTAGATCATTCCGGACCACATCCTTAATTTTATCATGAGCAGAAATGAAATCTTAGACATATTCTAATCATGCCACTTCTATCAGCGCTGTTCTTCATGCACAGTTGTAAAAAGGCCTCATGCAACAGAAAAAGATAGCTAAATAACAACTATCAAATAAATATGCTGGGCAGCACTCCTTATCTCCTCTGCAGAGCACAGTCAGTAGGCTCCCCTCTCCCTGGACACCAGGCAGAGAGTGCTGCTGCAGCAGCAGGAGGAGGCTGAGGGACGCCAGCAGTCAGTGCAGGGGAAACCTGAGAGAGAGAGAGGCTCCGACAGGCTGACCTTCAGGGCTGGACGAGCCTGTGTTCCATCTGCTCCTGAGATCCAGAGCAAGGCCTTCACACACTTCCTGCCATCACAGGCAAACACTCCCCCACACTTTCTCTCACTACGAGTGTAGAGGAGAGAATGTTGCCTCTGCACCTCAGCCACTCTGTCCTGCCAGCACTGCAGAGCTGTCGCCTGTTACTGTGGCAACCAGACAGCGGGGCTGTGGCGTGTCCTCCCAGCTTGGGACCGCTCTCTTACTTCCTGTCTGCCTTCCCCCAAGCTCCTGCCAGGCCAGAGCACACACTAGCCCATGCCAGCCAACTCAGTAAACAAACATCAGTGCCTCAGCTCCAATACAACCGGGGAACACATTTGGGAGGAAATCAAATGTGAGAAAGCACAGGGAGAAGGGAAGTCCACTCGTCAAGATCAGAAGTACTGGAGAGAGATGAAATGTTTAAAAAAGTAGATTTAGACTGAAGTCTAGTAGTCTTCATTAGCACTATGGAATAATCTGAAAACTGGTGTTCCCCAGTTCATGAAATTCAAATGTACAACTTTCCACTGGTCCATGTGTACTGAATGTTTTTTTCAGACAAGCACAAGAAAATATGGCAAAATATTGCATATAACAAAAATATAAAAGGCACAGTAGTTTAATATCTGGAATTGTTGAGAACATTTTTGACAGTTCTACAGTGTCATGAAAGTGTTAGATTTAAGAGCTGGGTTGCTTCCAACCTGAACAATGTACAAACAATTTGATGATTTAAAAAATTACAGGTTTTATATTATGGCTACATTATTTCTCTTCAGCTGCAATGATCATGTGGGTCACACTGGTAATCTAAAATGAAGCTATGGCTAATTCATAGATAGTGGGGGTGTAACAGTCTATCGTTTTCATGGTTTGAGCTGAGCCTTGGTTTCTGAGCCACAATTTGGTGCACTGCGCTAACAACGTTTCTTGCACAAGAAAAAATGTTTTCTCTCAGCACATCAGTCAATTGCTCACTCATGTGTGCTTCATTAATTGGTCGTTTGAGGTATTAAACGACCCATGTATCAGTCATGTAATGAACTGTAACAGACCTCTCTGTTGCTCAAGACGTTCAGCTGTTTATATTAAGCCCATTTTCTGATCTTTGCAAAGTTTCGTCTTTGTTTCTTCAGTCATCTTTTACACCACGTGTACTGAAATGAAGTCTGCTTAGAATTTCATACCATGAGTTTGGATAAATTTAAACTATATGCATTTAACCTCAGTCAGAATCCAATGTTAGATTTTTTAACAGTGATCAAAATCTATGATTTCAAATGGCCACATAGCTATGTACCAATGTAGCTTGCACACTCTACCACTGAACACAGCGCAGTTTGTGCTCTCAGTGAGACAAAAAATTGTAGTTTATACTACATGCACCATGTGCCGAACCATAGACTGCCAAAACGTGGATTTCAGTTTTGCTTCATAAATGTTACATTATTATGAGATATTCATTGCAAAGTGATAATGTGTAATGAATACTCACCATAAGCTCCTAGCTCTGGAGAATGTCTTGTCAACTCTGAAATACAAGAAAAAGAAGAAGTTCATAATCACTTCTTAACATTCATTTCTGCATGGCCATACAAAGTGGACAGACCTTCATTTAAACATTAATTTTATTGCAAATTTTTCAAATTTATTTCGCTGAACTATGAGTAAGATCTAGCTCTAAGACCTGAGAGGACTGAGTCCTCTTCAGCTCAGTTCTGTATCTACTGCAAAAACATTTCAATACCTCACAGACCTTAGCAAATGAGAAGTCAGGAAAGCACTTGTCAACTCAACACCTGGATACATGGCTTAGTATAGGAGTTACAAGTGTCCTGTGAAGTGTATATAATAAGTAATTGGTATAAACCATGGTGCGTAGACCCAGTGGGGTTCAGCCTGCCAGTGCAGACCACAACTCATCAAATACCCACTCCCTCGGCCCCTGGGTAGAGGAGGTTTCCATGGCATCCATTTGAAGGGTCAAAAAAGAAGCCAGAATTCACTTAGTATGCCCTTAGAGATGTGCACAGCAATTTGCACTAGCCTGTCCTATCTGACAGATCTCTGCACTCACAAATTTCTCACTCCTTCCATGAAGTGGCTGGGCTCATAATAAATATATTCAATATAGCAATTTATTTTTATTCGCACACACAGTGCATTACAATTGTTCATGGGCTGTGATGTTACTGGCAGCACTATAAAAGGCTGTCAGGAATCACAAAGGGACAATCTGATCAACTTTAAAAGGCCCGTATCATAGAAAAATTTATTTTCCTTGTTTTTTGGTAAAGGTACCATTTATTCTGGAGACCATAGAGCCCATATATCTATATTAAGCTGCAAAAGCCCACTTTAAATTCATTGCTGTGACCGTCACAAAAATCAGTGCATTTTTTTCCATCTGCCCATTCAGCCTGTGGCCATTCACAAGTATTTCTGCATGTGCTGTTTCTGAATGAGGAATTAAGAATTTTTTATACATATAAACCTATACAAACATCATACGAGGAAAGGTTTGACATGACCCCTTTAATAGAAAAAAGCACAGAAACAAGCACAAAAAATAGCACATAGCAGAATGCTGAAAGGACATAACTATAGTAGGAGCAAACTTGTGGGCCATAATCCTTCACCAGCCAGTAGATGGAGCTATGATGCAATATTTACATGTAAATGTAAAGAAATTGCCCACAGAGATTCAGCACAAAAACAGAACAACCATAGCACATGAGAACCAGAACTGCTGTCAGTGTGATAAATCTGCATCTGATAAATAATAAGTCTGCTACAAAAAGCATCACTCCTTTTTTAATAGTACATGGAGTTTTTGTAGGATACTTTAAAGTTTAAAGTAAGAGTAAGCAATATGATGATTACTGTTGGTGCAGATGCTTGCACTTAAATGACTAGAGTATCGATAGTGGTAACAGTGTTGGTGCCTATACTGGCACTTAAATCGATAGTGGCAATACCAATAGTATCAAATAGTGGCAACTGAGAATTCTGATACTACAAACCAACAAGCATACCCCAAGTAACACAGATAAAGTGTCCATTTGTCATATGTGAACTCATATTCTTCTCTGCATTTAACCCATTCACCAAGTGAAGCATTGGGCAGCCAGTAACGCAGCGCCCGGGGAGCAGTGTGTGGGGACGGTACCTTGCTCAAGGGTACCTCAGTGGTGCCACTAGCAGTCCTGGGATTTGATCACACAACCTTCTGATCGCTGGGGCAACTCCCTAACCACCAGGTCACCAGCTGCCCCATGAAACATACAAACAGTGTAAAACTTGCTAACCTTTAGAGGAATGGCTGAGTCTGGCATTTTTCAGCAATCCTCATCTCCTGCTGTGTAATGTTGAGGGAGCGAACATTAGCTAAATTTATGGAAGGAACAGCTGGTCTCTTGGTTGTAGTCTAAGGTCAGCCCTTAGTCTAGCCACACTGACCACATTTCTGTCTCCTCTAAAAACACGTGTGGTCCCGCCTCTGTTGGTCAGCTGCATCAGATGACACTGCAGTCTAACGGTCTGGTCTTTACATCAACCTGAGAATCATCAAGCTATTTTGCTAGTGAATTTGATCAGTTTCAATGTATTCAACAAAAACACCTAAATATCCTGAAAAATATAGTGTATTGTGACAATATCTGTAAGTATTATTTTCTATATTTTTCCATATCGCCTACCCTCAGGTCAAAAGATGCATTGCATTGCATCAGACTGATTCACGATACTAATTAAATTTACAGGACAGCAACTAGTGCTGGGTCAAATGTTCATATAGATTTATGTATCCGTACTGTTCTTTGAGAGGTCTAATAATTCCATAGGTGACTTTACGCAGCAATTCAGCTGTTCTGTACTCCTTTCCTGCTCAGCATCATCTCCTTATGTCACCTCTCATATTTCCTGTGTATTTTGCTTTAAGTGCACAACCCCCTGTCTCCTGGCGAGTGCGCTGCTTAGGAAATCCAGTATCTTTACTCATGTTTCCAGGAACATGTCTGTCCTGGATTAAGCTGCATATTCTCTGGAATCACCCACCATCTGACAACAGCTCTGGTATCCCTGTTTCCGAGCCGGATATAGAAAGGGGATTTATATGTGTCACGCAAATAAAACCATAGCTTGCAATTATAGCTGTGCAGGTTATTTAACTTTTTTGCTTTCCGTGTGTTCGCATTTATACACAAAGTCAGGAGTGACGCCTTCAGTGTTCATTTAAGTGCAACTGGACACAAATGAACACTGTAGACATCATTTGTGTATTATCATTTTCCTTAATAAAGTCTTGCTAAGAGTATACAGTTGAATTTCAACACTGCAATTTGACCCAAAATCGGACATTTTAAGTTTCGATACTTTCAGCTATTTGTGAAAATAAGGTTGAATAGGATGATACTGCATTTTGCCTCCATTTGAAAAGTTATTTTTAAAGAAGATTAAAAAAAACACGTTATTTAGACAGAAAATGTGTTTTTTCTATGTTCAATCCAAAAAATAATCAGATGCTTAGACAGCGTTTCTAACTTTTTGCCATATTGCTGTTAGAACAAAACCTTTTATCCCTGAAACAGAAATCCAAAAAGAGAAGGAAAAATGTTTCTAACTTTAATGTGCACTAATATAATGAATATAATGCATTGCAATTGGTCAATTCATCATTAACTTTAGTAGCTGGCATTTTTTAAAAGTGTGAAAAGTATTTTTTATCATAATTCTGTTCACTTAATAATTTCATTTATTTTCAGTGGTGTTATGTACAATTATGATACAAGAGAACATAAATGGCTTTGCTCTCTCTGGGTGGGTAGAATGGCTCTTCATCTCCCTCAATCACTCAGCACAATGCAAACCAGCTGACGCATCAGAGACAGCAGTTCTCCTCCAGTTGTGTTGAGCTTTCCAATGATGTTGCATTAGTGTCATATGAATCACCAGGACCAGAACTGCACACTGAATTTACTTGATGTGCATGTATGTTCCATATGAAAAAATATATAGCAACATGATGGTCGCCAAAAGTAAGTAAACTGAAAGTCAAAATACTCTTAATGCAATACATTTTTTAAAATGTGAAAATGGTGCATAACTCAAATGAAATTAACTGTTTTCAGTGTAAAGGACACAAGCATTAATCCTTCTATTATAACACATGTTTCACATCTGAGTGAACTCTTCAGTGGCACTTAAACTCAAGTAGAGCATCTCACCTTTCACCAAAGCTCTAAGAATATACTTTCCATCTGGGTATTTATAACGCATTCTCTTTTCAAGTCCGCTCATGCCGGCTGCCATAAAAATAATGGATACCCTTCAGGGGCCAGAGCACAATACAAAAGAGGCTGCTACTGTACAAATGCATTCTATGAATACAGCATCTGAAAACACTGAAACCCTTGAGGAGTGCATAAACAGCTGATAATGTGTTGTCCATTGGTGTCTGTTAACCTTAAGGCCTCTCTATTTCTGACAAACAATACGGCCAGTCACAAGAGGAATGGTCAGAGACAAAGAGGCTCTCTCAGTAACCCATCTCTTCAGTATGGAGAGAGGCTTTCAAAGAATACAGTGCAGGATCTATTTTCATTTGATTTGCTGTTCTACTATATATACATACACTCAACAAAAATATAAACGCAACACTTTTGTTTTTGCTCCCATTTTTCATGAGATGGACTTAAAGATC
>JBBPCZ010000142.1:25600854-25610996 GCA_037974445.1 Brycinus macrolepidotus | reverse complement strand
GAATGGGTTAAATACAGAGGAAGAATTTCGTGCTGTTCACACTGTGTGCTGTGGTGTGTTCACGTATGACCGAATGAATGATCACTTTAAATACACTGCTCAGTTGTTTCTGATAAGCTACAATATGTGAACTTTATTATGTATTATCCAGTGTCCCATGGCATCTCAATCTTCGTTTTTAGAAATTCTTTATAATATGAAAGTGCATTAGATAGATGAAGGACAGTTTTTATGAGACCAGGGTTACTGTTCTTTATTTAATATCAGATAAGAGACTTAAAGCACTTAAGACTTTTGAAGTCTTTTACTTTTGAGGATCATCACTAAAATAAGTGCACTGTTGAATTTTTAAAACATACATTTAACATAAAAAAACAGGAGAAGATTAAATTATTTTTTATTATTTTTATTAAAATAAACAAATGAAAATAATCATATATCCAGATTCAGTAAAGTGCTTTACACAAACACACTGGGGGAGAAAAGATATTTTCAACAAACAACTAATGAAAATGAAAATTATAGCAACTTGCAAGTGTCATTGTTCTTTCTTTCCACTACTGTTGTGTAAATACTGCCTGAACAGATACATTTAAAAAGCACAAATAAATGAAGAACCTGCTGGGTTCTACGAAGTGATAGGTTACTCTCAATTCAAAACATCTCTTTTTCCACATGGCCATTTCTGAACAAGGTCCACACAGTGCCAGGCTTTTTACAGCTGGCAGTGTGGCATGAGAGCAAACAAAGACTCGGTATGAGACAACCAGTCAACTAGTGCCTAGGCCCTCTTCACCCAGCCTAGGGCCAAGAGAGAATTTACAGATCTGGGACAAAGCTTAAGTGCACTGTTTATTTCATGAATCCATTAAGAGTTCATACAACAGAAGATTGGCTTACAAAGCAACGCTAAGCTTAATTCAGAAAATGACGTGCCCTTTCAAAATGAAGTCACTAAAACAGGCCCCTATCTACTAAGGGTGTATTGATGTCAACAAGACAGTATCAAAAAACAAAACTGGATCAGTATCAAACAGTGCATCAATATTGTAAAATTATATTGCGTATATGCCAGTTGGCCTGTTCTGATGGTCTCTCATTTGTTGACTCGTGAGTAAAAACCATTGTTAATAGGCAAAATGTGCGTATGCGTGCATTCTATCAGAGTAAGTGGGTGGGGAAGGAAAGGGATTGTGCTATACATGTATCCAAAATTAAACTTAAACTACTTATAAATATGTTAGACACAGAAAAAGTTCAATTTGTATCTGCGTAATATACTATTAGAGCTCTGTGAAATAAAGACACTGTAAATATCTATAAACCAACCTTGACCACCAAAATGTCTGTACTAGTACACCTCAAAAAGCCTCGTTTTAACAAGTGAAGTGTCCCAACTCTTTTAAAGGTAAGACGTTGTTTGCCACGTAAGGTCATGTCAACACCAATTTCCCACCAGCAAATGTGAATCCTCTTCATTTACAACAGCATACAATTTTCAGAGATGACATTTAGATGTCACCCATCAAGACTAGTAATCACGAGCATGGAGAAAATGTCAAAGGACTGCTAGAAACACTTAACTGAGGAAAGACAACAAATGAATCGATACAGTAATTTTCCGTCACATGCATAAAGTAATTTTCCATCACATGGTCAGCGAACCAAACAAGTAAACAAAGAGTTGCCCTTTGACAGATTTAATCTCTACAGTATTTATGGGCCAGTGTACAAGCAGTTCCTAAGCTTTCTTCAGCACTTCTGTGATCAGTTGAAGGGCTGACTAAGCACCCACAGACACATGAACAGTCAACACTTGTCCTTGACAAGATGGCATTCAGAGCTGGTAGCCTTGCACCTGTTGATATGAGAGGGTACTCCTCCACAGACTAAGAGGCAGAAGAATTTTCCCCTCAGGGTCTACTGGAGCCTGAGGCAACACGGCTGTCTGCAGGCGCGTTGAGCCAAAATCTCATCCAGCTGGACACGTTTGCAATTTACTGCACCTCCTTAATGAGTAACTTAGGGAGGGCATAATCAAATCCAGATGGATTGATTGATAAGGTAAGCAGTAGACGCAGGCTTTCTGTCGGTCTGAACGTGAGCGTCTGCTGAAGACAGCTGTCTAGGCTAATTTAATCCGAACTCAATTACTCTCTCAGCACTCGTAAGGCTCCTCCTTACAGAATGGACTGATAAACACAGCCAGTGTTAAACAGTGCATGCTGGAAGGGTTCTGTATCCTGTCATTCTTGTTTGACACTGATGACGTCATAAGACTGGCATTAGTGTCTTACTCTCACGGTTCATTACCGTTGTAAACAGGGGTGTGAGCTGTCCCTGTGAATACAGTAATCTTAGTAAGCCGTTAACTCCTGTACAGTGACAGTAAGGTGACAGCCATAGTCATACTTCACAGCATACAATGCACGAGTAGACACTGAATAGAAGTGACTGAGCAAACAAAATTGGAAAATGTTATTTTCTCTTACCCTCCATATGCTCCAAAAGTGAAACTCCTTTTTCTCTGTGGCATCTTGTGAAATGAGTAGAGCTCAGCATTAGAGACAGACAGGCAGTGACAGAAAGAAACACTGAGGGGCAGAGAGAGAGAGGGAGAAGGAGAGAGGGCGAGAGAGCGAGAGAGAGAGAGGCACTTCCTACGTCTCACTGGGCTGACATAGAGTGGACAAGCCTCCGAGTGTGTGTGTGTGTGTGTGTGTGTGTGTGTGGTGTGGTGCGGTGTATGTGTCCTTTCTCTTCCACTCCCCTGACTCTCCCTCCCTGTCTGCTTGCCTCACTCTCTATGTCTCTTTTTTACTCTGTTTTTTATCTGTACCTGTCTTCTTCCATCTCTCCCTCTCTTTCTCATTCTGTTTCTGTTTCTCACTCTCTGTTCTCTCTCTCTCTCTCTCTCTCTCTCTCTTCCTCTCTCGGCTGGCAACAAATAATGGGGTGGGCTGAAGGCTTGGTGCTGACCACTTCCAGTCGCCCCGGTAACCAATAGGTGCCCACTTAACACGCTTCCTCTCTTTCAGATATTCTGTAAACAAGCCAAAAAGGAACAGCGCCCAGTGTCTTTTGAAAGCTCTACAAAACTCTGTGCTGAGAAATCCACTATGCAGGTGATTGGTCTGATAATGAGAGCAATGACACAAGGAAAGAGAACTGCCTGTGGAACACACAGAAAATCAGGGGTGTGTGGCGGAACCTGACCTGGAGCAGTGAAAATTAAGGAATGGCAGAAAAGCTAAACTGAAAGGAAAGGTAAAAGATCACTTCAAGTTTAGTCTGCATAAAAAAAAAACAAAAAAAACAAAACAAAACAAAAAAACTGGCCAAACCAAAGGGCAGGTGATTATAGTGAGAAAGTACTTTTTTATTTTACACACCCACTACTCTGTAAACCAAACTTCACAAATCACTGAAGACAGTGGCGCAACCGCTAGAGGCGTTACTCTCCTTTACTGCTGAGTACTTACAATAAATCAGTCAAGGACACAGAAATGGAATAGCAATTCTCTTCACTAGGTTGTAATGGGCCTTATTTTAGCTGGGCCTTATTTCAGACAGTAAGGAAAAATCATGTGGAGTGGAGCGCATCTATGAGATGTGTGGTGTTAGAGCCCAGCTTTAACGTTTCTCTGAGTGGCAGCACAGAGTGGATTACTGACAGCGAAGCAGTTTACTGACAGGCAGTGCTTCTGCCTGGCACGACCTTCAGCTTTTCAATGTTGTAAAAAAGTCTGATTCCTATCTCCTCCTTCACTCTCTCTTGGCCAAAGCACCTGCCCAACATTAACAAAAATGAACATTTTAATGTAATAACATAATGGGCTGCTAGTTACTCTGCAGTTTATGCACTATACACTGATTGTTGTTGTTTACTGGCTCTCTGTAAGAGGTATCTTTTTATGACAGTGTTCTTGAAATGCTGATGGCACCAGTGATAAACTCAGAAAAGCATATACGACCTAATTTTTTGCTATAGTGGTCACATATTGTCATATAGTCCTCCCCTATTAAACAATAAAAAATGCAGAGACATAGGCCTTTTTTCCTGCCTCTTATGGGCTGGTCTTTTGTCCTTTTATCAGGGATAGATAGGAGGCAGACAGACTTCCACAAGAAGGCTGGCGCTCAAATCTTTTAGTGATAGGCTTTCCTTTCTGCCTTATCGGGTCTTATCCACTGCACTCATACCCCTGACACCTCCACTCAAACAAAGGCTGATCCTACACACTCTGGAGCTCCAAAACAGCTGACTCATGAACAGTCATCTGAGTGCAAATGTCATTTCTGAGAAACAATCCAGTATTTGGAGATTTGTTTCCTTTGATGCTAAAGCATCCTAACGATAGCACACAGGTAATCACAGCTAACACAAATAAAAGTCTTGCATTTATGATTCAAAGTAGCTGGCTTAAATTTACAAAAACATTGGATGTTCACACCATGAAACAAGATTTTTGATACTATTTGAGACGTAGGCTACTGCAATTTGCTAGCTTTGCTGAGAGGCATACGTCATTTACTTAGGTGGCTCCTTTCACCTGCAGGAAATTTGCTCCTAAGCCATAAACAACCAGCAGGCTTGAATTTGTGAGTACCAGGCGCTGATGAAATGAAAGGGTCTGTTTGTGAAGGCTTGGTCAACCGCTATTCATCAATTCAAAGCTTACAAAAGCAAAAATGTTCATGAGAGAATGATCATTGTTGGAGATACAAATTGGCTGCTATCTCTCTACCTAGATCTTAATCAAACACATAGGCCAGGTCCCATCTACAGCCCAGCTGTCTAACATGGCATCCAAGCAAACTGTGTTTTCGAAGGCCAAACACAAAGACTAACAGGGTGCTGCTGGTGCAGAGTCACATTTAAAACATCATTCATACTCACAGCTAAAGCTCTGATGCTATAATAAACACCCTCTAAAACCTCTAGCTGTTTATCAAAGCCTTTCATTGGGCAAAAGTGTGAATGCAGGCAGTAAAGCAGCGGTTTATGGGCTTTCGATCCAAGTGCACGAAAGGCTCTCCACTGCCCTTTTCAGAGAAGGGTTAATTACATGAAAATATTTACACTGTCTCATGGTGAACACCTTGCCTAAGACCAGGCAAGCATATGAAAGAGGCTTGACTGAAGAGCGCAGGGGTAACTTGGACTATATTTAGAACGGGGAGGGGGTTCAAATAAGCGGAGAGAAGTAATATTCAAAGTGTAATTGTGCTGAAAATATGAAGGAAATAAGCTGGGTCTTATCTGCACTGGGTGTTCTGTTTTCATCACTCAGCTACAGAAAACAGCAGCCATGCTGAAGCAGAGCCTTTGCATCCATTGCATCACTGAGCAGAGAACTGGGCCGGAACATATGATGACTCATGCTGGATCAGTCCTAGTTTTTTAAAGGGTGGCTTTAGTTTTACGGTGTTCATCTAGGATTTAGCATTAATGTGGGGTAAACGGAGGGTGTTTAAACTTATTTTATATTCTACAGTACTGTAGGTAAGAGAGTTTCTGTAGTTCGCCAACACTGAGGCCTTTCACTAAGGTCTAATTAAAGGGGCTGAAGATTACTGAAATGGGAAGAACGACTAGGTTGTTCTCACATATACAAACACACGCAATTGATGTGTGTTTTAATGAACTGGATATCAGATTGCACTCAGTTTACGTCACTAGTGTAGAGGCACCATAAACGTATATTATCTACACCCTGTGGCAGTGAGGCGTGTCAGAAGTCAACAAAGTGGTGTAATTGGTTGCAGTGTTTAACTTTTTTTTGTTTTTTTAGATGTCAATCACCTCATGGGACCAGCTTATATCTCACTCACTCACTCACAGTCATCCACAGCCTGAGGTTTCTCATCACAGAGCAGACAGTTTTTGATGCTTCATAAGTGCATTGTTTCACATTGTTTGACATTGTGTTCCTTATGCTTATGTGGAAAATAAAAAATTATAAGTTCTGTAATACCAGCATTTTGGCTTTGTTTGAACTAGTGGCATTATGTGTAAATATGTAAAATGTGTGCATGAAGGAATAATAGTCTTCACCCATTAACAGGGACAGCTAGTATAAATGGGCTAGTAGGAATAAGTTCTCTCTTTCAAAGAACAAAAGGCATCAAAACAAGGTTTCATTTTTGGTATCTGTATGGTTGCGTGTGCTGTTAAGACATTTATTTTGAACTGTTATTTTGGACTACATGGACATACAAACAACAGCACCACTGACAGGCTGGGAGGAAAATGTAACCTGAGCTGATTCACCTCTAGGTATGGATTCACACACATATCTGTGATGAAATGCACTGTAACGTTTAACACGGAGTGAAACGCCCTCTAGATTTTTCTACATTTAGCCCACAATTCCAGCTGCACCTTCCTGCAGTCTGCAGTAAGTACTATAGGTCAAGTTAGACTGATTGAACGGCCATCCAGCCAATCACAGCAAATCTACCAGAGTCAAAGAACTGTTGCTCACTTAGCGAACAGAACATAGTTAGCAACACTAAGTCAGAGAGGACAGAACAAATTCAAAGTCTGCTGAAGTATCTATGCTATGTGTGTGAGAAAAGTTCTTCTGAAGCAGTTCAAAGTATGAAACAATACTTCATTTTGCTGTGCAGGGAGTTGGCAATGTAGAATTTAATGTTGCAATGTTATGTTAGCCTAAAATAAAATATCCCTAATGTAAACCCATTGGCCAGCATTGTCAACATTGTCACAACTAGCTAGCAAGTTTAAATGTGAGTAACTCCATGTTTCTGGACCATCTCTTGCGCTATTGCCTTTTCCTTTTATACAAATGTCCCTTTTAAGCTCTCATTGCTGTTATCATTATCCAAGATTATGAAGATGCACAAAAAATGACAAAAGGAAAATCAGAAGTTTGAGGTGGTAATGCAGTCTTGTTGTTTTATACAGTATGAAAACATTATTTATAGAGGCACTAAAAAGTCTGAAGTCAATACTTCATATTAGGACATGCTGATGAATTAAGTATGTTATGGTGTGGCACCATATTGTACATTAAAATCTAAAATTATTTACACACTGTTGCCATAAAAAATGTAGAACTGCATAGTATAGTTGGAAGTAAGATTTGGTAACATTAATCCAGTACGTCCTAAATCCATCACTGCCGGAGTGTTCTGCTGAAACATGCTACCCATCGAGGTGTGCTACCGTGCCCTTCTGCACATGTGCAGTTACACAGTCTTGGGATTCAGTGCCACGCCCATAAATCTGTGCTACCTTGGGACACTGGCAGCTGTATAAACTTCAAGGTAGCATTTTCCAGGAGGGTAGCATGAATCGATAGACTGCTTATAAAATATATTTTTTAAATACAATATATTTTTCTCCAATTATGCATATTATTTCCCTATTTCTCATCATTATCAGTGCTAAACTGACTGTATAAACTGTATGAACTTCAAGGTAGCATTTTTCGATAGGGTAGCATGAATTGATAGACCAACATTTGACAGTGAGTTAAAAATCAAGAGATATGCTCGGAAATATTATCTGATATTCACAACATGGTTATTTCACATAAGCAGTCCAAAAGAAAACAAAACTATATCAGTTCAGACTCTATCCTTTAATGCACATATAAAATGCACATATACTGTAGAACATTAAAGGAACCCGATGGACAGCGAAACAACCCTTTCCTGTCAATAAAACGGAAACGCCTGCAACAGTCAGAAAAACACGAACCACTGCTGCCTCCAGTTCATAAAATGAAAAGGCCCACAACAACTGACGAGACGAACCCTCCCGCCATAGATAAACTGAAACCGCACACAATGATCAAGGAACGAATCCTCATTGATAAATTCTGCCTCATTGATCAAATGAAAATGAAAAGACAAAATGAACCACCATCCTCCCCACCCGTCACACTGCCCCCAGGTCAAACCTCTTGACCAAATGAGGGGTAAATAACTGGATTGGGACATCCAAGTAGCATATGTTACAGGGTATGACAACCTTTACGAAAAAACAAAAACAGTGTAATTTCCTGCCAACCTAATTTTGAATAGCTACAAAACCATAGTCCAGCTTGGTCGCACAGCATTTTAAACTGGAATCTCAATCTTATGTAGTGACTGACTGGGATTTCTGCCAGTGTATGACCACTGCTACAAAAAATATATTTGTGGGAAGAAAGTGTATAGTTGGAATGCAATTAAATTAGTTTCTGTACCTTTCGGTTTCTGTTACTCAGGAAGTCTTAGCCACTAAATAAGCAAGGGCAGTACACCGCATAAATTTAAAAATCACTTTAGGTTTCCATTTCCATTTTTTCATTTCCAAGGTTTTCATTTCCATTTCCATTTCATATATAAATGTCCATAGTGATCCAAAGATTAGTAAGCATTTTTCCTACAGATGTGGTCTCTATGGATTTCTGTGTTTGATGTTCATTACAGTGCACAGTTTGAAGCACATCAAATTTCCCACTAGTTACACGGTCTTTATCATTATAGTGAACCTTTAATATTACTGTAAAGAATATCATTTGTTAAGGCTGAATCAATGCATTGACTTGCCAAGTGGTTTACAGTCATACGCCCATGTCTCTCACTGCCATTGACTACAGTGCCAGGCTGAAAAGATCTATTACAGCCTTAGGTCCTTTATATCCCCACTACAGGCTGGCTTAGGGTCCAGGTCTTGCTCTGATGGATGCCACTCCATGACCACAGTGCAGCTGAGTAATCGCTCTCCCTGACACGCAATCAATAACTCTGCAAGGAAAAAAAACAGTTCTGGGTTCTGATTGATTCTCAGTTCGTCTTTAGTGTAATTGTTACACTCAAATCAATGTACTATAGTAGAATGTAGGTCATTAATGCAATAATTATTTCAGACAATACTGGCCCCCTCTGGGAAAGAGTAAAACTGCAATGAGGCATTATAGCTGCAGTGATTTGTGCAACACAGCACATAATGTTTAGACTGTGCAGAATGCAAAAATAACCATCAAATGCTGAAATATGCTGAAGCACAGTACAAAGCTGACCTGATGCTGATAAAAAATCAAATTAACTATGATGTTGGTGATTAAATCCTGTGATAATCATTCCATAATAGCTTGTTTGCACTGATGACAATTTTTTAAGCTGACCTCAATTATTTTCAGCAATCTTTACCTTTCCTAATCATCTGTTTACAGAATGTGATCAAGAGCATCTATTGAGTTGAAGCAAATAAAGACACATCATGGGTTTTTGCAACACATCAAAAGTTCTAACTTCTGACTGGTGCTTTAACAGAGTGGTGGGTAATGTTTGTATATTTGAGCTTTACCTGTGTCTGAGCAATATAGCTAATTAGTCAGTTTGGACACTTTAGACATGCCCTTTCACAGATGCACACAGCTAAACAAGATAATTAAACTGTTAATTACAATTATGTACATGGAAATTAATTGTCAGCAATTAATTTGATGAAAGCAACAGGCCTAGACCACCCCATCTTTAAACTTCTCTGCCTGAGCTTGTGCCACACATTGGGCCTGCCAGTCTGTCCTGAGAGAACTCTACCACCGCTGCTAATGAGACTGCACTCAAGACAAGGGAGAGAGGGAGAGAGAAGAAGAAGAAGAGAGAGAGAGAGAGAGAGAGAGAGAGAGAAACAGTAGATGTGTTATGCCATGCATCTTGCCTGCATTGCCTTCCCTGACAGCATGAAGTTGACATTAATACTGCCTGAGCCCTGAGCCTCTGTCCTAGTCCACAGAGAGAGAGAGAAAGAGAGAGAGAGAGAAAGAACAGACTGACAGAGCAAGTTACCCAGCCATAAGACTACCCGAATGACATTAATGAAAAGTCCAGCTGCATAATTAAGATATTTACACATCTCATAGCAGCAAGATATGTCAGGTTGGTAAAGAGTACAGTCAGTACTACAGTCTTGCCTGGGGGAAAAGTAAGACACAAGCACTCAAAACTTCATCAAGTGTGCAGAATAAGTCATAGCAAGGTTTTCAGATTTTATACTGAATAACCCCCTGTGGTCAGTATAGTATAGTGTGGTGAGTATAGGCTGTAACAGCAGGTGAGCAAGTGGGGGGGGGGGGGGGGGAGGGAACGAATTCTTTTTCCATACTGGCTTCAACCAAAAG
>JBBPCZ010000142.1:25585288-25600754 GCA_037974445.1 Brycinus macrolepidotus | reverse complement strand
TCCACAAGGAACACACTGATATACTGAACATAAAATCACTATTTACTGTAGAATGTTATTTGTATTTATTCTTTTTACTTGTATTTGGTATATTTGCAGGTGCCTAAGACTTCTGCCCTGTACTGTATCAGTCTGCAGCCTGTTTAATTCTGTGGGATAAAGAGAGGTTGGAATATAGACATGTACAAATGAAATATGGCTGTTTTTGGTTGATAAAATCACATAAATATTATAAGTACATCATAAGTGGATAAATTGAGGACATTTTTGATGATGATAATACAATCCTAAAAACATGCTGCTATTATTATCAGTGATTAAGTTTGTGCTAGAGAGAATGAATAACTGAAATGACAGAACTGAATGTAAAACCTAAATTTAGCAAAGCAGCTACCTGGCCCAACACTTTACCTCAGTTTGGCTCTTTTCCTCTGCCTGAAAGGGTAACAAAATAGTCTCTGGAGTCCATTCTGTGCCGAATGCAGACGGTTTCCTTACGATTTTGTTCAACAGGGAGGAGTCGCCATTGTATTTTCTGGAGAGGTTTTTATTTTGACTTTATGTTATACTTTAAATTGTTGTTGTCTCTGTGTCTCTGTGTGTCTTTGCAGCCGTAGTATAATCAGTTTCCTTCGGGATCAATAAAATTTTCTGATTCTGATTCTGACTCTAAAGCTAGCTGGATGTACTTAGCAAAATTTGGGAAAAGGAGCCCCTGCTGGCCACTCACATCAGCACATTTGGGAATGACAACGATAATGCCCCTTATGCCTCCCATAAATAACTATACCATATAACTATAACTATATATAATACACCAGCGCTACCCCAGAAACCCCTTTCCAGCTACCTTTATATTATTAGTTAGGACAGCCAACAAGCTACCTGTAACTGTTACATAACATCACTGTCACGTGGAAGTCTTGTATATCATTGTTTCTGCTTGTAACTGTTCTCCAGGGTGGCCCACTACGCCAAATTCTTTGCCATCACAGCAACAAAACCAAACTAAAGTGAAAATTAAACTGTGTTCATTAAACCATATTGAGAAACTAAAGCTGACTCCTGCACTTATGTCCTTCCAGTGTACCTGACATGACAGCCACCTAATATAATTATAATGCGGATAACCAGACAAGTGTTAGATATTTACCGAGGTATTAAGTGTCAGCCAATGGGATGAAACAGTTAACATATTTGACATATTTTCATTTATAGTTGTTCACTTAACAATTTTCCAATGCTTAACAAGTATACAAATCTACAGTTTATGAAAAAAATGGATAAGTGCTAAAAACCTGTGGTGTGCCAAAAATTTTGACCAGTAGTGTACCTGCCTACCTACCTATCAATCTATCTATCGCTCACTCACTCACTTTCTGTGACCTGGAGCCAATCCCGGGGCCAATGGGCGCAAGGCAGGGACTCACTCTGGGTGGAACTCTATCTATCATATTATTAATAATTTACCAAAACCAAGCGCAAATGGAGCTTTTGGCCACTGAATGTGTTTTGTCCCAAGGCAGCAAGTCCATCACAACACCTTACCATCTACTTACACAGTTTACACAGTTTATTGTAGCAGAATTGAATACATTTGGCCAAAATCTCTTGTTATCAAAGATGAAGTTTTGTGTACTTCAGTACTGGCTGTAACTAAACTACCCTCAAACTTACCAGGCCTCTTTTTAATACTTTTCATAGGTTAAACATATGTAAAATCACAAATGGACATAAGAGGTCACCAGTAGCATTAACTTGTGAAAAAAAGATTAAATATAGCGATATGAGGATTCTGCAATGAAGCAATCGGGACGATCTGGAAACAGGAAAAGGAGGAAAACTGACACAAGAGCTAAGGTAAGTGGATAGAATTATAATAAATAAACAGCCCAAAACTAGATAATGTCAAAACTCGTCTGATGTCACATATTGCCTTGTCCTTTGGTGTTCAAATTCTCAGATGTGTGTGTGTGCAGGGTGTTTTTTTATTAATTTATGAAATACTATTTTTTTTTCTTAATAAATGACGTTAGGGGCTCAATAGGCTTCTTTGCCTGAGGCCCCCTAGATTCTGGGATCGCCACTATATACAAAAATCAAAAGAATAGACGGAATATATCATGGTCGGCTTTCTTCTTTAGTCCATTTCAATAGGCTAATAGTTCATGGTGCCATTCAGACCTGACTAAATTTGTTACAGAAAAGACCGAGGGTAGACGTCTCTCCATCAAGAACTTCACTTCATTACAAAAATGGAGGGATTTGGGATTAGCATGGAGATTCTGATCTCTCTCTCTCGTTTTCTCTCACGCTCCCATGGCTGTACGTCATTGCCATGTTTGTGTCTTGAATGTCTGTGTGTGAAAGGCAGTGAGTCATCTGTGAATATGTGACATTTTATCTGGAGGAAGGGGCATGAGTGTCCTTTATCAATGAAAACATCTGCACAACAAGCTTTCACCAATGTACCATGTGTGTGTATGGGCGGGAAGCAGAGTGTGTGTGTGTGTGTGTGTGTGTGTGTGTGTGTGTAAGTGCGTGTGCAGTAAACGACTGTCTTCGTGTCTCTCCTCTCCACACGGCCTTTTCAGAGCCGGCGCTCCTATTAGCATAGCGCTAACGTTCAGCGAAAGTGACTGGAACTTCGCTGAGGGCAAAAGCCCAAAAACAGCATGACTCAACAGCCCCTTCACAACTACTGAGAGCAAAGGCAGCATGACTCAGGGAAAAAAAATCCCTGCCAAAAAAAAAAAAAAAAAAGAGGGTTTTTTCCTTGTGTGGTCCCCACGCTGTCGGGCCGTGCAGTGAGGAGTTCAACAAGGGGTTCCAAACATCATGTGCTCCACTAAATACGTTTTGCTGTTTTTCAGAGCAAGGCAGCATAAGACATTCGTAAAGCTACATGACACCTATATAAGCCGTGATACCGGGGCGGCTGGTGGCCTAGTGGTTAGGGAGTTGCCCCTGCGATCAGAAAGCCGTGGGTTCAAATCCCAGGATTGCTAGAGGTACCACTGAGGTATCCTTACGCAAGGTACCGTCCCCACACACAGCTCCCCAGGCGCTGTGTTCCTGGCTGCCTGCTGCTTCACTTGGTGAATGGGTTAAACACAATGCTATATTACACCCCAAATGACACTGTAAATACCCTTTATTATATACTGCACATTCTCTGTCCTGCTGCTGCTATATTTGCACAATTATATTTATTGCTGTCTACCTTTATTTTTCATTTTTCCATCCTTTAACGACTCCGCTGCTAGAATACAGTATCTGTCATAACACTGTATTCATTCAAATGTCGACTTCACTAAATGTTGTCTTGTCCTGTTATATTGTAGCTCTTGTTTTTCTTACACTCCTGCTCTCTTTGCACTGTGTTTATTCCTGTCATGCACTCGTGTAGTCTTGGGGTGTCTCTGTTTTTGTTCTTGTGTTGCACCATGATCCTGAAAGAATGTTATTTCTTGTTCTGTGTATATGACTGAAATGACACTAAACCTACTTGACTTGACTCATGACAACTGACATAAACCCACATAATAATATAAAGGTTTATAATAGCTTTCTATGGGCGTATTCCAACACTCACACTCATAAAGGCTGCTTTTGTCCGTTTTGATGTCATTTCACCTAATAGGTTTATGTCAGTTGTCATTAAAGGCTTATGGAGGTGCCCTTCATTAAAGTCTGATCAATTATTTTTATTAAACCATATCACAAGATTTTACATGGCTATTTATATTTATGAGGGTTATCTAACTGTTTTCTATCTGACTGTAGCACATCTGTTGTTGCACAGTTTATCATCTCACCCATTCAAATTATGAATAGTCAATTTCTGACAACAGGATCACTGAATACGTTGACCACCAGCATGGTAGTGTGTGTGGCATTGGTACAAGTGTATGGGCTGTGGTTTTTACACGTAAGCATCACTGGTAGGTTCACCACCTGAAAAGATCCACCCAAAAGTGGTTCTGTGGTCAGAAGCTGACCACTGATGAGGGGTTCTAGGGCAGCTAACACAAACTGGGCATCAGTAAATGAGCTACAGCCTCTAATACACGGGGCTCTATTTTGCTATTGGTTTTGTTAGTTTCATAGCAGCACATTCCTCATTTTTAAAACAGTTTTAAAATAACACGACTTTGTATGTTTCCCCTTTAAAGGAGTGGGGCTTTTTAAATGACATGTGTCTGGGATCACTGACAGCATATTGCTAATTTAAGGCAGCGAAATGACATTGTGTTACTGACTAACAAAAAAAAACACATCTAAAGTCAACAGCATTTTATTAAACAATAAATGGCGCAATTAGAAATGTGCACGTATGGACACAGGTATGAGCTAGAAGCAGGCTAATGGTTTTCTGTTATTCTATTTTAATTTCATTTATATACATTTTATTATAGAGTACAACTGGTCATTTCATGTAATATTATAATTTATTAAAATATATAAGCATGTCACTTAAAAAGTTTATTATTAGAACTACATTTTAATATGGGCTATTTGACCAATCGACACAAATGCGTATATAAATACACTAGGTTGGGGGTGTTCATCAGAAAATTTTGCAAAAAGAGAAGGAATAAGTTAAATATAAATATTTTTATAAATAAATGCACCAGCAGGTCTGTTTCCTCAGCCGAAAACTGACCTGGTGTCAGGTCTGCGGGTTGCGGCCACTAGAGGCTTTTATGTTAAAGTCACTCTCTGGGGTTTTTTGTATGTAGATTCATGTGTTGTTGCGTGCTTGGTCATCAGGAGCCTAGGCAACCCAGGTGTTAGCACTGAGCACATTTAGCTGGGTTGCTAGGCGCCTGATGATGTGTCCATGTGTGTCTGATTTCAGTTCGTTGTGTGATGGGCTGTCTGTGTGTGTGTATGGTTTATAGGCACAGCCATTCCGGAAGAACGGGGCTTGGTCACCAACATCCAACATACTCTAACATTCACCAGTGTTAGTCTTGGGCGTGATGTGTGCAGCCGTGTCCACTGCGGCTACAACAGAGGAACTACTCATCAGCCTAGGAAAGCCTTTGAACTGGAAGCTCGGTAATCGAGACCAAGCCTTCTCTCCCACGGCTTGGGTTCTCTCATGCAGGAGTGAAGGTCCTCCTGGAACCTCTTAAGCAAGCCTGGAAACTGTAGCTCGGTTCTTAAGACCGAGATCTCTCCCTTGGCTCTGGTTCTCTCATGCAGGAGTGAAGGCCCTCCTGGAACCGCTTTGTACTACTGGAGACTTTAGTGTTTGCATTTGAAGCTCGGTGAGCTCATCCTTCTGTTTACGTTCAGTAAAGCAATCCTGAGAAACTAATGCTGATTCCTGCAGTGTGTCCTTCTAGTGCACCCAACATGACAATTACTAGGGCTGTCACTATCAATCATATTATTAATTGATTTTATCAAATTATTTTGATGTTAATTAAGCCATCAAATACTATATACATAGCAGCAAATATTTAATTTTACTTTATACACGTGAACCCTTTTTTTTCTGTGATACGCTTTATTAAGAGTCTAGTTTCACTGTAAACCTAACACGACACATCTGACTAATCAGGGCTGTGTAAAAACACACGATTATTTGGTACAAGTGTTTTAGATTTGGGACTCAATACTAAGTTATATGTCCAGGAGAAGGATTGATGACCACCGTCATTTGTCAAAATGGAACAAATGATATGACCAGTGCTGTGGAGAAGAAGAAAAAAAACGTAAAAGAAACAAAAGAAATCTCCCTCACAGAGCTTTTAAAACAGATGCTGCATTACCTTGTGACAACATAAGGCAAATGTTGACATGTAAAAGGTAGTGTCGCTCCACTTAGCCAAACTTCATTTTTAATGAATCTGTCTTGTCCGATTTTTAACAACACAGGTGTTTGTTAGAATGTTTAGTACATGCAAAACCTGGACAGAAAAGTGTCATGATGCGTGATATATCAATTAAAATATTTGTGTCTAAGCACTGGCCCAGTCATCAGGGGATCACAAGTTCAATTCCCAGTGATTACACTGGGAGAGTCCAGGAGAGTCCAAGCAGCATGATGCTGGGGAGCATAGGCATCTGTTAACTGGTGAAATAGAACTGGTTGCATCGTACAAGTTCTCCTGCAAGTATGCTGTTGTGTCAGGGTTAGTTGGCTGACTTCATGTGACTTCATGTGAAGAAACACATGCTACCCTCTCAGTGATGGTGATTTGATAGAGGGAGTACTAGCTAATGGATGAAATTGGACATGACAAATTAGGGGGAAAATAAAGAAAAATGGGTGAAACTGGACATGACAAAGGAGGAGGAAAATTAAGAAACGTTGCAGAAAAAACTCTATTAAGCTACAATTTACATTACTACAGTTGATTATTGACCAAGTTAAACAGTAATTATATTTATATGCAGCATTCTTCACACACTTCAAATTAAGGTTGCAGATAACACATGCCTGCTCTGCTCCTTTATAAAGTGATGGAGAACAGCAGGGATGAGCACTGCATTTGTTTGTTTTTTTTTTTGCTCTTATGATTTTGGCTGCTGAAAAGGAATTAACGTTAGCGGTGCCATGTAGAAACATCTACTTTGTAAGCAACTTTTTCTTACATATAACAAACGTAAAAAAGACAAAAAACACAGTTTATAACATCTCTTCAGACACGGTGGCAGTTTAACTCGAGACAAAAATAACCGAGACACACACACACACATACACACTAACTAGATGTGTAATTACACATCAGATGTGTGATTACACACAGCTGGCCTAAAACATATTTTTTGTAGTTTTTCAAGTGAAAAGAACTAAACAGCCCTTGCAGCAAATCTATTTTAAAATGGCAAATGCAGCTTCTCTGCAGTTATATCTGATTAAACATTTGAACAAATAAAATAGTGCCATTGAAGAATGTGACAAATTTGGGCAACACTCCTGTCATCATGCTGTCATTTTATGACAATTCCAAAATGTAATAAACTTTCTGACTTTGCAAACCTTTTTGCAGAGAAAACTCTCACATACAACTGTTTGAGAGTAGGCCTGAAAGGCAAAGGGAGTCATGGTGCACCATGACCTGTATGGAAGAGTCATCAGAAAGAAACCTTAGATACTGATTTGCTCTTTTCCAAACTCAAATCAGTTACAGAGGTATGATAAAGTTGCTCAGCTTAATTCCAAATACAGCATACTGTATGTAATATGTCATTTCATGCACGTTCTCTGTATCTTACTGGTTCTTCAGTTCAGAACTCCTCCTATGAAACTAAGCTATGCCATTTGGCAAGCCTGCTTCCTGCAGTATTTCACAGAGAATCCAGCTAAGACGGAGCTCAAGGTTTTTTGTTGGCCTCTTATCTGCTTGACTCCTTATCAGAGAACCTCCAGAAACACTACACTCGGGCACATCCACAGATGCTGCCTATTATTCAGCACAGTAGACCCTACTCAGTTAGAACCAGTTTCATCTCTTTGTCTCAGACTCCTGCTGCTATAGCTGAGCATTCACACAGATTGGTAGGATGTTTCATGGCGCGCATGCCAAGTTGTCCACAGGTCTAAACAACCAACATAAACAAAGCAATATCTCTACAAACATGATGTCCCAGTTAGAGCCAGACCTAGAATGATTAATGATGCATGATAACACACAACAGACATTATGTCTCAGACTTGGTATAAGCTACGGATTATTCTGCTCTTTAAGAAAAATGGTACTAAACTGTCACTGTGATAGTACTCTCAAGGGTACGCCTTCAGTACCTTTAGTTAGGGGACTGTAGTTAGTATCAGCATGAACTCAGTAGCAGCATGAATTCACAGGAGGAGCGTATAATTAGTGATAAGGTAAATTTGTAACAGTATAAATAATAATGCAATGTTACAGAAACAAAAAGTATTCTTGCAACCATTGCAAAGTGCAGTGTGCATACTTAAGAGGTCAGTATGTTGCTTCCAGTCTATGTGCAAACCAGTCCTTTGGATAAAGTGTCTGTGCATGACTCTAAGTTGTATATATGCAGAATAAGGGGGTTGAGTGTGGAGGACCCTGGTCGGCAGCATGGTGTTGAGGAGCCTGACAGCCTGTGGTAAAAACTGTCATGCAACCTGGCAGATTTGGCTCCGATGTGGCAGTATCTCCTCTTAGATGGCAGGAGTGGGAAAAGTCCATGTTAGGGTTCCTGCACAATGCTGCAGGCCTTGCAAACACTGCGTTTGCAGAATGTTTCCTCTAGTGAGGGGAGAGGCATGTTTGCGGTCAGACATGTTGCAGTTGCAATACCAGACAGTATCAGCTCAGCTCAATATGAGCTCAGCTCACAAGACAATACACAATATTGGGTTCACAAGAACAAGAAGAGATGAGATTTTAACAAGATTTTTCAGATAACTTTAAAGATGAAACAGATGACTGGAAAAAGCCTTTCATTTGACTGAAAGTCAAAACAACAAAACAACAAAACAACAAAACAACGCAGGTGCATTTTGAAATGATGTAACTGATCACTGCAGTTTTACTTTTAATTATTAATTACTAAGCTTGGATTATCATATGCAGTAGACACTGGACAGAACAATATGCACGCACTGTAAGTCTTAACTGTAAGTGTGTAACTCAAATGACTGGCTTCTCTTGTATGATTCTCAATAGTTTCATCCAACCTTATAACTGTGCATGAACTCCTAACTTGCTGAAGCTGTGTGTGACCTTCTAACTGAACTCCTTTTCACAAGTTGAACATAAAAAATTAAAACAATACAATTAACAAAAATAAATAAAACTTTTCTTAATCTATTTTAAGTGAAAACAAATGCAAACCATAAATCAAAGTAGTACACTGTCAGTGCTCAAAGTGCAAAGTGCTACATAAGTAACGGTGAAAATATTGCCACAAAAAAGACTTTAAAGTGCTGGCGTCCATCTCTGCTGGGCTTTCTTGGGAAAAGAAGTGGTGTTGTGGACAAACAACATCACGTCTTTACATGACCCATTAATGTTATTAATGTTGAGTGAAGTCCACAATTATCTCTTTAGGTGAATGGGTGGAGGTAAAAAATGTTCAATCCAATCAAGCATGGATTAAAGTAGGACATTGTTTTTGCTCTTCTTGGATATTAGGATGGTATGGAGAATATTAATGTAGGATAGTATATTTTTGGATCTCTAATCTGTGTTTGCTGTGACTGTGATGACAGTGAATCGTGATAGACCTGCTGTGCATAACCTAAAAAGTTGTACAGCGTGTGGCGGGACTGAGTGAGCACATGTGAACTGCAAGGCATAGTTGTTGCATTGTTGTGTAGCTGTGTCACTGGCCATATTGTTAATGATACTAGACTTGTTGGTGATGTGTGTGCAAAGTGTAAACAAAAAATCTTGACTTCGTTTTTGCCTGCGAGTATGTTTCACTCTTTCCCACTCCCCTAAGGACCCCAAGGACCATGTTGTGCCTTTTAGGGTCCATTTGCATTGTTTTTACATGGTACACATTGCACAGTATCTTTTTATTTACCTATTTTATTTTATCAACTAAGACATATATTGTTGCCAGACTCACCTAAATTTAACCTTGGACTCACTAAATTTAACCCTGGAATCCTTGAAAAGTAACAGAATGCTAAAACATTTTAGGGTTAAAGCTAATATATAGCGTCTCTGAAAATGAAATGATAGAAGTGTATTTTTGTACATGTGGCATATTCTGCAAGAAAGAAGCACACCAGCACAATCAAAGTGCCACCTCTTCGTTTTTTTCTCTCTCTGATCTCTCCCGCAAAAACCCACACTAACATATGCAGGCTGTCTTCCTAATTTAAAAATGTTTCCAGCAAATCCCTGCGCTCCTTCTTACACATTCATTAGAATGAGACAGACATTTGAGCTTTACTCTGGGGAGTCGGCACTGACATGTTTAACCTGAGCAGGGTTTCTACGCCACAGAAACAGACCGCTCAGAAATTTACATTTGAGGGGTGCAAGCATGCTGAGATACATGTCAATAACAATCAAAAGACAGTTTCGCATGAATACAGAAAGACCAAAATAAAATGAAAACACTCACTTATAAGGATGCTTTGATAAAGAATGTGGGCCATTAAAGATAACTGATGATTAGCACATCATAATGATGAAGAAATGTTTCTCATTTTACAGAAAAACAACTAAAATCTCATAATAAACCATACATGAATGTAAGTGTAAGTTATCTTTATTTATCTTTAAAGGACAAACTTCTGGACATGAAAATAAACGGCAGGGGCTACAAGTAACTTAAAACAGAAGATAAAATGATCATCTAACATTAAGAAAGCAACACAACCGACTGACATCAAGCCAGAAAAAAAGCAAGACAAAATAGGAAAGTGAATATATAGTCTTTAAAACAACTCAATGGCTGAGAAAATAATTGAGTTTTTAAATGGGACTTTATAAGGGAAGGAAGACTGATCAGAGCTGTGGAGCAGGTACACAAAAGGCCAAGTCACCTTTAGACCTCAGCCAAGAGCATGGAACGTCAAAAACATCTGATCAGAGGATTGTAAGGTTCTATAGGTAGAATTGAGGCTGGTAAGGTCAGAGATTTAGCATGGAGCCATGCCATAAAGAGCTTTAAAAGGAATAATAAAACCTTAAATTCAACTCTGTACCTGACAGGTAGCCAGTGCACGACTGCAAGTACAGGAGTGATGCTTTCTCTTTACTTGGTACCTGTTAGGAGCCTCACAAATGCATTCTAGACCAACTGCAGCTGTGACAAGCTTGACTGACAGATTCCCAAGAAAAGACAGTTACAATAGTCAAAATAAGAAGACAAAAATGTGAACTGGGGTTGCACGATATTGATAAAATATCAGTATTGTGATTATACTGCTCCATGTTGAGATTGCAAAACCTTTCAATATATTAAAGCCCATATTAGAACTTTTCTGCAATTTGGCTTGAATTATGAAATATTGTTAAAGTTTCAAATTGTATATTCACGCTCCCTTCTGCACAGTCCATTTATGGAAACTAAGCTGCAAAAAACAACCCATTTTCAAATAATAATATGGTGATGTCACAAAACCAACACATTCACACGCATCTCTTTATTCAGGTAAACAGAAGAAAAGAAGAAACAGAAGAAAAATGTAGAATATGCGCCTTTTAAAAACACCATGGAGAATCAATGTCTTTAATGTTAAAAAACTGGCCAAAATAACTGGATCACTAGAAAACCTCTATTCATCAAAACGCCCAGTAATTCCCCTACAGCTGTGACTGGGCACCTTGTCAAAAACACTGATAAGTTAGAGGCTCATTTGCATATTGCAGCCTTTTGTTATATTAGTATATATCAGATAATAACAACTGCGATACAATTAACAGGCCCTATTAATTATTGTTTGCAGATCCTTCAAAGAGATACTTTTGCTTTATTCCTGATAGTACCATACACAACAGTGTTTACTCGTCCACTATGAAATCATCTGCTGTAATTACTAGCTGTAATTTCAGTAGGACTGTAACAATTATTGTAACAAATATTATAAATTGTGTGTATATGAAAACTCAGTCGTCAACATAATCACGAGATTATTCAGTTACTAATTACAGCAAGAGCCCTAAATTCCTATTTTGGATCATATATTGGATAATAATAATAACAAAATGATTATGCAATACATAGTAAATAATTTATCCATCACTGATATATTGGGTACCCCTGCTAATTTGCTCTTATGAACATAAACGAAGAGAATCCCCTAGCCTAAAAGCCACTGCATAAAAATTTAATAATGTAAAACCGCCGAATGAGTAAGATCTTAGAAAGGAGAAATGAATCACAGCTGACGTTGATATCTATCAAGCATTTGGGGAAGCAATTCAATATCGCCATTCTTCTATTTCTCAAATAGATCACGAAATCTCATTCACTCTTAAACTGCACAATCATGACAAAGCATGAGGAAATGAAATGAAGAGAAAGGGAGAGGCCTGAAGATATGAGCCAGAGGAAAGGAGGAAGGTGGCAGAATGAAAGAGAGCATGGAACAATGGAAATTGAAGACGACACTTCATGCTAGCCCGTCTTTAGGCCTGCCTGTAGCTGCCAGTTGGCTCTGGCACTCTTTTATCGGTCACCTTAATAAATTGTTCAGCAACAGCAGGCTTTTGCTTGCTGGACAGGGCTTTGACTGGAAGCTATCAGTCAGCTGCAGACATGTTGTGTCTCTTCCGACCTCATTGAGGCTGTCACTTTCTAACAGCATCCAATCCATCCAGCTACAGCTCTATTGCCAGCTGTGAATACTTTGTCTGGGAACCACTCCAAAATGAAATAATAAAATGCAATCAGTTTCTGCTGATGCTTTCTCAGTATTACTCACTCTTAGGACTGATTTCTCAGTTATTCTGTTGCAGTTTCATCTACTACGCACGAAGCATTGGGATATACTAGGGCCGATTATGTTGGTGATCTAACGATTACTCTGAAGATTAACTGAGTAGTTGCTTCGTTCTGTTTAATCCTTTAGACCTCAACAGAGTTAGAGGCTTATTAAAACCAGGTTTAATTCATTTTAAAAAGTGAATGCCACCTCTTTAATATGAAAAAAAAAACACAGAGGGATAGAAATCAACACAGAGCTGTGAGTTCAGAGATAACCAACGTTTACACAAAGACAAATTGCAAGTTCATTTGTTTGGCTCTAGTTTGGTTAGAGAATAAAGTGGCTAAACATTTCAACTAGTTTATACAGACTATGAAATGTTACAGTAAATCAATACAAATGGTTTGATGTTCCAGTTTGTTCCACTATCAAGTCAAGTTGATAGTGAATGAAATTTATGTTCTTCTACCAAAATTATTCCAATAGCAGCGGAACTTGGCACGTTCAGTATCCTGTTGGACTTGTTGAATTTGTGATAAAAGGCATCTCTTAATACCCACTTGATCAATGTAAGTAGCTTTAGTGCAAATAGCTCCTCCTTGTGGAGAATGTTCAGACAGTTTCACGCGCTTTTAAAATGGTCTGCAGTTATCATGTTAACTCATCACTCATTCATCAAAAATTTAAATTTTGACCTTTAAATTTTAATAATCGTGACAGCCTGTTGATTTATATATCACTTTTTATTCTCTTACTTAACATATAATTGCTATCATGACAAAACCTCCTATCTCAGAAACAACAGCTTTACATAAGCACTAAAACGCAATCTTAACTTTTAATGTACCTTAATGTAATGTCATTTTTTTTATTTATAAGTATTTTATAAGTAATTTTGGACCACGTCTATAGGTCCATTTGTTAAATGCTTACACAAAGGGCAGTTTTAAAATGGTGTGAAAAAGTAAATAAAAATTTTGACATGACAGCAACAACATGTATCCCACATATAGTATTGCACAGTGCACAGGGTAGTAGGTTCTTTAAATTGCCTGGATTATCTTGTTTTCCACTGCAGCTGTGTTATTTGCACAGTGTACAGTATTTGGGTAATGGATATGGGCAATTAGCTAAGAGGAACAAGGAATATATCATTGCTCTCTCTCTCTCTCTCTGTCTCTCTCCCATTTTCTCTGTCTCTGTCTTTCTCTCTCTCTCTCTCTCTTGCTCTCTCTCAGAAATATGCATATTTTGTCCATTCTGTCCTATAATTATGCTTCTAGAGGTTTCAGCTTTTCTCAGTGAGTGATTCAGATGTGAAAAATAGGAAAGAATGGTGTTACTGCTTCACATTTCAGTTTGTTATTGCCTGGAGACATTTTCACTACTGCATGTATAGTGCTATTCTACACTGTTTGTCACACAGACTCACTTGTTAGGCAAAAACCTGTTTAAAATAAAGGTTTACTTAAACAGCTCTAAACAGCCCAAAGTGTCTCAGTCTCTCTCCGCTTATAACTCATTCAAATATTCCTGAATTCCAAACAGTACACCCTAAGAACCATAAAAGATAATAGTCTTCTATTCAGTTTGATTTAATTATGTGATGCTATAACTATAGCATAACATACGTTGTAATCTTGTTGAAAAAGGAAACTCTGGCCTGTGTAAAATGTTCCACATTTGATGAGTGGCATGTTTTAGTTAACTGGTTAGTTTGTTCATTTGTGAATTCAAGCTCATCCTCCAGCCTAAATAATTACTGAAGCAATTAACCGCAACACTCGCTATATAAAAAACTTAAAAATGTGAAAAATGTGCTTGAATGTTTTGCTCCCAGTTGTTCTGTCCATGTTCTGTCCACAAATGCAGTCTTTTGTACCAACTGCTGTGAGATTGGGCGAGCTTTATGCAGAATATCGACAAAAACCCTGTTGAGACACTGCAGATTTAGAGATTTAGAGCAAGTTATTATTTTCTAATGTCAATTATTCATAGCATTTAGCAAAAGTGAGACATCAGGTAAAGTGAGACAAACATGTTTCATACTGAATTGCTCTTTAAACTAACAGGAGCCAATCAAATGTGGCTCTCATGGTTTATGTCCACAAGCTTGTCATTCAGCATTTGTTTTTATTGATGAAATTTCATTTAATTATTTAAAAAGTGAGTCTTAAGGACTGCCCAACTTTTCCTGTGTAATGTAAAGTGGGAAAGTATTCAGGTAAAGTGAGACAACTTCGAAACCCATTGTAGTGCATTTTTGTCATTTACTATAACATTAGCAAGAGCTAATGTTTTATTATCAATATGACATGTAACATATTTCAATGTATTTATGCCATGATATTTTATTATAGGTCTAATTACGAATATACCAGCATTATGGTACCAACGTTAGCCTGCCTGCCAAACCGCACCACTGTCCAGGTAGCCAACGATGCTAGGCCACAGACTGAGCGATGTATAATGAACATTAGTGTTTCACCAACATTGACACTGGTACCAATATTGGCACTTAAAGACAATATTGGTATCAGAAATAGACAACACTATTTCGTATTGTTTAACCCTGCAAACTTCATTAAATCCTAGAAAACTATTTCCTGACATTTTCAGACACTTTCTAGAGGCTTAATGATCCCTGGTTCAAACAAACATTTATCATAAAACATGGAGAGTCCCACCTCTCTAATATGAGAACAACACCAAGGGATGGAAATCGACTCAAAGCTGTGGGCACTGTGAAGGGAAAACTGGCACTGAAACTTTAATAGGTGTTGTAATTATAATGTTGAAAATATATAATAAAAAATAAGAATCCCTTGAAATGAAAAAGAAAGATATGAAACTAACTGACTGCAACAACAACTAACAATGTTTGGTATTTACTAGGGGTGGGACTCGATTAAAAAAATTAATCTAATTAATTAGAGGCTTTGTAAATAACTAATCTTGATTAATCGCATTTAATCGCACAAGAAAATTTGCCCCAAAGCGCAAATTTTTTTTTTTTATTTGAAAGGGTTTTAGTGGGCGACAGAATCAAATAATAGACATGGACATGAATATTGTAAACTCAAGCTCTTTTAA
>JBBPCZ010000142.1:25567951-25585188 GCA_037974445.1 Brycinus macrolepidotus | reverse complement strand
ACCACTGTAATATCCCTGCAACGCGCTTTCTTCCGATTCTTCCATTTTTGTAGCTCTGATGTGTGCGTCAATGTAATAGGTGTACCAGGAAATCCTGCAATGACAAAAGTTTCCCTTTGCTTGGAATGCAAAGTGTGATTAAATGCGTTATTTTTTTTTCAAATCAATTAATCGCAATTAACGCGTTAAATTCCCACCCCTAGTATTTACTTATTTGATAGCCTTTGAGGCTATAAAATATCACGTCATACTGATGTAGCTGAAGTTAAAGGCTTCACAATTTTCTCCAAGCAGCTAGAGTTTTGTGAGCCTGTCCATGTAAAGTCCAATCTCAAATTAATCTGCCCATTTGTAGGCAGAGCATGAACAGGTTAATTACGTAGATGATTTCATCTCTTATTGCCAGCCTTCTAAAAAACTAATAACACTGCCTTTACTTCCACTGTAGTGGGGTCCAAAGGATCTCCCATTGAAAGAGAAGTCCTCTGGCAGTGAGTGTAGGTGTGAAAGGCACAGATTTGGGAAGAAGTGGGAATAGTACTTCTGAGCCAAAGGCTTGGCATGTGCAATTCTGGCACTTGATCCAAGCCCCACAGCTTCATTGAGCTAACGTAAACTTGCTACATTTATGGCCCTTGCTCAACTGTCATGCAAGAAGCATAGCAAAAACAAAGAAAAAAGCAGATCATTTACAATAAAATCAAACTATGCTATTTAAAATGTAAAGTGTTCACCAACAATGACCCCCCATGACAGAGTATGTTATGGACACAAACAAGAAAACAGAGTGCAGCTGAAAGAGCTGACATGAATATCAACGCATTTCACTTCAAGAATTACCAAAAGATGTCTGAGCTTACATTAACAGAATGCAAGAGGTCCTATTTATTGAGCCAACTCGCTAAGAGGTTTGGCAGCACATTTCTGTTGCAACATAAATTAAGATATTTCAGCAGGTCAGACCATATAAATGATTAAGGAGCAAAGACCAACTGCAGTATATTTTAGCTATGAGCCTATTATTTCAAGCCTGTAATCTCCCCTCCACAAATATTATATATTACAAATAAATATGAAAAATGTATCCCAATTAATTCCTGGGCAAAAACAAAAGATCCTGTTGCTTTAGTTAGAAAAATGCTAGCATCAAAGAGTCGTACTGAAGCAAGCAAGTAACAAAGTGATTTATTACAATTTATGTCTGTTCCTTAAACCTGCTCAACAGGGATATAATATTTTTCTTATATATCCACCCTTTTTCATTCCATAAGTCACAAAAAACAGTAATGCCATATTTTCTCTAAATTCTGACAATTTTAATAGTCCCCTCTATAACTTATGTGGTTGAAAATAAGAGACGACACAACATATTATAGAACTGATGTGTTTGAAATTTCCAGACACATATATAAAATAAGCCTAAAGCCTTAGAGGTATGACCGCAACTCTGGTGCAGAATAACAAGAACGAGATTACTGGCAGAAGCAAAAGCCACTCTTATTCCGTTCAGAGCTTGAGAAATCCATTATGTGCTAAAATATCAGAAGCAGCACACCATGTGCACTTCCATAAAATCCATTCTTTATCAAAAACAGCAAGCTCTCTCACTCAATATCCAATTGTCCTTAGAGGAGGAGAAAGAAGTTGTGTTTGTCCTTGAGATTCATGCTTCACTTGGTTCGCAGGCTCTAATTTTCTATGTCCTACAAACATTGGGCACATACAATCTAGTCCACCATATCAAACAAAAAAGTGGAATCTTGGTATTCTTGTAATTTTTCCATGTCATTTTAAGTATATTTTGGGATGTTCACATCTGATTGCACTTTTTCCATTTCAGATTAACCAATACAAGCTCTTTAAAATGGCAACTAAGATGATTCCAATGACTCTATTATCCACTTTAAAGACTCTAAGGGTGTACATTTTGACGACATAGCCATATTTAAGCTTATTTAAGAATATTGTGATTCCTTTATTCTTAGAGGACATGTCACTAGATGACATTTTGGATGTTTCAATTTTGTTATGGCATGAAGGAGCTGGTGTCTCTATTATTCTCAGGCTGGCTAACAGCAGCACAACTGTCACACGTTTCTGCTCTAATCACTAATTCATGACCTCAAACATACAGTCGGAGCCAAGTAAGCCAAGCTCAGCTTCTGTAAACAACATGTCACAACAGCAGTCGTCTTTAAACCTCTCACCACAATGGCAAAACATCTAGGAAAAAAGAACAAAAACAAGAAAAAAGACTTGGAGCCTTATACAAATTTCTCAGTCTTAGTCTAATCAGATATGAAACTGGTTTGTATTAACAGTGTTCTCAAGTTTAAGCACTGAGCAAACAGAGGCTAGTGGTTGAAGTAGTGTAGCGTATTGCTGCTTTCCAAGCAGGAGAGAAGGGTCCGATTCCTAACCTGCGTGACGCATCACACAACACCAGTAACAAGACACTCACCTACATCTGTGATATGGAAAAAAAAAATATGTGTCTGCCAAATAATGTAAATGTAGAGACAGCTATGTTCCATTAGTACATATACACTAAAGAAGAGCATAATCATTCATGTCCATCAGGGTGCTCAATAAGATAAAAAGAGATTTTACATTTTTAAAGAAAATCAAGGGTCATTTCATTTATGTTAGCCTGGCTGTTGGTGGTGCGTTGCATACAGGTTCATCAGATATACTGGTTGAAATTCTTCCTAAGGAATCAGAAGAATATCAGTATGTACCACAAATAAGTGCAGATACTGCAACACACAAACAGTGCTAAACGTGCAGATGTTAGCCTGTCTAGCTGAAAAGTGTCAAGCAGTCACCAATGATTCAGACATATTTTAAGTGGAAAAAAATGCAGCCACTTGATTATACATCTGTTCATGACACAGATTCATCTTGAAAAAGGGACATCACAGAATAATAAGCCACAGATAACCTGCAAAAAGCAAAAAATAAGCACAAAACCTACAAACATAGCATTAAACATCTATACTCAACATATGCATAAATACACCATGTTGTAATAATATATACCGAAACCATCATGATTTTTATTACACCATGATATACAGTTTTGGCCATACCACCCACTGCTACTGGAAGGACTGCTACTGGAATAATTATATTTCATTATGAATATTTATTATATTGTTTTTGTCATAACTTGTATATCCAACACATCCTACTGGTCTTGCGTTACTGGAGAAGAACATATTGAGTGCTCAGTGATTTAGGATTCCACCGAGAACAATGCAAGAGCTATTATTACTTCAAAACAACTAGGCCCAGAGTTCATGCTACTATATGAGGTGTGCAAGTAAACACAATGGGCAAGTGGAGGTGCAAGGATTTCCTGCTCCTTCGGGACCCTTTGAATAATAAATAAGACAGTCCCAGTATTCACAGCTCTTTAATTTAAAAGAGGTCCCTCCAGGTCCCAGGTGACAGCTCAGGTCCCACTGGAGACATAGAGCAGCCAATTAGTAGCAGCCCTCCGGCAATTCAACCCATGGCTGCCAGTATCCAGCCTGATAGAACTGTTCAAGGATACAATCTGATGCCACTGCATCCCCTGTTAATGGATCCCACCTCACCAAGCCCTATTCATTCACCTCAAGTGAGTTCATATACACAAAGAGCTGTGAAGACATGTGGTTGTTTCAAGCACCAAAAAACTGAATAACTGCTGCAGTTGTTTCTATTTTAAGTCCACACGTTTTCCACTGTGAAAAAAAAAACTACATAACCTGTCTGTGCTAACATTCGAGTTGAAAATTATTTTTCAGTGAACAATAATCTTCATTTTATAATCTGTTGACTTGACATAAGTTCAATAAAATCTATAATTTTATAAAAACTTTAGGACACACAGACTACTTTTTTTGGTAAAATATAAAATTATTTTGCAGCGTTAAAGAATATTTTAGATGCTCTCAATGTTTCAATTTATACAAGATAACTTTCAAGCATTTTAATCAATATTCAACAATTTAGCCCTTTTACTCAATATGACGTACGTTCTAGGCAAGCTTTATCTTCAAATCATGTGTTTCCGTTTGCACCAGAGAATATAATAAAGGTAAGGGCAAAAAGTGCTCTTTTGTTTGCTGACTTTCAGATTCAGATAATGTTAGTTACTTTTGATACCAAGACAAAGGCTGATACCAAGACTTCATCTTCTAAGCTGTGTACCTTACAGAACCTTTTGTGCTGTGTCGTGCATTTAAATGACTTTATGCAACGAAACGACTTTGACAATTTGACAAGACTAACTACACTTAAAGAGTGCAATGTGACAGTCCAAGAAGTTTAATAACAGTTAATTCTAGCTTGGACACACATCATTACCAACTGCACAGGCTTTAAAGAACTAGACGAATTGCCCTGAAAACAACCTCGAGATATCAAAATTATGGTAATATGCTTAAAATATCAGATCTCATGTCATGCACCTATGAACACATTTCCAAAAAGTAATGGATCAGTGATTCCCAAGAGGGCACCACAAGGCACAGTTTCTTTTTCGATGCTGCACTGAAATTGTTAATGAAATTGTTTATTGTTGCGTATTACCAGGACTGATTATTTACTTGTGGGTCTTAAAAATAGTGGTACAAGGGGAGAAGTTTAAAACTCAAAGAGAAATAGAACAAAAACCTCAGCCTTAAGTCCAACAATGCTCATGTATGCAGGGACCACTCTGTCAGAGGTAAGGGTAAAGTCAGGCTGATGTCATTAGGTTGCCTACATTGAGGTGAGCATAGTTTTAGTTAGATACCCAGAAAAAGCAGGCTATCTGAAACTGTAAAACTCCAGCTGTAGAACAAACATCACAGGGTGATAATGTCACAGATGTAGATAGCTATGTTTCCTGCAGTATCACCACCCTGTTCTGTAATTTTTGTCAGGGTTTTTATGTTTTTTTTTTTATTATTTCACCAGACCTCTGCGAATAGTGAACCTAGTAGGCCATGCCAGAGGTGCTTCCATATACATATTGGAGCTGGAATAACATTACAAAAAAACAATACTTCTCAGTTATTCACCCAGGCAAAAACACAACAGTTGTTCGATTCTACTTTTTTTCAAGGTTTTAGACCCAGCCACACTCAAAATAGCCTCTAGACTTATGTACCTCTTTCTTCATTTTGTATAGACCACACCCATAAGTCTTTCAAATTTCTGATAATCTGACACTCTTTGTGATTGAAGTGAAAGCCACCACACATCGGACATACAGCACCCAAAAACCTAAAACCATTGTTTTTAATGACGGTGCACGACTGCTCAGACACTTAGCTCTGAGACAGTTAGCTCCCAGCAGTGCTCTAATTTCTCTGCACGCAAGCAGCATGTTTTATTTTCTGAGGAAATAATACAAATGCTAATTGTATGGTACTTCAGTCTCTGAGGTAGTCAGAGGCCTCTTTTCTTCTTGAATCTTCCAGCTTGAAAAAAGCAAGTTTGCGAAAAGCTGATAAATGCAAGAAATTCATAAATTTAAAAACTTTTATTCCATTACATTTCCATGAACGGAGTATGAAAATAAATGTCAACTTGCTGTTTAATGGTACTCTCACTTGCAACACATTCTTTGTCGCATAAACGCGCTTTGTACTGTATCTGCTCCACGGCGCTGTGCAGCACACTGTGTCTGGTATGCAGCGACATTTGGAGGCTTAACGCATCCTTATTTTGGCCAAAATCTGAGGACACACCAGTGTTTTCCTTGTCAGGGATAGTTTTCCCACAAGTTCCTGTG
Source organism: Brycinus macrolepidotus (assembly GCA_037974445.1). NCBI lineage: Eukaryota > Metazoa > Chordata > Actinopteri > Characiformes > Alestidae > Brycinus > Brycinus macrolepidotus. The sequence continues at coordinate 25,579,421 of JBBPCZ010000142.1, read as the reverse complement.
TCGCAAACTGTCACAAAAAACGGAGCTGAGTCTGTTCGAAGAGACGATAAGTTTCCTCCAATTGTTGTACAGTTTATTACATAACTTGCCTGTAAAGAGTGTTTTGAACTAAAGTTCTATTGTTAATTGTAAGGTTTATTTAATTAAAATAAAACTGCACAACGTGCTCGTCATAGAAAGCAGCCTAACTATACTACACAAAGCTAAATCTATACAACTGACTAGACAGCCATGACAGCAGGAGCACATGGGGGGCAGCCACTGTATTAACTATCATTGACTAATCTGTGCAGTGACAGTTTAATGCCAACTGTCAGAAAAAAAAACAGAATGGTAAAAGTGAGAAAGGTAAAATGCTTTGTGCTGAATACAGATATTACTTCACGGTGCAAAAATACAGAAAGATGTAGACAGGGATAAGGCTCATTTTGTTCATTTAATTTCAGTTCTTGCTTTAAACTTCTCTATTCATTTACTTCAATAGCTGTCTCACCCACTCAGACTCAAAGTGTTTAGATGCTCTTTTAACAAATATGAAGATATCAGTATGACATCACTGGAAGATTGAAGTCATGAAGTCATGAACTATGCAGTTTTAGAATTATAAATACCTCTGCTTAGTATTTTAAATACATTAAATCTTTGCTAAGAGTATAACTGAAACAATTCAGCATCAAAGACATCAAAAATCAGTATGTTCTTAAATTCCTGATCTATACTGCATTACCCTTTTAAACCACCACAAAATAGACAAAAGAGGAAAATAAGCAAAAATACAAACATAATCCTCAGTCTGACGCAGGCTTATGCTTGTGTTATTTTTTCTATATTGAAAAGCCCCCTGCAGCTGAAGGAGACAGCGTGGACCCTGTTATCATTTACCTTGAGGCTCAGCAGGGTGTCCAGAGGCTGCGAACCGGAGGACACAACAAGACTCCCCACTGCTTCTATTTTACCACAGCACAACAGTCGAGACAGGACGTAAGCAGTGGCTGGATCAAGGCTCAGTCGGCTGCTTTAATTTCTGTAAAGTGTTTACACATATACAAGCATGCAAACACTCAAACAGATCTAGGTATGAAATTACATGGATTTACTTTTTACCTGACATCTGACATCTGGCAAAAATACAATATCACGATACACAATATGTCATAAGCATGAACAGACAAAAAGAAAATGTGCTGCAACATTTAAAAAGTCAAAAACTATGAGTTTGAGTACAACAATGAAGATTTTTATTCCATGATTTACACACTGCATTGCACTAAATCGATTTCACCAGGCGTAATTGTGCTCCCTTTTAATTAATTAAACATGCAGGTGATCAGTGCCCTTTAAATACTTTAAATCGATAGCATGACATGCTCAGAATAGTAAAACAAACTGAGATGTAATTTATCACAATAACAATAAATATTGTCAAATTGCCCTACCCTAAGTTCACAGTTACTGGCAGTGGAGGGATTAAGAGAAACTCAAAGAGCCAAAGGGATTATATTTTCTTTTTGCTCTACTTTTTCCTTCTCTTCAAGCTGATTCTTCTAATGAAGAAAAAGAATGGCAGCTGTCTCTGCCTTTTATACACACTGCATTTTTTGCATTATGCTTCGTGCAGTGAAGATTTGTAGGATAAAACAAGTAGGACTGTCACTATCAGTGATGTTAGTAATCAAGTAATAACAATCTAGCAATTATTTGGCAATTAATCAAGCAGGAATTATTTCATTTTAGTTTATTTACATGAATTTTATAACTACAAACATAAACACATTCATGCAGTCCGGTTTACATGACTTGAACATGACCTGTAGATGCCCTGTTTATCATTCAAACTGCCAATAAAAGTAAATTTTAATCAATTTTAATCTGATGAGTTTCACTGAGATGAAACTTTGATTTAATACAATAGACCACACCTGGAGAGCTACCCTTAGTATCCCTCTTTTAAGGCACAAGGTGTGGTGATTTAAAGCAGTATACTGGCATTCTCTGGGCTGCATGCCAGTGCCTGGAGCTCAGGTGGGCTGTGGAAGATGGGGGCAAGTTTTAGGTCTGTAAAAACCAGCCATCCCTTAGGCTACAGCCTCAGCTTTGCACAGGGCAAGCCACTCACCCTGAACGTATTCACTCTGGACAGGCCACGCCAGCCTCAGCCAGGCAAGGGAAAACACACCCTCTGCCCCTGTCTTCAAACATTCCTGCTCCGGAGAAGAAACACACTCTTAAAGACCTCTTCTGACCTGGCTGTCACATTCAAATATCCTCCAAAGCACCAAGGCTTGTTTTCCTATAGCCCACAGCATACTCTACCTCGTTTCATTCCATAGGTCACTATTCGTTACAAAAGCATGCTTTATTCTATGCGATCTCAAGGCAGTGGTTGCATGTTCAGCGCATGATGCTTCACATGTGAGGAGATACTTAACAGATATTCTGAGACACACTGTGTTTCAGTATGTTCACCCAAGCCAGGGCAGAATCACAGTCTCTATTATTGATATAGCTCGTAGCCCTCTTAAATAGATTCTTTTATGAGAAGCAGATGAAAAGAGGCAAACCACTTACGCAAGAGTCATGCCCCTCATACTGCCTGCCATGAGTAAGGGCAGAACTAAGGGCAGAAAATACAGATATCCTGCACTCTACATTCTGCCGTAGCCTGCTGGCGTCCAAAGAAAGGATCATCCCTGCAGCAGGGGAAAAAAAAAACACACCGCCCCTCTAATTTTCTCTTGCTCTTTCTGCTGAGATGGGTTTGGGAATGGAAAAGAGAGATGAATGAGTGTGCGGGCACTTTCTTTTCCTCTCATTTTCAGCACTACTGACAGAGGCAAGAACCTGCCGTGATGTTTGTGCATTGGCTGAGATGAGAGGAATATCAATCAGAGCTTCAAGCAGACAGGCTCACAAAGGACTCAACACACACACACACACACACACACACTCACCACACACCTCAGAAAAGAGGAGGGCTCGGGGAGGCACTCATCAAGTACAGCCGTATGCCTCCTGAATAGCAAGAGACTGGACTGAAATTCATGTCACTCATAAGTGCAACTGTCAGCCACACCTCAGACTGTGGGCTTTGAGAGCCACATGTGACTGACAGCTACAGTAATTCTCCCATGTTGATCCTCTGCGAAGTCTTTGAGAGTCTCATTCAAGCCTTTTAAACCTGTGCAGTAGTAAAACAAATGTTTTACACGAGCAAGATAAGCTCTCCTGTCAACACTGGGTGTGATTTTCAGTTTACTGAACACAGTAGACCCTCACAGCTGAGGTGACAGCACTGAAGGAGCTCAGTGTTCAGGTAGAGCTGATGTTTCATTAAGACCTACTGTAATTGTTCCAGTTATCCACAGTTTCATAATGAGAAACGTGTGTGTTTCTGCACTGGGCTGCTCAAAAACAGCAGTGAAAGAAGAGGTAAATGGTCTGTTCTGTTGAACGACAGGCTAAATCCGTGTGGATTTTAAACTGGATCGTTACGCACACGCGTGGAATTAACACGCGGCGCGTAAAAACAAGCGTGCGCGCCACAAGCTGCTTCTTCATCCACTTCTAAACACAATTTTATACAGAACCAAACAAGTTATATATCGAACAAAAGGAGAGACACAGTGCTAAACAGTTGTATCGTAACTGTCACTTACTTTTGTTGTTGTCTGCACGATGAGATCTGGAGAGGGACTCTCCAGAGGGACTCTGACGCCCCTTCAGGCAGGTCGGGTGGGTGTACGCGCAAAATAAGCAAGATAAATAATGATAATAATAATAGTAATAATAAAAAAGAGTGAAACTAACCTAATGTGTGATCGCTCACCGTCTGGCTGTGCACGAAGCTGCTCTCTCTCACTCTCTCCCTCTTTCCTAGCTCTCTCTCTCCCGCTTCTCTATGTCTCCCTCCCTCTTCTCTCTCTCTCCTTCTCTTTCTCTCTTTCTCTCTCTCTCTCTCTCTCTCTCTCTCTCTCTCTCTCTCTCTCACGTGATTTACTGGCGCCGTTGCGAGTAGTGAAGTGAGAAAAAGAGTAATTTTGAGAAAAACAGCCACTTTATCCACTTTCCTCCCCAACAGCAGTGCTGGAACTGCACAAAGCACCACTGTCTGAACTTTTTATTTAGATGTCCATTCAAGCAAGTAGTGCAGAGTCTGCATATTTGGATATTTGGACTGGGTAACACTTTGTTTGTGGGCTGCCTGGACTTCACTGAGCATTTTGAAAAGCAATACTTAAGTGTTTAAGGGCAGCTTATGTCAGGACTCATAAGACCCAATGGTTAATTAAGTAAATGGGACTTACATAACTTATATTAACCTTTGTTCCATTTATAACACCATCACTAAGCATCCTTATCAATTAATAAAACCTATAAGGCAAATTAGAATCAGACAACTTTATTGATCCCAGAGGAAATTGCTTATGTTATGACTGCAAAGACACTCACAGACACAGAGACAAGAACAATATAAAATATAAAGTCCAATAAAAATCTATAGAAAAAAACTCAATATGAAATACACTTCGCTGTATACACAATCACTGTGTATTAATACTATAGATAAATGCATTACATTTAAGTGAATTCTAACAACACAGATGGTAGTTAGGAGTGTGTTATTGCACATAGTAGTGATCAGTAGTAAATCAGTAATATTGAGATAAGAAGTGATATTCACATGGTAAGACATAAGATACTGCACATAATAAGGTATTGCACATAATGAAATGATTCAGCACCCATTTAGAAAACTTCACATGATACTGCACATGGTAAGACAATTGCACATAATAAGATATTACACTTAATGACAATGTTTTAGCACCCGATAAGAACATTGCACAATATTTCACATGGTAATGCCTTGTTAAGAACATCATATCAGTTCTATGAAAAATGTTCATACATTTATTTTTGTGTAAGTTTACACATAGGTGCATCTGTCTTAGAACTTGTACAATGCATTTAGAGTGAGGACTGTTCCATGAGTTTCATTACTTTGGAATGATGTATTATACCTGATTTAAATGATAACTTAATGAAGAATTGTTTAAATAATACTGCATGTATTAAAAGCTTGGTGAAAATATTGCCTTAACACAGTGTGCAGTTATTAATAATGTAGACCAGGCGTGTGCTTTGGGATGGGGGGGCTTTAGGTGCTCAGGCACCTTCCTCTTTGGTCATAGTGTATTTTTGGGAAGGCTAGACCCCCACCCTCCCTTCTCCATATTGTCCACCAACAATGCCCGCCACCCCAACCTCGCCTTCAAGACCCTGATGTGAACATATTTCCAATCTGTAGGTCAAGCAATGTTGTACAGCATGGTGCATTGACTAATGCAACAGTTTGTGTTCTGTAAGCCTGATGAAACTTTCAGTTATACAGTTTACTTTTGTCTGTCTGATGTCTTATGATGTGGTCAGGGAGCATTTCTGAGCCCTTGTAGATTCCATGGGTTTCAAGGGTTTAGTTGAAAGTCCCAGCATGACTTTATGCTGTTATCCATCATAAATGCATGTGTGAATAAATAGCCGTATTTGTATACATATTTCATATCTATTTACAGGTTTGAACATGCTGTAATGCAGGAAAGGACTATGCGATGTTACACAACTGATTTGTCCTGCCATGGCAAGCCCTGGGAGTTTTGTACATGGTTTGCCTACCAACCCTGCTGGACTTGAAATGAGAATGCCCCTTGTGTTATCATTGCTCTGTAATTACAGCCCAATGAATTCTTCCCATTTCAGAATTTATTAACTGCTCATTTTCTCCAGTACATACAAAACATAATGGTGTGGAAAATGATATTATGTGTTCTGTTTGGCGAGCAAATTGACAGAGAATCACATTTGCATCTGACAGACTGCACATAGTTGCCCAAAAATATACCATGCACATTCCGCACACATTATCATTCCTCTTCAGGCTGGATCAACAATATTTTGCAGACAGTCAGAAATTCATTCAGGGCAGGTTGTCTCAGAAATGGCCAAGCGCATGTCGACCAATACATGGAATGAAAGGTATTGTATGCAAAGCATAGCATTTTGTTGCATGTTTGCATATTACATAGTATGATTTTTGAATCACGTACTTTTCTGAGAAAGACTGTTTTTAACCATGTTTTGTTTGGCCTACAAAATGTCATCTTGTTTTAATTCATGTGCATATGAATGCGGCTCTAATTGCTCTTTCCACTTTGAAATCTTCAGTACACTGCATTTAAATCCTTCCCACCCACCTCATCTGCCATTTGGAATGCTAAAGGTGCACTCAGAGGCTGTAATTCCTACAGATCTGAGTAAAAGAGCCAACTGGAGCTCCACAAAACCTTTAGTTATCTTGACATTTTTGCTGGAGAAAGAGGAGTATCTGCGAAAACAAGCCAAAAAACCAATTATGCTTGCTTGTCGTCAAAGCAGCTGGTCGGGAGCTCTCTCCACCCCCACTCCCAAATTTCAAACCTCGCTCAGTGAGGCTGCATTTTCAGAGAAGAAGGTATTACCAAAGACTGTGTTTGTGGTGTTCTCTGCCAGCTCCTTGATTATGAAAAAGGAGAGTTGTGCCTGTTCTACTATGCATTTTTTATTATGGAAAGATTTTAAAAGCTGCTTTCTTTCATAGATAAAGGAGCTATCCTTGTGACTGGCAGAGCCTCTCATTCTTGGGGAAAAAGTCATAAAACATTTACATCCGTCAGATCTGTAACAAAGCTTTGACTCAGTTCTCATGAAATGCTTTAGATCATCTAGAAAAATACTAAGGCTATAGCTCTCTTGCAGCAGAGATCACAGGAATAGCTTGTAGTTCTTCAAACGTTACAAATAGCATTGTAATTCACAATTGGTGGCGAGCTTTTCAGATTTTGTCCCCTGCAAGTCCTTTGCAAACATAGTCTCTTCTTCTTATTCTGACAGCTGCCCCCTATTTTCACTCTTGGTTGAAATTTCCTACGGCTGATCAGTTCTGTCTGGATGTATTTGCAAAACCATGTATTTCATCTCGCCTTACAGTCACTCTCTATTCTGTTCCTGGATGTATCCTATTTCGCCAGCAGTCCAATACCCAGCGATGTCAAAAGCCATCAGGCCTTCAAATGTGAGCATGGCACAGTTCATCACAGATAATGTCCTGCTGCCACGCTAAACCTGGCCCAGCAGCCACAGCAGATCGCCTTTGGTTTTGGGACACATTCTGCACCACGCCTCCTCCTGTCAGCACAACCTCTTTTCAAGCCACTCTTGAAATGGGCAAAATGCTTTTCTGTAGCTTAAACTTTTACACAGCATTTCTCCAGTTCTCTAAGCCAAGCAGAATGTATAACAAAGAAAAACAGGCACTCCCTGGTGCCGTGGCTTTGACTGACTGAACACTGCTGTAGGCCTCTAAGGACTCAGAGAAGCAGTTCAGCACAATCTGCAGAGAAGCTGATCAGAGCGGGAGGGCGATCTAGCAGTCCATTAAGCTTATTCAGTCCATCATGAGGACTGAGAGTGCACTAAGCATCAATTACACAGTGAAAGCTTATAAGGGCAGGCTTGATTTAGCCACTGGACAGGGAGACGCAGAATACCAGGCTCAGGGGACACAGATAGAACACTTGCTAAATCTAATTCTCCTGGAATACCTGAGGTTCAAGTATTTTAAATCAGCATAGCCAGTTCTTACTGCAATTGCATGTTAGCAGGGGCATAGGTATGAAGGTGGGAGTTAATATGAAGAACTCCCAAGAGATTCCCATTCATTTGAACCTGGTCACTCTAAAAGCACTAGTCAGCCAAAAAACACATTAGGACACCAATAATTGTTCCCCCCTATGGAAAATTAACCAGGTAGCTATCAACCCTTGCCTGAAAAACATTTTAAATAATTTATGGTACATGAGTATCCAATAAAACAAGCATGCACTGGAGAAATTGGGAAATCTAATTGCTCATAAATAATGCAGAATGTTTTTTGCATGATTTTTTGCTGTGAAACAAAGCATGTCAGCAGTAGGCCTTTCTGGTTCCAGGCATTCATGGTTTAGGTCATTGTACTGGCTGAGGACACAGCTCAAGTTCTGTAGCCAAAAAGAGCAGCTGCTAATTGCCTGTAATGTCTGTCAGCTGTGCTTTCTTACCAGCCCTTAAAGTGCCATGATATGTTTTTTTCTGTTGCAAAGTTGTATGTTTTATATTATTTCTTTTAGACATACACTACTTGGTCAAAAGTCTGTGGACAATTGTCCATAACACCTATATGAGCTTGTTAGACATCCCATTCCAAAAACCAAGGGCTTTACTAGAGAGTTATTTCTTGTTTTGATGTTGCTTCCAGAGACGTTTGGAACTGTGTAGTAAGTGATGCAACAGTAGATGATTTTTATGCTCAACATGTCTCGGCGCTACTCTGTGAGTTTACGTGGTTTACCGCTTAGTGGTTGAGCTGTTGCTCTGGGACATTTTCATTTCACATAAATAGCACTTACAGCTGACTGGGGCAGATCTAGCAGTTCAGAAATTCTGTCAATTGACTTAGGGTGACAGTGGCATCCTATGATGTCAGGAGATGTCTTGTATGAACTCGGGTAGTCAAGTTTCCCAGAAAGCATTTTCCACAAAGTAGCAGCAATGGCGGCCGAGGAGTGACCATATAACTGTGAGTTTTAAGTGACCATCGCCGAACCATTCTACACATTTTCTTAAGGTTCCACTTTTTTGGAAATCCTCACTCAGCAAACACTAACTATTTCCATCATAAGTAAGTTCACCTTTGGCCCGTTTATGCGCACACGTCAATTATTTTTCATGAAAATGAATGCAGGCAATTTGGTGTATTATATGTTATTTTTTAATGTAAATATCAGTTAGGTGAAAATGCAAAAAAGGCTTGTTCCAAATGTAGTCTGAGCGTTCTGAACTTGCTAGGGTGAATTCTCTGGAACAGGAGTCTTGATGTGACATACTTCGTATTGAGAAACATACTTCATCTATGGAGATTTCATGACTATGTGCTTCATTTTATACACATGACCATGGGTGTGGCTACAACACTTGAACACAATAGAAGAGGACTCCACATACATTTAACCTTACAGTGTACTAACATTTTTTTTTAAAGGTTATGAATTATGCATATTTCCCTGCAACTGTCAAAACTTTATAGAACTGTTTATAGCTTCTGTGACAACTGAATAGCAGAAAAGATGACTGTCTTTTTGTGTTAGGATCCAGGCAGTATTTTAAGTGCGCCGTAAACAACTGCTGCAGTTTTACAGTAAATCGCAATACAGCATGTTCACTGCAATTTCAGACGTTACTATTAGTGTTTTGATGAATCAAAGCATTCACATGATCCAGCTAACATAAACACACTCAGTTTTGTAGTTGTTATAGCTACTGAAGCTATTTAAGCTGTCACTATTTTAAGTATACCTGGAAGAGTGCTTTCAAATTTAATGGCCCAGTGGTTTTACATGTAACTTTAACCTTTAAATTTATATGTTAATATTAAACCAATGAATGTGGAAGAAGCTTTATCAATTTATAGGATTAAGTCATATAAATATATATACCCAGGTGCTGCAGGGCCACTCAATTTTACAGACAGCAACACTGAGGTTAAGTATAGAAGACAATGTGTTGTATACTGAACTGACATATTTCTCATTAAAATTCTTTAGCATTCTACACACACACACCCATATGTTGAAGAACTCAATGTGCAGTGGTGCTAGAATTTCTCACATGTGTAGGTAGTATGTTTGCCACAATGATGATACCTCTGGATCCGGTCTATCATGTTGATTCAGCTAGTAGGACGCTTTGTCATATCTTGGCTAATCTACAACAGCAGCAGTAGAGATCTCTTTCCATGGCTCAGTGGTTTTGTGCCAAACTTTAGTATAAAAGACTGTGCCACTATCCAAGAGAAGGTGAGCAGGTTGACAGTTCCTTCCATAACATCTCTGTAACAGGTATGGATGTTTATGAGTGCACTGTTGAGAGACCATGCAAAGATGGGCCACCAGCACTTCTCAGACCTGATCGAGATATGGTATCTTAAAACCTGCAGGTTGTAAAGGTCAACACCACCCATGTGGTCATCGTATTGATTGATGTATTTTGGTTGTTGGACTATGTCAAATGCACGATGCTCCATGACAGAGGTTTCACTGTATTTCTCCTCCAGGTTTGTTGTCACTGTGAAAATGTTATTGTCTTTCTGATGGACCAGCAACTTGTCTTCCTGAGTCAGGAAGACACAGAGGTTCCCTAGGGTAACTTCACAAAGTCCTTCTGTGGTTCGATTGAGACAGAGTTCCAGAGTTCCCATATCCTTTTTTTTGTCATTTCATCGCTTGCAAGAAATGTGAAGAGGTTGCCATGAAGGAACCTGCAACCTTGAGGCACCTTGAGTTTAATCTGGAAGACCGAGAATGGAACTGGGTCTTGGACCCAACCCAGTCTCGGGGAGGAGAGTGTGGGAACCACCATATGGCTCTATGAGACACATGTAACCACTGGATGAGGCAAGACTCCATTTCTTGTGACCAAAACAGATTGGTTTACTTCTCATGAATTGTTTACACCCACATCGACCATGGTACGGGATCATACTCTCATACACTGACAGTAATTCCTGAAACGCCATGACTTTGAAAACATTGTTCCCGTCATGATCTGTTTGCACAAGTTCAGAATATACATTCAACAGCCTGGCAAATGGCCAGCCTCTCCCTCTTACTCCATATCTGATGAATCATCAACACAGTCACTGAAGACAGTATCTTTCTCATTTTGAGGCATAACTGGAGCGTTGTACACCTTGTCTGGGTGCTGACCTACATCCAACATAACCAAAACTTGTCTTAAAGCAAAACTTAAAGTACAGTGTAGAGAGTTAGGTGCAACTATGTATGAGTTTAAGTATGTGTCTACCTACCACTGTTATCCTGTCAGTCACTATTGTTGCCAACAACATGTTTACTCATTCTATGGCCACAACTTTATATAAACATACTAACCTAACTATATTAACTTACCTACCATTCTTTACCTTTCGTTTAGGAGCTTTAATGCAGCCATGGAGAAAATAACCAGCTCTGGTCTGACAATTTACACTAAATATGTGACACTGCATATACACTTTATGGACAAAAGTATTGGGACGCCTGACCATTACACCAACAGGGGCTTTAATGAAACTTCATTCAAATACATAGCATTTAAAATGTTTTTATATGTGTATTTATAGCTGCAAAGTATTATAGCTTTTGCAGTTATAATAGCTTCCACTCTTCTTGGAAGGCTTTCCACAAGATTTTGGAGTTTCTGTGGGAATTTGTGCTCATTCATTCTGTACAGCATTTTTGAGGTCAGACACTGATGCTGGACGAGAGGGCCTGGCTCGCAATCTCCGTTCCAGTTCATCCCAAAGGTGTTGGATGGGGTTGAGGTCAGGGCTCTGTGTGGGCCA
>JBBPCZ010000142.1:25547089-25560259 GCA_037974445.1 Brycinus macrolepidotus | reverse complement strand
AGCAGAACAAAGACCATCTAACTTAAGTCCTGAACCAGTGAAGAAACAGGTGCAGATGATTCCAGATGATCAGGCGGCGATCAGTATACTGGTGGTGCTGAATGCTGAGTGGTTGAAACTCCTTTATCTAGACACCTTGTATCTTTAGGCACTTTGCAACCTGTCACAGACAGACAGACAGACAAACAGACAGACAGACAGACAGATAGAGACTGCCATAGAGAACAACAAAGTCTCCATATTTCTACAGACCAGTACATCAAAGACATATAGCATATAACAGCATACAGCATTGCAACATATTGCAGTTCCACAGTTCCACAATTGCTGCAGTCTACCAGGTAAGGCTTCCCTAAGGAATAGGATTCCCTCAAGAGCTGGAGAAAATAGAGATCATAAGACAGAACTATGTTATTATATTTAACAGCCTTTAATTAAGATCAGCATAATATGATCAGGTTCTTTGTTGTTCTCATACTTTATTTGTTATATACCTGGTGTTTAAGGCAGATATGAAAAAAGAAAGTACTTTTTGCTGCTGTTTAATGCTGTGAATGTAGAAAGACTATATTTTATATAAATATATAAACACCCTGGTACACAGCCATAGATCAGAGCAATGCTGCCTCCTTTTGGTCATGACTGTCAGCACTCTGAACCTCCCGCAAAACAGGTAAAACAGATAAAAGAATACTGTACATGCAGCATCTAAAGGGTCAAAACCCGAGAAAAATATCACAGCACAGTTGTCCCCTGTTTATACGATTTGTTTTATTGACTTTGCCTCAGATTATCAAATGATAAGTTACAAAAGCGATGAGCGGTCAGGAGAATGGCATTTCTTGGCACATTGTTTAACTTCATACCTCTGCTGCCATTCCTCCAATCCTCCAATGTTAACCATTACAATTATAACAATAATGCACTAAAAACAACACAAGAATATCTCTGATCATAGTGATTTAAACGTTCTGAATGTTTGATGTTTTGAATGTTCTAAAACTCTGATCCCATGGACTCTTCAATGTTCATTACATCAATGCAAACTTCCCATAAATGGCTCTGGGACAAATTGTGCAATGGACGTGAAAACAAATGTGTTCAATGTGTGTATGTGCAATACATATGTACACACTCACACTCAGCAAACACAAGGCTGCACTCAACAAGCATGAAAGCATATCACACACACTGATAATGCCTAATGATGTGCAATAAATAAACAAGGATGTATTCAATTGTATGAAAATTCATATAAATTAGGTGGTTCCATGTTTCTGAACACTCACACCTGGATAGTGTACAATGAGACTACAGTGATATTATATAACGAGGGTACAATAAACTTGGTCCAATTAAGGAAAATAGGAAAAGTCTCCAACTCTTTCCAATCAAGAGGTTTGTTTGAATGAGTTATGCGAAAGGCCTTGCAGCATCCACATATCTTCAGAAGTCGTCAGTTAAATTAAGCTTTGGGTTTCCGGGTAGCATGATGCACTTTAGAATGTACATGCAACTCATTTTCCAGGTCAGACTCTGCATTATTCCATTTGAGCTAAACTCAACAGACATAAAGGGATTCAAAACAAACCCAAGCTCACTGTTCCAGAGGTTAGAGCAGCAATTTAAAGTAATAAATAAATTGTGCCAGTTCTATATTGGAAGAGTAGAAACAATTTTATGCACAGTACTATTTATATACAGTAATAATGCTGTTATTTAAAACACAATATAAATAAAATCTTTAGACATTACTTAAGTGGAATGGTGTAATAAAGGATAAAGTGATTTAGCAGTGAAGGTACAGCCTACACAATATGCTCCTTTTCAATAGGGAAGTGCTCAGAACCAATGCTAAGGACAAAATATCACGAAAGTAAGGGTGCACTCATTATGGTTTTCTAAACCCAATTTCTTTACGTATCATTTGTATAAGTTAATGGGTTTTTTTAAACTCTCATTTTACCTGAATTTTGCAGGGTAAATGAATGCACTGATATGGACCACATAGGCTGGTGGGGAATACATGTACACACTGTATGCAAATGCAGCACAAGTCTACTTGGCCAGCTCACGTTTACATCATTACGCATATCGGCCAAAAAAATAAAAATAACATCAAGTTTTTAGGTAGCAAATATTGGATGTGCATCTCTACATAAGAGACCAGTGGAGAAACTAATATCCCTCTGTTAAGAGATAAAGAATACTTCATTAATATATGTGTGTATAAAAAAAATAAAACAAATTGGAGTCAATCACAGGCTAGCCTGCTGATTTACTCCCCTGCTGGAGAGAAATGTGTCTATTGTTGCCCTACATGCTACAGTATCTTCTCTGAGACTTTATGGACGTTCACTGGGTCAGTCTATATGCACAGAGCGAGCAGAGTAGTGTGCAGGGTTCAGAGCTGGGAGTCTGCCCCCAGCGCATTGAGCTCATCTGGGGCATACTTCTCCGCTCCAGATTTCTGCCGGAAGCCTGCCGCGATTTCATCAAATGTCCTGCCTTTAGTCTCAGGCACCTTGAAGTACGTGAAGACGAAGAAGATGAGCAGCAACACGGTGAAGATGATGAAGACGTATGGGCCTGTGAGTTGCTGATGAGAGGAAGAAAAACACACGAATAAGGCTCTGCTGAAACAAGAATGCAAAAAGTATGCAATAAAAAGTATCTAATGTCTGCCTGGGAATCCATACCTCTACATACTGGAAGCACATTCCTACTATAAAGTTAGCAGTCCAGTTGGAGAAACCTGCAACAGCGATAGCGGAGGGTCTTGGGCCTTGACTGAAGAGCTCAGCCACGATGAACCACGGAATGGGACCTGGCCCAATCTCAAAGAATGCCACGAAAACAAAGATGGCCACAATACTGACGTACGAAAGGTCTGGAACTTTCTCCTAGAAAGGATTGCATGAACAAGGACACGTGATAAATCATTTAACTGTGTGTATTCAAACATCCCACTCATAGTGGTGCTTTAGAAGAACCATTTTAGTTCCCCAAAAAACATTTTTTGTAAATGAGATGTGTAAGAGTGTATAATGTGATGCCACAGCCATCCATGGCCAGGAGTCTGAGAGTGCATAACTCTTATTAATTGAAGAGAATGGCCCAGGTTTTCTTCATCATCACTTAGCACAGTACTTGCCAATGCAGGTATCTGTCAGCTGACATAAAGAGTTAGCATATAGCAATCTTCTCCAGCTGCTGGCGTTAATGACAGTTCGAAAAGATATGGTAGCACTTTATACTCTATCATTTCCCTTCCGGTGTTGTAATTAGGGTAGACCTAGCTAGTTGGCAGAACTGGACATTACTCAACTGGGGACAAAATTGGATTAAGAAAAATCCCACACTCACATTCATTTACAAAACTGGTTATTTTAAGAACCACACATTGCAATGTTAAAATGGAAAGACCCATTTCTACACCCTTGAGTATATGCAAAGCACTATGAATAATAATGATAATAACGATAATAATAATAATAATAATAATAATAATAAAAACATGCATATTGAAAGTTTGATTTAATTTCATTGAAAGTTTGTTAATTTAAAACATAAAAACAAAAGGTAAAACTATAAAATCCAACATCAAGTGAAAAACTGAAAAGTCCAGTATGCAGCACTCACAGTGAGTGCCATTGAAATAGTCATGACCACAGCAGACACAGCCATTCCCATCAGCCCAATAAGGTGCAGGGATCTCCGCCCTGCTCGCTCTACCACAAACAGCTGCCAAGACAGGAAAAGGAGTGACACATAAGGTATTATACGAGAAAACTTTTATATTCTTGCTGATACTCTTAAAAAGCCTAGTCAGAAAAAGTTACATACAATAAATGAACATGCTGTCATAAATGACACCCATACAACACCATCAAAGTTCTCAGCTACATTTACACTTTGAATCCAGATCCCTGACGATCATGTTAAAGACTGTAGTCCTCAATACAAACTGAAAGTTACAGATAACAAAAGAAATGCAGCCTACCGATACTATAGTGAATAAAGTGTTCACAACCCCAGCACCGATGGTAGCATACACAGGATATGCCACTTTTGCTTTGCTGAATATGCTTGTAGAGTAGTAAAAGACCTGCAACACAGTAAAATGAAGAGTGTTAAAGGAGCTCCCGAATATTACAAAATTCTTGTACACTATGTCTGATCAAACTGTAAATGAAATGAAACGAAACCTAGTTCTTGAGAGAATATCAGATGAGTTTTGTTGTTCTATAAGAGTTACCACAGGTCTAAACACACAGATGTGCAAACTCACGGCGTTTATGCCGGAGAACTGCTGGGAGAGCTGCAGCATGACGGCAATGAGGAGAGGCTGGCGGTAGATTGGAGAGCGGAAGAGCTCAGGGATGGTCACCTTCTTCTCCCTCAACATCTGTCGGCTCTCTTCCTTCATCTCCTGGATGTCTGCTCCCACATCATCAGTGCCACGCAGCTTCTTCAGAACTACCAGAACATTTCCACAGTTACACACAACTGGTTCAGAGCTAAAGCCCCCTACATCTGAAAGACCAGAGCTGCTGAGAGCATGACTTTAGAATAAAGCAGCTTTAGAAACTCTCACCGCTCTTGGCTTTGTTCTCTTCATTCTGATTAATTAGCAGGTAGCGAGGGCTCTCAGGACAGAAAGGCAGAAGGGCACACTGAATCAAGGCCGGGATGAAAGTGAAGCCAAGCAGGAAAGGCCACATCGTAGCATTTCCCATGATGGAGTCGATGCCGAAGACCTGCAAGACAAGACAAGCACAATAAAACAAATCAGTCACAGAAACCAAAATGGACCTGGCTAGAGTAACCTGACTCATCAGATATTTCTGTTAATATAATTAAGCATTTTAGTTGAAATTACAATTAAAAAGAAATGAAAAAACATTAAAATTGAAGGTTAGGGAAATTGAAGGACCTCCGAAACAGACGGAAATGGCATTTTATGGCATCTGTGGGAACGGGTTTCATGGAAAAATGGAAAAATAAATGGTCCTTGCTCTTGAAATAAGATTGCAGTATGCAGACATTTGAATATTTGTTAAACTATACTTGTTAAATATTTGTTCAAATGTATCCTTCATTCCTCAGCCCATACTGTCTGGACATAGAAACTAAGGTGCAAAACACTTTTTGCTATCTAATATTTTTGTGATGTCACAAACATCCTCCCATTAAGCCCCATTATACATATATCCTCCCATTAAGCCTACAGCAGTTTAACTCTGTCCATTCGCAGGGTCTGTTTTGGCCAGACTGGGTTTTGAATGAAGCACAACACAGGACAGATAGTCAGAGAAGAGGTTATTTTCATATATCAGCCTTAAAGGCACATCAAAAATACAGCCTATTTAGGCACAGAGAAAATAAAAAATAATTATAATTGTTTTGATACATAAAACTATATCAATGTCATTGGTAGAACTAAATACAAGTGAATAAAACACAAGAAAAATGTAGTATAGGAGCAATTTAATTTACTTTACTTTAGTTTTTTGTTTCTTTATGTCATCTGAAAATGCCAGCTGCCCTTTACATTGTGTGAACAGTCCATAATCAATGGACAAATAGAAATGCTTCATATTGACATGGAATACAATCCTGATATATAAAGCTTAAAAACAATTGTTTGCCTCTCCTGTAAAATGACTGTTCTGAAGATATGAGGTTTTGTTAGAACAGTGAAGAATATTTCCTATCGCTGAAGAGTTTAATGATGATTGCTCCTCATTACCTGTGCCATCAGGATGCCAACAACAATTCCCAGCTGATGCAGAGTGCCCAGTGCCCCGCGCAGGGTAGTCGGAGCGATTTCACCAATGTACATAGGCACAAAACCCGTGGACAGGCCAGAGTAAAGGCCCACAACCAGTCGTCCGATGATCAGCATCTCCCAGGATGCAGCCAGCTTGGAGAAGCCCATTAAAGAAGCTGCTATGAAGGCCAAGACATTAGCGATGAGCATCGAGTTCCTCCTGCAACGAGATCCCAGAGAGAGGTGGACTGAACAGAAAGTTACACATCAGAAAGCCCATGTCTAAGTATTACCTTCAGCAGGCTGGTAGGAAGTGTCTGAAATATTACCTGCCAAAGCGATTGACAAATAGCCCCACTGAGAAGGAGCCGAAGATGCCTCCCACAGAGAAGATGGAGACTGATACAGCCCAGAGTGTGGTGAGGGAGTTTGCAGGGATGTGTTCTTCATAGCGGTTAAACCACGTCTCATTGTAGAATCCCTCAATGGTCTGTAAGGAGAAAATAACAAAAGAACAATTATGGATCCACTAATGGTAATAATACCCTAAACATCTTAAATTGCTGGTCACTTTATTGTAAACTTAAAATGTTAAAATGTTATTTCTCAAAAGCCTCTGAAGCCCCCTTGTTTGGTACAATACAATCACTAACATTTTGATTGGAAATTGGGTAATTGTAGATGACTGTAAAGGATTTTTTTCACAGTGGTGGTTTTATTAGCTGTTTTATTTACTGTCCAGAATGACCAGTGAATCCAGACATGTCTTCTGAATTTTTATTTATAATATTGATAGTAGTAAAATAGAGATAAATTGTACATTGTTAAAAAACATGTTATCTCTGGACACGGTTTGCATGTGTCTCTCTATCACAAGGGGTTTAAAATATGTTTTAGGCCAAAACCTCTTCAAAACTATCATTAAACAATGTCATTAGACTCTGCAGACAGTTAGGTCTTATCACCAACTCTGTAAACAATTCTGCCTGATAAGTTTCTTGAGAAAGGATCATTTATGTTACAATAGGACTAAAACTAAAATCTGTGGGAAGTCTACAGGAGCAGAATCTGGCACCCTGTGCTGAAGAGCATCAACTCTTCAGCCATGCTTTGGCATTACTTTGGGGCAGCTGGTGGCCTGGTGGTTAGAGAGTTGCCGGTGCGATCAGAAGGTTGTGGGTTTGAATCCAAAGACTGCTAGTGGCACCACTGAGGTACCCTTGAGCAAGATACCGTCCCCACACACTGCACCCCAGGCGCCCCTCGTTGGTGGCAGCCCACTGCTTCACTTGGTGAATGGATTAAATGCAGAGAAAGAATTTCACATTGTTCACACTGTGTCCTGTTCTGGTGACTGTAAGGGGCCACTTTACTTTACTGTTTTGAACCAGCAGATGGAGCCAGACTAAGCATTGTCAGGAGCATAGTGATCATTCTTACTGTGGAGCTGAACACTGGTCAGGATGGTGCACATATGAGGCTCTTTGAGACAGTATGTCTATCAGACAACACATTGTATAAAAAGTGATATCACACCAATGAGATGCTACTGTATAGCCATTAATACCTCACAGCCACTAATATGACCAGTTCATCAACTCACTGAAGCTTTATTAACAAAATGAGACAATTTACTACGTATCTTGATTATTTACTATGAATACTGTACATCTTACAGCTTTCCTGTCTGTGACTTTTGATGGTAGTTCACAGGTCGCAAGAGGACATTCTGCAGTTTTATTTTAGATAGCATATCAGCGGCCATCAGATTTTAGAAAAAATAAATAAATAAAAATCCACTGTCTATGCCATCGGTTCTCAAACTTTTTCTCTCATTCCACACTTGGCAGGAAGAAATAATTTCACTCCCCAACTCAACAAAACAATGACAGAAAAGTCTAGGCGTAACTTCACTTTATTTAGATAACATCAAATTCATTAAGAATCATTTCTTCAGTAACGTTTGTTGTGTAAAAAACAACTTTCACTTTAAACAACTTTCTGTGACATTTGTCACTAAATTACTTCATTAGTTTGCACTTGCACTTGCACTTATTGCCAGAAATGCAGTAAAGTTCAGTCTGTATGTCTCTAAGTGTCTTCTTAATTTTTTGGGTCTCATACTGTCAGCTGCCAGTTTTCAAACATAAAATACAGACAGATATCTCCTCATCTCCTACCACATTAACCGTGAAACCTAGAGCAAGATATGCTTTGTCATATTTCCTTTTGTCTTGTTTTTTGGTGGTTATTGGCACTTGCCTCGTTTCTCTCAGAAGCATCACCTGTTTTTCTTTTAGTACCTGTTAAATATCTGTCTACCCTCTAAGGTTCTGACAGCAGTGAATGAACAGGTTGATAACGTAACCGGTGTGAATTCTTTTTTTCCCCGTGAAAATGACTCCGAAGTTTAACATTAGTTCTGTATGACTTTCCCCAAGGTCTCTTGCGCCCCACCTATCATGACTCTGCGCCAGTGGGGTCCGCCCCACACTTTGAGAATCACTGGTCTATGCACAGGATGCCTTTGTTGTCTGCATTTCTTAAATGGGTATTTTTTTCACGAAAGACATTTCCCCTGACTTGTTCTACTTCTTCTTCATGAGGAAACCGCTCAGGCATGCTTTGCAATAAGGGTAAGGTGGAACCTTTGTGGTTGTTGATCTGCTGAGTTAAGGAAAGTTATTCTTGAATCAGCAGAGACAATAAAGTGTGTGGATGTGTATCTTCTGTATATTTCACAGCTATTCAGTGGCCTTCAACTTAAAAAAACATGATTGAGTGCAAACATAACCATGAGAACAGGTGTGTCAGAAGTGCAAACTGGGCCCAGCTGAACATAACGAATGGGGGCAGTTTTAGGCACCTGTGTTCTTTAGTAAAAATGGAGAATTTTGTAATTATTTCAGCTACTATATGAAGGATGGAGATGATATGGCACAGAAGATGTCATGTGTAAGAATTGGGGGAAAAAACTGAATAAAAGAATTGCTTCATGACAATCTTGGGGGAAAAAAAATATATATATATATATTTCCAACACCTATCCTAAACAGGCTGTCCTTGTACTAGAGAGTTCTTTGGCACCCTAAAACAACCCTAATCTTATTCTGCAAGTATTTGCAGTATAGACTTCTACATCTCCTCAGTAGCTTCACCACCTCATTTCTTTATCTCCTTATACTTTTGGAGACAAACTCTGCTCCTTAAACACCTTATACACACCTTACACAATCAGTGATCTCACGTAATATGAAGTCTCATTTGCTGTGATCACTGAAAACAGAATAATCAACACCTGAAACTCTAGAATCCAGTTTTCTGGTCATGGATTAACCCTGGTCTTGGATAAAACTAAACTTTCAATGGTTATTTCCCATTGAAAACCCTTGATAAAACCAGCTTTGGGTGTATTACTGAGTTATTAATCCTAAGAGTTATTATTAAGTAACTGCTATGAATTAACATATAAGTGTAAAGTGTCCATTTGTCACACGTGAACACAACACAGCACAAAGTGTGAACAGCACAAAAATCTTCTCTGTATTTAACCCATTCACCAAGTGAAGCAGCGGGCAGCCAGGGACACGGCGCCCGGGGGGCAGTGTGTGAGGACAGTAATTTGCTCAAGGGTACCTCTGTGGTGCCACTAGCAGTCGTGGGATTTCGAACTCCCTAATCACCAGGCCACCAGCTGTCCCAAAATACAATGATGAGTCACTTTGTTAGGTACACCCACCTTGTATCTACACTCATTGTCCATTTTATCAGCTCCACTTACCATATAGGTGCCCTCTGTAGTTACAATTACAGACTGTCGTCCATCTGTTTTTCTGCATGTTAGCCTTCTTTACCCTGTTCATCAATAGTCAGGACCCCCACAGGACCGCCAGTAAGCAGGTATTACTAAGGTGGTGAATCATTTTCAGATAATCTCAAATGATGCAAAGAAACAGTTGGACTACCTGTAATTGTAAACTATAAAGTTTACCTAGATGGTAAGTGGAGCTACTTAAATGGACACTGAGTGTAACAGGAGGCCTGTGGGAGTAAGTGCTGTAGTTATGAGAGTGAAGAACAGAAGTGTGTCCAATTAAAAGTAAAACATAACATCAAATGGCAACGTGTTCTACTCAAACAACATTATTCAAAATCACCAACCAAGCCCATTTCTGCACCACCATTATAGACTTATAGTTTATGATTTTTTCAGGAAGTTATAAATCAGTCTATACAATATCAGGCTTCTTTATGTCTTGCTTTGGAGTTGGTTTTCCATATACGGGGTGGAAAATAGACTTCGAACACAACCTGATAAGGACCTCCAGTGGGGGTAGAGTTTGTCTATTATTATCCATAGCTCTTTACAAATGAGTCTTAACAGGAATAACAGGAAGGGCATGTTAAGCTTGTCTTGAGCAAACCAAAGGGATAATAAGGGGTCATATACTATAGCGAGATTACAAATAACAATACTGTAGTCTTAATTGATAGGTGAAGTATTAGTTCACTATGAAGAAGCACGGAATTACCTATTCTGTGTTGCAAAAAATCTTTCAAAGACATGGCCATCATCATCAGATCCTCACTGACAATGATGATGTTGCTGTAGAATTCATTTCAATCAAACTTTGACTGATAATTTTGATGTCTTCTGACTCTGAGCCTTGAAAGAACGGCTGTACTACAATGTGAGTTTTTGTTACACCCAAGAGGATGCAGAAGAGGGTAAAGTAACTCTGCGTCAGTCTGTGAAGAATGAGATGTGCTGCACTCACCGTCTGAGGTGCATTGATGACACCTGTATTGTAGCCGAACTGCAAGGAGCCGATCACCGCTGTGCCAACGGCCACCATCAGCTGCACCGTCACATGCTGCACAGACACGAAGGAAAAGAGGACGTTTTTAAGACAACATGGCTTTATTGCTAATGCAAACGACTTTTTACAAAGTCTTCCACCTATAAACATGAACACAGCTGTGCTAGAACACATATGTGACGGATTAAATGCAGTTTAATCCACTAACTGAATTTTCACTGGAAACAATGATGCATAATCTGTGGATTAGCATGAGTGTGAAAATAGCAGAGAATCAAAAATAGACTCATCGAGAGGTAACATACCTCCGTATACTTTCAGAGGTTAACACAGCGTTGCTATTCAAACTGTTGCAGTTGTACTATAAATTATTCACTCTGAGAATCAGGAACTGCATTCATGAAGAGCTAAAACATGAGGTTTACAGAAAATGTTCATTCACTAATTGTACATTAATTAATTTGCATATTCTATGTATATTAGTACAAATTCAGCGTAACCCTTTAAATGCCGATTTAAGTTACTAATCTTAAAACTCTTTGAAAAACCTTGCACTTTTCGGGGTACAAATGCTATCCCTTTTCAGTACCTCCAGTCAGGGTACACAACAGAAGCATATTACACTGCAGTTATGACCTTTAAGATGCAGAGACTGCATACACCCAGATATTTTATGTATTTTTAGAACTTTAGGTTCTAAAAAGTTCTAAAAATGCACCTTTTCCCAAGGAAAGTGAATGTAGCGTATCTTTAAAGCTCATTTAATGGACTTTGAGGGTACATTTACATTGTTTGTACCTTGGAGGACTAAAATTTACCTAAACAGTAATTTTTTGTATGATTCATTTATTTGTTAACCACTGGCCACTAAAGCATGTAGTTGTGTGTGTGTGATGTGTAAACCCACATACAGACTCTTGTTTAAGCAAGAGCAACATTTTCCAGTAAACCATCAAAATGAATTAAACACAGGAATTAGCAGGTAACAAACTGCACAAGTGTATAAACTGTTCCAACTTCTTCTGATATTATAATAAAAGGCAACACAGGACACTGTTGCGTATTATTCCTCAGTGATGCTTAAGGAAGCATTCCTCTGTTAATGGGGAAGCCCTTTTGTTCCCTCGCTGTAATCTAATTACTGGGATCTGACAGTAGCTGAACTCACACACACAGTATTTATTCTTACATCAATCCACACATGTGCGCGCACTAAGCTTTTACGTAACACATACAACACTTCCTCAGGGCCATGTTTTGGGGAGGAGGGATGTACATCACACTGTGGCCTAAATGTGGCCTAACTTTTAATCAAGATTAGCAATCTTCAACCAATAGTTTTTCTCCCTCCCTATCTCTCTCTGTTTCTCTGTCTCTCTCTCTCTCTCTTTCATAAAACACTAATAAAAGCTTCACACATTAGTTGAAACATATAACGTTAAAAAAAAAACACTTGACAACACCTTAATTAAATTACTTGAAGGGCAGAAGGTCACTGTTCAAGCAATCTCCCCAAATGGCATTCTACAATAAATCTGATTGATGAAATCTGTCATTAATATTCCGAGTCCATATGGGCTTTGACTCCGGAGATAGATGTACACATAAACTCTTCCCCAGATGCAAGTGACACTGGCATCCTCTACCTCTGAGCAGGTTACATCACAGGCCTTTTAATAGGGTTGTAATCGGGATTCTGTCCATTGTAGAGCTGCTGGTTATTTGCAGACACACCCTCCTTTAGCCAGGCTGCTTGGGGACATGGAGCCTGGCAGATAGCAGCTGCTGTGTCATGCTAACTATGGCTTTGCTATTGTCTATGGCAATCATGCTCACACCAGTCAAGTCTTAATCAATCAGAGTCAGTGCCAGGCAAATGTATGCAGCAAATATGGTTACATAAATTGCTGTGTGCAATTTCAAAGATCATTTTACCGCACTTAGGCCTTTCACCCTAATGGTAATGATCCAACTCGATCCTAAGCTCTTTCTTCAAAGATCATTTTACCGCAAAGCTCTGTGGATGGAGATTGTGACAATATCTCTTGCAAAATATCATGCCAGTTTTCAGCATGCCAGTTTGTCTAATGTCATTGTCCCCCTTTCTACCCATCTCATGATGCTGTCCCTACAATTGTAGAGCTGCAATAGCTGGGATCTTTGAGGATGGTTGAATAATCTCAAGAAGGTTGGAACACGTCTTGTATATCCTCCAAGGCCCTTTGGCCTCTCTAGGAAAGACGTGTGCAGCCTTGAAATGATCTATATTAGCACATCTCCCCAAAACAATCTAGACAGCACCCCTCCTGACTGTCCTTAAGGACACAGTAATCAAAAACATTAGATTTCAGGGCTGTGGGAGGAAGACTGATCTTCAGAATTGCACGTACGTTAACATTAACAGGTGTGAACCTTTCCTGTACTTTAATAATAACTTGTTAATATTTTGCCTCGTCTTGCATGTTATTCCCTGATAATAAGTTGAGGATGTGGACTTTTGTAAATGTTAAGGGCTTAATGGAACAAATAATAAATATCCATCCATCTATCCATTTTCTGAGCTGCTAATCCTATCCA
>JBBPCZ010000142.1:25521486-25545372 GCA_037974445.1 Brycinus macrolepidotus | reverse complement strand
TTCTTCCCCAAACTGTGTCCACAAAGTTGGAAGCATGGTGTTGTCCAAAATGTCTTGGTCTGCTGAAGCATTAAGATCGTCCTTCACTGGAAGTAAGGGGCCTAGCCCAAACTATGAAAATCAATACTGTCCCAATACTTTTGTCCATGTAGTGTATCAGCATGGAGACACAAAAGAAAAAAATAAGACACAAGTAAGTCTGCAATAATTCAATGAAAGATTTTTGCACAGTGAGGAACTGTACCTACTCTTAGAGCTCAGATCAAGCATTCAAGACCAAAAGTGTTGGGACTGACTTGAAGGCAGCAATCAATAAAAGAATCAGAATAATTCACTTTGTCAGGGTGATAAAGCTCCGCTCCTACAGGCTGTGTAAACAACTAGACTGGAGGCAGGTAAACAAGGCATGCTAAAGATTCTTAATCAGTGTTCTAGTAAGGATTACACTGGTCTGATAAAGATCTGTTAACCCTTTCAACCCTGTTAACCCTCTCTATCCCACAGTATCATAACTGCATTTTTCTTTTGAGTTTTGTAATAGTTTTTGAATAATGGGGAGTAGCTAGAGGGTGATGTGCGACATAGGATGTGTCGAAATTCATCACTGTGCTGTGTTCATTTAGACCCAGTAAATATGTAATTTGTCCAAAAACTCGACTGGAGAGACATGATTGACCACATCCTTTATTTAGTTTTCTCTCTCGGAGAGAAAACTATATATTTTTATTCCGATTCCAATACAACTGTCCCAAGTCAAATTGATTGCATTGTTTTACACCATAAATGTATTTTCTCAGGGGTCAGCGGAACAAAAGGAAGGTGAGAACGCTTGAGGTAGGACACATTTTTCCAAATGTTCCAATAGAAATGCAAGGCTGAAGTGGACAACCTTTCATATTCGAACCCCCCCCCAAAAAAATCAATACGCATAGACAGCTTGTTCAGAGGGGTTTGGTAATGAGGGAAGTGGGTCAGTGAGAAGATGTCATTGTCACTTTATCCCAGTACTCCGTCCCAACCTTTGTTCATTTCAGCAGGGGAGAATCCGGCAACACTGTAAGCAAAAATAAAGGAAAAAACGGATCTTTTGTATGGTCCCGGATAAGACGTACATGCCTTCACCAAACAAAAGAGAGAGGAAAACCATTTTGTTTACTTTGGTTCCTCATGATTAAATCAAGGTTCTTTGAAAGTCATTCTAAACAATAACAGCCTGTTATAAATCAAAGACTGGGTGGGTTAGGTGCTGTCAACAGGTTGGTATTGTTCAATAATTCAAAGAACTCAAGTTCTTAAAAACACTCAGATACTAATTTGCTTTATAATCCATTTCTTCATAGAAAAAATATGATGTTTAGTTTGATGCAGAAAATGTTGTGCTTTGTTTGTCACCCACATATTATTAGCAACTCATATTATAATTGAAAAAATGACAGAATTGCTGGCAGCATAGTGCACCATTTTAAATGTTCCTACAATTAAGGGCATAATCAGCTGAACAGAGCATGTTTCTGTAAAAATCACCCTAATTAGCACTGTTCAGGCTCCCATAAACATTCAAGATTTTTCTCCTAGAATTGAATAAACATGTAGTCAACATGAAAGCTTAGATTTTTGGTATGTAATAAGAACGATTATTATATATACAGTCTTTTATTTTGATCGGTTATATTTTCAATATGGTTTCAATTGATAATTGGTTATTACTTCTGGTAACCCTGGCTACAATCAGCATTATAAAGGGTTTGGATTGTTTAAACTGAGTTTATTAATGGTTATTAAATAGGTCATAAACACCTTGAAAATCATTCATAAGAAGATATAAAACAAATAAAAGGGGGAAACATCTGTTATACTATATGTGATTTACATTTAGGGCATTTAGCAGACGCTTTTATCCAAAGCGATTTTCATTCCCTAACTACAGGGGACAGCCTCCCTGGAGCAACTTAGGGTTAAGGGTCTTGCTCAGGAACCCAGTGGTGGTATGCTGAAGGTGGGATTCAAACCCATGACCTCTTGGTCCAGAGGCAAGTATCCTACCCACTAGGCCACCACCACCCATGTGATGAATGTGACTATGTGATGGAGTTGTGAG
This sequence comes from Brycinus macrolepidotus, assembly GCA_037974445.1. Lineage (NCBI taxonomy): Eukaryota > Metazoa > Chordata > Actinopteri > Characiformes > Alestidae > Brycinus > Brycinus macrolepidotus. The sequence goes on along the minus strand of JBBPCZ010000142.1, from coordinate 25,543,274 downwards.
GTATAATGCTGACTGAGGGAGAAGAAAACGCAAGACCCGAAAACAGCAAGTTCAGAGTTTTAGCGGTATAGATTTAACAGTATAGATGACTTTTTTATTTATGTGTTATTAATGATTTTTAGTGTTTATAACCTAATTAAGTACCATTATCTGTTGTGGTAAAGTGGTACCCAACACTGTAAAAATGCTCTTGGAAGTTCTTGCCATTGTTTAGGTAACTTTTAATACTGCAGGTATTCACAGAGTGAAATGCATTACAGGATCCTACTGAACTATTTCTGTCATAAATCAGTGCTGAAGATCTGGCTAATTTTGGACATCTTCATAAACGTGGTCTTTATGAAAATTTCCAAGTTGACTAATGCAACGGTAAAGCTTTGTGTCATTTTCCACTGGAGCAGCAGCTAATCTACTGCAACACCCAGCACCGCTTTCTGAAAGCATCCGCTATTTTTAAACTTATCAATAGTAACACCACTGACACTGAGTCGACGACACTGAGCAGGCATGAAATTAAAAAGGTCATGTCCTGTTTTAAGCACAGATCATGAGCACGCACTACAGGAGAGCCTTATTGTTTTCAGCTGGAAGGCTCACCATCACCTTCAAGAAAAGAATGGCCTTTATAAAAGGGGAAATTGTACCTCACTCCTACACCACACACATTGCAGCACAGCTGACAGCTGCCGTGACTTTCACTAGTGAAGGATGAGCATGGATAAGGACATGACGAGGTAATCTGTCTGTCATGTGACCTGAGGAAGTGACTCCTGGAACGTGCTAGCCTGCACACCCACACTCATCTCATCGTCGCATGACTGGAAGCTCAGTCTCAGCTCTGCTTAGGTGAGCTCTCCTAGGAAAGAGTGTAGTGGATGTGGTTTGATGGGATGCAGCCTTTGGGCAAAGATGAATTTAGGGCAGTTAGCAACCCTCAAATCATTTAGAAATACATTTTTGAAGTTAATAATTAAATAAATAATCAATTAACCTCTTAAACCCTAAGGGATTCATATACACTGCCAGAAGAAAATGGTACCATTCAGGGTATACAGACTGTCACTGTGGTGGTGCAATCAGGGCATGTGTTAAGTACCTTTAATTAGAAATATAATTGGATCATATTTCACTACAGTTCAGTTTTTGCTGCAATGGCTCCATACACCCTGTCTTCATACACTCCTGGCTTTTTTAATTTCATTTTTCTATTTAAAATATTTGAAAAAAATGCAATTATGCCCCTTTCCCCTAAAACTGATTTAAGGTACACAACTGAACCCAAACATCTGAGGAACTGCTGAGCCCTGGAGTCTGAGTTTCTTTCCCTGCCCTTTGAGAACTCCATACTAACGTTCTAGAGCTTCATTGTTAGTCCCTGAGGGTAACTGTTGTGTCATAATGCGTAACTCTCTGTTCTCTAACCTTGTAATATAATTTACATATTTTTGATCATACTCCTCAGAGACCAGCCAGAGATCATTGTATTGTGTATTGTGATTTGTACTCCTCAAAGGGTTAAGGATCATGCTGTACCTTTGAGGTATGTTAAGGAACTAAAATCAAAACATCAAAACATACTTGGTCATCTTCAAAGAATCATCAATGAAAAGGTTGTTTTGATGGGGACCCAAAGTAGTTCTTCTACAGCACTACTGCCAAAAATATTTTTTTGCATTTCATTTACGTAAAGTGTATAGTTATTTAGTAGGGACTGATCTTAAACTACATTTTCCTTTCAGAGAAAATCCCCATCTAGAATACTGTGTAGTCCAAGACTAGGCCCAAATCCTGTCCCAGCAACTGACCCTATAAATCTTAAAGGGCCAATGTCCTGGATGTTTCTTGCATTTAATTTTTCCACTTATTACATTTCTTTAGAATTAAACAGGCTGTTTTGTTACTGTGCCTTTAAGATTGGTTAATGCAAATTACCTATGTTCTGATTGGCTATCCTATATTGTACCTCATTCAAAAAATGGTCCAGACACTTGGAACTTTATTGTGGATGGGTTGAGATAAACTACTGTAAGCTGATAAGGTAGATATGTGTAAATGCATTGGTTTTTGTGACATCAAAATCACAGGGGATTTTTGCAGATTTTTATATATGTGGATGGTATAAACTGGGGAAGAAATAGCATGTTTCATAAACTTTAGCATTGTTTATGCTAAGCTCTTTTATTTTAGTTTTTCATTATTTTTATTAGTTTTTCAACGTAACTATTTTACTGAAGCAAATTAAATCTATTAAAAAAGGTTCTATAATGATTCATGAAAGCAAGATTTCCTCTTTAGGCCTCACTGGAGCTCAAGTTCGTCCAGACTGTTGAAGCCTCGGTTTTGGTTCATCCAGTTCACAAAGTTCAAACAGAGGCACCAGGGCCTCAATGGGAAGTGGATGGGACCAGCATAGAGTGACCAATCTGATGAAGTCACATCATCCCTTAACGCTCCCATCTCCTCCCATCTCCATTATCTGCCCTGACACTGGCGCTTAGGCTCATGGCACGCAATCAAAGAACATTTTCTCATGGATTAATTACAAATTTCATGCCAACAGAGTCAGTGTAATCGGGACATGGGCAGGCAGAGAGGCCCACTGCAGCAATGTGGCGAGTGGTCTTGTTTTATTTTCGCAAGCAAAACTGCACTCTGTCATTCATGCAGTCCAATTAAGAAAACTTAGCCCCAGTGTCCATCTCAAACTGGGTGAAGTGGACAATGAACCCGTCACAAAGAATTAGGCTGGAGCACAGAGGCAACAAACACACACACTGGACCATCGTGGACAGTGGACCACTGTTGGTCTGTCCAGGTACTGAGGTCAGCTTGGCCAGCCATTGTCCAATGATGTAACATTCTGTCTAGATAGAAGAGAATGTTGCAGACTCATAAGTTCAGCGTCAAATCTCTCCATACAGTCAGCACTATGGTAAAATAATTCTTATCTGTATCTCAACCAAAGGCCTTCATGTTATTGGCTGTATAATTACTGAGATGTTCATATTTCACACACAGTTTCAAAGTTTTATCTCCAATGTCTTAAGTAATAAAGATTTCCCTGTTTTATGTCTATGGTAAAAATATTGGCTTACAGACACAGAGATGCAAACCTTAAAGGGGAATTGCACCAATTTTTACAAAACAGCTGCTTAATTCAACACTTAGGATGTAAACTAAATCATTGAGATAAGATAAGAAGATAAGAAAGAACTTTATTTATCCCAAAGGAAATTCTTTTGTCAATAGCATGCCCAGTGTGACAAAGAATAAAAGATAGTAAGACAATAGAAAAATGTAAAATAAATAAATAAATAAATAAATAAATAAATAAACAGTAGTGCAACACAATGACAAGAACATTGTAACAACTAACAGTGTAAGAGATGTTTGATGTGAAATGCTCAGTCCTAGAGAAACTCACTGAGAATTATTTAATGTCATGGTGATGGGAACCAGACTTCTGCTGTGCGTTTTGGCCTAAATATTCAGATTTACACCTATTTAGCACTATCAACAGTACATTACATCACTACCACTGTGAAGAAATATGAGTTGGTATGTTTCTCTGCAATGAACCGTTTCATATTCAACCAATCTGAATGACTTTATGAGTTATGCAAAATATTGAAAAAATCAGTGGAATCCCTCTTTAACACAGCATCTGTATAAAATACCAATGTATGGCAGGATCTTCAGTAATAGTGAAAATGGAGTGAACTTCAAAACATACTCTTGCTAAGACATAAATAAACAAAAATAAGGGTAGAAGCTCATCGCTTTGAGATTTGACCTGGTTAATCGGCCCTGCTCACTGGATAAAAAACCCACATTGACCTTTCACTCCGAGGAACCTGAGAGATTAAAGGATTAAAAGCACCACTAGGGTCGTCAATAAATGTGCGTGACTTACATCACAAGACATACTGTCCTACATGACGACACCACAAAGCTCTTAGATCAATAATGTGTGAGGAATGTGTGTGACACTTCATTGCGCAACTGAGGTCAGTGGCTTTACCAAAGAGAAAGAGTACAGTATGGTGATAGAACAGATGCGGTCCTCTGTGTTCTGATGATTTCAATGTACAGTCGGAAAAGAACCTTAGGAACTATAAGGAGACACCACCATGAGCTTAACGTACAAGAAGAAACCCATGACGTAAGTTCACTCTCTCATTCTGGAAACATGAGTCAAAAGGCCTTTTTAGGTCTGATAGTGAGTAAAGAAAATAAAAGGACTTTAGGCCAAGTAGACTGTTCGCTGGTGGAAGTACGCAGTAAGGGAGGAGCACCTTCCTCCTCCCCTATTGTAGATGAGTGGGCTCTCTCCTGTTCAGCAGGAGCCCTTATTTGGAAGAATAATGCTGTTTTTATAAACCCTGCTGAGGACGGAAGATGCAGCTCAAAGCAGAGCAAACAGGACACAGAGCCACCAGACCTAATCCCCATGGACTCTGCGTTCAGACATGGCAGCATTGTTCTGGGTGAACTGGCATGCAGATGGAACTCAGGTAAGGTAAGGGCTGCAAAAGTGTCATTGTCGTTAACTAGGTCACCCAAAATACCTCAATAACATAATGTCTTCAAACAAAAAGGAAGAGGAACCAGCACATTTCCGTGTGTTAGGCCTCGTCACTGCAGAGGATGACTATGCTAGGTTGCCCCCTAGTGAACTAAAGAGAAATCACAGTATCTTTTCTCTGGAACAGTTCAGCTACAGCAGTGGCCATCAAGCCTACTCCTAGAGCTCTACTCTCCATTTCACCAGTTCACTTCCAGCCCTGATTTACCACATCATCAGTTAACGAAATTTGCATCAGGTGTGTTAGAATTAGGGCTGGAGAAGAATTCTGCAGGATAGATCTCTAGGAGAAGGGTCAGATGGATAATGCGCTTGTGGATTATCAAACCAACATAGCAAGAACACACACTGTTTGAAGGCTGAATGGCCCAGATATACATGGGTTCATAGCATGCATTATTCAATAAAGGGTAAACATATAATGGAAGTTTTCACAGAAACACTGCATCAACATGTATAGAAATCATGCAGTACAGCAGCAGGGCAATGAAAGCTACTGTGGTGGGAAGTTCAACCAAATTACATACTGTAGTATATCTTTGTTGTGTTACTCAGTTCACACATGCCCAACCCAGCAGTCCTGAAAAAAGCTTACAAGCTACTGAAAAAAAAATCAGTTAATAATGGATCAGCTGCAGGCTTGGTGAATCCACAGAGTATAGTTAGGCTAGACCAACAGGGTTACCCGGGTAATTTCACAATCAGGGTGCTATCGGGGTGTATGGAATTAGGAAACACAAAATGTGTTGAACTAGCACCCAAGCTGATGGCATCAAGGACATTCTTATGATGTACTGAAAGTTATTAGTTCAACAAATAATTTACTTCCAGTTAAGTAATATGGATATTCTTTCAATGTGGCCAATATCACAATGTCATTTATAAAATGTAAAACAGAGATAGCTTGCTTTTCTTCTCCCCAAAATCTTTAAAATAATCTGGATGAAAAACTTGTGTCTTTCGCAATATTCCAAATATTTCACAGGGGGTGAGTGTGTTGAGGTGAATGGCGGGACATAACTAAAATTGATATTTTTCATTGCCTATAATGAATGACTATGTTTCAAAGATCAGTAAAAATAGTATGAAATTTGAAGTCATTTTAATGATTATTTTGGGGGTAAATGTAGTTGTAGTGGGCTGGGACAGGCAAAACTGCTGTTGTCTACATACTGTAAACAGGTAGTATTAATGTTTAGTGTTATTTATCTGAAACATGCACACAGCTGGTTGTGAATTTTCAATTTACACGGAAATCTGAATATGTGATATCACTGGAACACCCCAGTCATGGAATTACCATATAGAAATAATATGGAGACATTTCTTCTTTCTTCAGTGTGAAAAATAATCAAATGCATACATTATGAATACATTATTTTTTATTGTCTTAGACATTCCAAATCCACCTATATGATCAAGAGCTAAAAAGCATCTGAAGAAAAACATATCACTGTGGCAGCCATAGGCATCATGTCATGATGCACTTCAAATGATCGAGAATATCCAGACTACCACAGTGCACATTATTTCTCATTCACCAGCATCTGCTAGGCCTTTTGGTACCAGTGATTTATCCATAGCCAAAACCTCCAGGTTTTTATTACCATATTAAATCTTGGGCAGGCAAGAGCAAATTAGTCTGTTTCCCAGGGCCAACCAATTGACCTCTGGCCTGCCCGAGCGGTTCACCAAGCACATGTGCTAAACATGCTGTAATCGCTTGTTTCCAGAAGTTAACAGCACTGACTAAATCCTGTGCTGAAGAAGTCATGGTCATCCCATATAGATCAAAGCCTAAGAAGCTCATGAAAGGGGAGATTGTGCTTGAGGATAACAACAAACTCTCCATGCATTTTATAGTTTTCTTTAGCATGATGTGAGATCACATGAGCAGAGGCAGAGTAGAGACAGAGATCTGATGACTGTAAGCTCTCTCTCTCTCTCTCTCTCTCTCTCTCTCTCTTTCTCTCTTATTTTCTCTCTCTCTCTCTCACTTTCTCTCTTTCTATCTGTATTCTCTCTCTCTCTCATTTTCTCTGTCTGTCTCTCTCTCTCTCAATTTCTCTCTTTCTCTCTGTCACTCTCTCTCTCAATTTCTCTGTCTCTGTCTCTCTCTCTCAATTTCTCTCTTTCTCTCTGTATTCTCTCTCTCACTGTCTCAGTCTTTCTCTTCTTTCTTTCTCACTGTCACTCTCTCTCTGTCTTTCTCTCTCCGAGCATTCTCTCTCTCTCACAAACACACACACACACACTTTCTCTGCCTCTCTCTCTCTCTCTCTCTCTCTTTCAACCCCAGTAATTTATCATGAAATCATGAAAAGTAACATCTTTAAAAGGTATTTTTTAAACAAATCTAAGCAAGTCTGACACAGCAGTGCAAGGTGGTCTTCCAAACCAAGGAGATCCACAGAATGCAGACAACCACTATCATTTGAGAACTGTAAAGTGTTTTTCCTGTTTTGCTTTTGTTTTTGGTGTGTCAGTGATCGATACAAAATATAACCTTCGAGCAATTCTTTCTGACAATTTATGGTGTTTATCAGCATTTTATGGGTCCTGTGGTCTTGGCACACACCTCATACTGCTTTGTCAAACTTTCTTTTTAAAAATGATTTAAATGGAACCTGATTTCTATACATTCTTCACTGCTGTCCACAAACCATCAGTAGTACTTGATTTGTGTTTCTTCCCCACACATTTCTTGGTGTAAATCTCATGATCTCGCTGGGTTTAAAATGTTACTGAATTGTGAAGAATTATACATTGTCTTACTAGAATATCATTTGTTAAGGTCTTTCTGTCTTTAAGTGAACTGATAAACACGTCAAATAACAGGTGCTGAACATCAATGCATGACAAATATGAATGTGAGCAATCCTTTTTGATTGTATTTGTACTGTCAAAGCATTGAAACTAGCTATTAGTAATGAGATCATCAATTAATATTTCTGATGGTAAATCAAAGAATCACACACAGAATTTGCAACAGTAAACATTTAACTTTGCTTTATGTACATAAAACTACAGACATTCATGCATTCATGAGATCCTGCTAGTATAAGTTTCCTCTCTTTCAACGATGCTCACAAAAGCAATCTGAGCGCTAAATGAGTAACTGATTTTAATCATGTAATCAAATTAATAGTAATTATGATCAATTTATACCACTAAAGAATGTGAGACATTAACTCGTGGAATATTGTCTTGCGTCCACTCAGCACTGCCTCTTCTCACCAGACCCCATGAAATGAATTAGCAAGAGCAACAAATGATAACAATCAGTACCAGACAGTTTCATTATCCACTCAGCTCAATATTTCTGTGTCATGGGCCATCGACTTGTTTCCGCTAGCGGTGACTGGGAAGCCTTTGCTATGACCCAGAGGAAAAAACAGGAGAGGAATTAATGTCCCCAGAGAGACAGCGACAGCGTATTATCACAAGCACCTCTATTTAACCCCAGTCCCTCTCCGATACTCCGACGGAGGCCATCCGCCCTTATCAATTTACACTCGGTGAGCCACTTATATGCATAAACGGTCAAGAACACACTCCTCATGGTTCACGTTGCATAACCGCAGAAACAGGCCACAAGTCAGAATCAGCTGTTTATAGCTCTGATGCTTGAAATTTGCTGTCACGCATGACTTTTTCTGTTCACTGTGCAACATACTCATCACTCATCACCTGACGGCGAGACGGACACATTGCTGACACCAGGGAAGCACCACTTTTCTCTAAGAAAAACAGTGTTTTGTCAAAGGTAGACGCTCATCATAAGAGCTTAATTGCATTCTGCCCAGCAGCTGGCCAAACACGGCAGTTTCGGCATAGTATTTGTTCTGGATGGTCCAGGGCCGCATACTGCAGCAGTGTTGACACACACAGAAAGGCCCTTCTGTGTCTTTGACAGGATTATACAGCAAAGGGTTTCCAATTAGCCTGTTTCCATAACAGCAGTGACACACTTCATATCTTGCAGATATTGCAGTGAGCAGCCTGGATCATGTGAGAGCAAACTGACTGCAGCATGGCTAAAGGAAATGGTCAGACAGTATAGCAGCTGCACTCTTAAAAATAAAGGTTCTTAAATGGTTCTAGGTTTGGATGTGCAATACTAGAATTATTATATGGTGGTTCTTTCACCATTAAAAAGGGCCGCATGTCATTTACAAAAACAGTTCTTTAATATTAACCTGTCATAATACTGTAATCATTCAAACTTCGACTGCACTAAATGTTGTTGCTCTTGTTCTCTCTCTGCACTAAATGTTGTTGCTCTTGCTCTCTCTCTCTCTCTCTCTTGCTCTCATGCACTCTGTATTTTGCCCTGTTTGCACTCATGCAGTCTTGTCGTGTTTCTGCTTTGTTCTTGTGTTGCACCATGGTCCTGGGGGAACGTTGTTTCATTTCACTCTGTACTGTGTGTATGGCTGAAATGACAATAAACCTACTTGACTTGACTTGGCTTGAAATAGACACAAAGTGAGACTTGTTGTTTAGTAACTGCTATGAGTAATAAATATAAAGCTAATAGCTAAATAATGTAGCAGAGATCTACCTATGCTCTGATCCCCAAATGGCTTCTTTCATAGCATCCATAGCCAGCCAAAGTACTGAGAAACGACTCAGTTTTTTGCCCAAACACCTTAGAAGTTCACAAACCATTATTAATTTGAAATACTATTATGCCTGTGGAATTGTCAAGACAGATCAGATGTATAGGACCATAAAATAAAATAGTACATTAATAGTAATATAAAATAGTAATATAATAGTATATCTCCATAGTGTTGCATCTTTAACTGTAAACATTACTTAGTGACTGTAAACAAAGAGTCTTTACTTGTAAGAATGCAGTAACAGAAAGCACTGATTCAGTCTCAAGCAAACATCAAAAGGTTGACACAAGGGCAGAAGCCAGATCGTTTTGACTTGGAAAAACAAATGGTTGCAAATGGGATTAAAGAGTTGCACGCACTTGCAGTGTCATAGTAATCAGAGTAATCAGATTACGTCTCAAATCCAATCCAGTTATCTGTGCTCCGGAGGGTATATTCACCAGAGAGACCTGCGCTCTGTGTCCCACTCTGTCCCCCTGTAATTGCCATCATTACCAAAAACTGAAGAGCTGCACAGTATATGATGTTTTGCTGCTGTCATATCAAATCATCATGAACCCTGTGTTCTTTTTTTGTTTTTGCCAGCTGCCGTTTAACCAAGTCAACATCTCATAACAAACACAGCAACAGAAATGGTCCAGAATTACATGGAACAAAACATTGTTTCATCAAGTCAAGTTAAAAGCAGCAGACTTTTTTCTTTCTCCTGGAAAGCAGCTGATTTGTAGATACAAGGTTTCATGCTGAAAGCAGTAATATGTTACTTTTCTGTGCTGACCTTTGGAGTGTGCATCACTACAATTGCTGCAATATGCAAATGGGGCTCCAGCAATCTGTGAGTGTGAATATCACATCACAAAGGCTCAGTCATTTGTTTTAGCCCCCTAAATGACCACGTCCAAACAATTCTGTAACTTAAGAATAACCCAGTGTGCACTGAAGTCCGTGTAGTTAGCCAGTCTTAGGATATAATAAGCCTGAGATGTCTGTATTTGTCCTGTGTAATTATAATTCATTATGTAGCTCTGATAAAGTTCATATACAGCCCATATAAAGCCCTTGCTCTGTGTACCTGGAGACAATAAATATGACACAAACTCTTACCTCTTGGTCACTGGACCCTCTGACTAGGCTGGTGGTTTCACTGGGGTGGGAGGAGGCGGCATTTTTGCCCCGGTCTGTGGCACTCATGCTAAGGAGTGGAAAAGGAAGAGACAAGAAGGGAGGGAGAGAGAGAGACAGACAGAAAGAGAGAGAGAAAGAGAGATGGAGGGAAAGGATAGGCTTGAATGAGAGCTGCTGTCTCCCTCCTGCCTAGAGGATAACTCCCACATGACACACCCCGTCACTCTTCCATTCATAACACACACACACACACACACAGACAAACACACACACACCACCCTAATTCAACGCCCCCAGTTCAGTTTACCCTTTTCCTCACATCCAGTTTATCAACCAAGACATATTTGTCTTGGATATCAGAATGTCTGAAATAGACTTCTTCAGTTTTTAACTAAAGCTAGGAGGCTAATGAGGCTAATGTAGCTGACAAGTAACAAAAGCCACCAGTTTAGCACTGCACAAAACTGCATGCCTAAATCAATCTTTACTTGCTTCAGTTCATGTTGAGTCACTGACTAATCACAAACTGACTTGCTTATGTGGTTTCTAACACTGTGTGACAAACTGTTATCTATAAAAATGGACAAACAAATGCCACATAGCAAAACATTACAGCAGTAGACCTTATCCCTACTTTTGTTCATGTTTATAGATAACTGTGTGTCTAACAGTGTCAGAAATAATGTAATCATGTTACGTAAAGACTTACTAATTTTTTCAAATTAGTTTATTAATGGTTATTAAGTAGGCCATAAAGACTTACTTAATAACCATTAACACATTAATTTGAAAACATTCCTACACCTTTTAACATAAAACAGTGAGCTGTTTTATAAGTTATGGGCTGAAATACATTGTATTTATAAATGTGTAATTCCAGCAAAGAGCAGAAGATGGCAGCAGTGAAGCAAAATGTTTCTGTTTCATAGATGCAAATCTGCAAACATCCGTCAGTCAGACGTTTGAGTAAAATTATACTGAGAGTCCAGTTACCAAAACAATTCTCTCAAACTGAGAAAATGAATCAAACTCACATTCAATCATTCACTGATTCACAAGTGGAGTTCAGCTTTACTCCAATCTTTTTATATAGTAACATTCAGTACAGCAAGTGAACCAGATGTCCACTTCTTCTACTAATGAATGCAGTCTGACTCAGGATGTACCAAGCAGAAACACACAGGCCAACAGAAATAGGGGGCTGGCTGCAGTCTACGGAGAGGAAATGAACTGAAAGAGGATGTTCTTAATGTGTCACACTGTATGTCTTTGTGTGTGTCTTTATGATTTTTGAAATTGATAAAAGATTGCATGAATTTTATCAGAAGGCCAGCTCAGTTGGATGGAAAAATGGTTTATCATTTCATTATCATTTCATGGGTGCTGGATCATTTAACTATGTGCAATATCTTATTATGTGCAATAGTCTTACCGTGTGAATATCACTACTTATGTCAGTATTACTTATATATTACTGATCTCGACTACGTGCAGTAACATACTCCTAACCAGGGACGTAGCACACGGGAGGGATGGTGGGGTTTCAACACCCCCACTTTTGCTGAAACATGATTCATAAATGAAGTTATAATTGGTCACGATTGTATTCATAATTTGGCTTCTCTGTCCCAGAACACCCCCACTTTTGGAAAGCTTGATACACCCTGCTCCTAACTACCATCCATCATTGGAATTCACTTAACTGTAAGATACTTATCTATAGTACATAACATATCCTCCGGAATCAATAAAGTTTTCTGATTAACATTTTTAAGTCAAAACTCAACCTGTCAGTAGCTTACAGGAGTGTAGGTTTGGGAGCTGATCCGGCTGTGAATGTAATTAACACCTCAGGGAAATCCTCAAGTAGTTTCGCTGGACACAGCTGAGAGTTTTGTCATTAATATTTCAGAGCTTCTCATGTATAATGCATGATGTGTATCATAATTGCACATAATATTGATTGTCTTCCGAATGTCAGCATTTACCTTTTGGAAATGTGTCCTGCATTTGTGCCACACCACTTTCAGAAATGGCTTCTGGTATTCACACATTTATGAGATGTTTAGAACTGTAGCTCATGGCTTTTTCCTCTTCATTTAGAACCACTGGTCAGTAAAGCAGTTGCATAACTATAATGCTGCAGGTTTATGGGTGTTTTGCTATATAAGGTAAAAACCATGTTACAAGTATATGTATATTTCATAAATTATATCATGATAAGCCTCTCAGGGTATATAATGAGTATCTTCAGTACTTATATGTATACAGCACAGTATGTGTATATGTACATGTATATAGGCATTGTTTTTAAATAAATACCAATAATCAACATTCTAAAAAGAGATTTGTTGTGTTAATTTAGACATAGTAAATCTGTCACATGACTGGAGAGAATGATTGGTCGAAACTTATTGTCACTGTTATTATCATTTTATTAGTCATTTTTTACTTTTCTGTCTTGGACCGAAAATAGTCTATTTAATCGATGGCCAACTAGCCTGAATTAAACTGAATGAATTTTTTTTCAATGTAAAAGTATTTTTTCAGGAATCAACACGTGAATGTGTACAGATGTACGTGTTAAAAGCATGCAGAACATAAATATACTTTTCAGAAGTGTTTTAATAGCTTTTGCACCATACTGTATAAAAAAGGATGAATTAATAGAGAGCCTACAAACTGTAACCTTATAAGAATTCATTGTAATCATAGTTTTTAATAGCCTTTTTTATTTTTTAATTTAAAATGTGACACCACAATGGTTCCTGGGGTATTTTGTCTGTTCTTTTCTCACAAAACGTGTATTGTGCATTGGCAAATGTCTTCAAGTATCACAATGTTATATTGTTGGTAAATCCCTTCTAGTTTCTAGGTGTCAGTGTGGCGTGTGTGGAGGTGGACAGGCGCAGGCCTGCTCTCATTGTGAGGAGTATGACTGATTTACAGTCCAGAGTAGGACAGCCGGGTGGGGAAGGGGACGGCCACTCACATATATGGGGGCAATAACAGTGACACTAGGGTGTTTACGGCTGAAAAGAAACAGAGCTGGGTGGGAGAGAGCTCTTTTTCTGCTCCTGACAACAGCCTCATAAAGAGTGATGGATCCTCAGCCATTGGCCCCTCATGCTAATCCGTTCTGTCCCACCCACTGGAATAAGCTGTCTTTGACCGAGATGCTCGTAAACGGACAGCTTAGGGTGAACAGCGTAAATCCCCACCTTTTTCTCACTTTAAAATCTCTCTTTCATCCTCTTCACTCCTCCCATCTGTCCCCGCCTTCTCTCCCAGGGGGGTCCAACTTCATCACAACTTTGAGGAAGACCCAAAGTCAGCTGTCTACGCTGGCCTAAGAAGATCGTCCATCACTATTTTGCAGATGTTTCTACAGAGCAATTGGTTGTGTTAGTAATAATAGTGGATACATTATATGTATATAAATAACTATATATATATATTTCCACAACCACCAAATGTTTTACATCAACACAATTATTGTCAGGTGTAAAATAATAGCAAAATGAAAGACAATATTAAGTAGTGGTAGTAGTAGATGTATTAGGTGTAGGAGATGGGAAATAATGTGCACTTTTCAGTCAAGTAAAATCTATGTACTTTTCGTCAGTGTAGATGACAGCTTAAATATCACTTTTAAATATTAATGTCAAAAAGGGGATGCTTTAAAGTGATGTTTTGAAGAGCTATTTTTGTTTCCCCCCAAAAAAACTCTTTGGTGAATGGTTCTTTAAAGTATCAGTTCCCAACTCTAGTCCTGGAGGCCTCCCGCCTAAACCCAGGAAAGGCGGATTAATTAGCTGATTAGTTGGATCAGACACAGGGAAAACATTAAGAGCAGGGAGGGGGGCTCCAGGACCTAGAATCGGAACCTCTGCTTTAAAGAATCATGTTTTGTAGATGAGATGTGTAAACATATAGGGTTCCTAGTATAGGGTCCAATAGACTAAAAACTATTTAGGAGCCTTTCTTTTTAAGAGTGTGACAGCAAAGAGCATCAAAACATTTACGTGGAAGCGTTACTTTCCCTGAGCCATAACACTGTGCCAGCAATTAACATCCATTAAATGGAGAGTGTTACAACAAGCATGTGTTTGCTTAAGCATACAGCATTTGTCACTTCAGGTGTTTAGCCTGAGGTACCTATTATTCCATGGTAGCACGGCTGACTCTAAGAGCCCTTCTGGTATTGTAAAAGGCAGGAGATTAGTATCAACAGGAGTGCTGACAACAGGAAGTTGTAAATTAGGCTGCAGGAAGCTGAGGTGGGGCACTGTTAAAGGTGCCCAGGGAGACTGCTGTTTCTGATCAGGAGACAGAAGGTACACTCTTAGAAAGATGCCAAACACGGGTTTTTGGAGCAGTGACTTTACATCATGTGAAAGGTCTTTACTAATCTTTTTTTCAAACATGGTTCTTTAAGGTGGTTCTTGAACATCGTTCAAACCACTTTTTGTTGCCCCTCCTGAAGTGTGTAAATAACCTTTCAGTGCATGGACATTTTAAAGAACTGGTTTGTACTTATGAGCTTAAAGAACCTTTGAAAAACTCTTGGCAAAGATTCTACACCTATTAAAGAGTTTACACAGAAACACACATCCAGGACAAGAACCTTTTGGAATCTTATTTTTAAAATACAGACAAACCTGAACATACAAGTTCCCACGAGTGCTTCAGTACAGTCTGCTCTTGCATTGAAAGCAAAACACGAAATGAAGTAAAACAAGTTTGGACGCATTTGCTCTTGAACAGGTCACAGCTGAACAAAAGCCACTGGGCTAATTTATGCTTTTGTTCTCTTACTTTAGCAACTGTGCTCCATGTACTGGGCATCATTTATTACTTTTACAAAATGAAAGAAGCAGGCTTGACCAGTGTCCAGTATGACACATCATAATGGATGACCAAGTGTCAACTGGCTACACAGGTGAAATCTTTCAGCCCCTCACCAGAACTGTTTAGCTTCTTAAGAGGGGCTTACAGTTGACATCTTTTTTGCAGACTGAGGCACCTTGTTTCTATTGAAAAGAGACATGTTTGGCACACTGTTTTTGCAAACTGGGTGCGCTTTATGTGTTTCCAGGTTCTCTGGAAGCAGTCAAGTAACCTACAGCACAATAAAAAAAAAATGTATTTCTGTGCTAAGCAATTGGATCAAAAGGAATGTAGGCTATCATGGTTTGCCCAAATCATACGAATTTACAGATCAACAGTATAAATGCCAGAGGATGTCAGGTGCTGTCCCATACTGCACTCAGGAAAACACAAGTAAGATGTCAAGTAAGTGGCTGTTTGGTAGACCTGTAGTTATAGTCATCCATCCATCCAATATTCCAAACATCCATCCATTCATCCATCCATCCATTCATCCAACCATTTATCCATCCATCCACCCATCCATCCATCCATCCATCCATATATTATATGACCAATCATCTCAATAAATTTGCCTGTAAACCAACAGATAACCCAACCTGAAGCACATTTATAATAGAAGCCAGTGGGCAGGTTCTGAATGATTAGTCCATGGCCTTCTGGTATAAAGTTCTACACTGAAAATGTTATCCACATTGACCATATCCTATTAATGGATCCGACAGAGGTTAGGTTATAAATCATGAGTGAGAACTGGTTATTTTACAGTGTAAGTAGATTGCATTAACTTTCAATTCTAAACTATTAGTTTAGAATATTGGTTCTGAATCTTTTGATTTTATCTACTGGTGCATTAAAAGAGCATAAGGCAGCATAAGGAAGTTATTACCAGAGCAGAAAATAGCACAATCACCTCCTTCATTTCCCTTGCTGTTCCCTGACCTGTCTAATTAGCTCAGTGCCGCCTATGCACCTGTGTGTCCCAGACCATTACTCTTGCCATCGCTTAATGGCCTTCAGCGCAGCGCCATCCCGCTTCATTTCCGAAA
Source organism: Brycinus macrolepidotus (assembly GCA_037974445.1). NCBI lineage: Eukaryota > Metazoa > Chordata > Actinopteri > Characiformes > Alestidae > Brycinus > Brycinus macrolepidotus. The sequence goes on along the minus strand of JBBPCZ010000142.1, from coordinate 25,527,000 downwards.
CCCTTTATTACCCCACGCCGTGGCGGCAAACAAATCAGCCTTATCTGAGTTCGGCTGCGAGGACAGGCACTTCCAGACAAATCATGCCCCTTTGAGTGCTCACCACTGAGCCGTGATTGCTTCCGAACGCTTGTTGCTGAGAGGGCTCATAAAAGCAGGGCGGCTGGGTCAGCCAGTGTAGGCTGCTGAACCCCAGTAATGAGACACAGAGCCTAAAGTAAGACAGAGGGTGGTGCGCACATGCAGGCACAGGTTTTCAAAGGTGTCAGACTGATACTTATCCCAAGTATCAACACATAAATCTGAAGCTGCTGGTTCAACAGCATCATTCTGAAATGTGAGAATTGATTGTCACTGATCACAATAATGTTCTAATGGATTATCATGTTCTACAAAATAACTCAAGATTAAATATTCACTATCCATTTGAATGGAAACCTACCATATAGATGCACTTTTTAGGTTTTTAGTGATTGTAATATTCTGCACATTTTGTCAGCAGCCCATTAAAACATCTAGTAACAGAAATAAACTATCATAGGACTGACCAGATAACATTTGGAGGGTGGAGAATTCATAGCACAGCAGTGGCACTGACATGGTAGTGGCATGTTAGTATGCGGTAGTCCAGTATGAGTGTATCAGACACAATAAATTAGCATTTCATGTGTTCCTTCCATTATTATATAAAACAAAGGTTTTATTTTTATGTTATATTTCACGAATAAGTATGCATTCTTTTTTTTTTTTTGAGAAATTAAAATCCTCTGTTTTCAAATGCAAATCCCCCTAAACAGCAGTGTATTGTTTTTATTGTCTATACTGACATCACACATTTTTTTTCTAGTGTCAGTGACTACATCCTACAAACTGTAACTCTGTCAAAGCCATTCTACTGGAAAGGCAAAGAAGAAAGCAAGGCAGTGAGGGCGGGAGCTGTACAGGGAGGGCCAGAGTGAAACAGAGACCTGTGATTGGAAAGATAAAGTCATGTGCTTCCTTTTGGAATGCTAATTCATGCTGATTTCCCCCCCTCCTACCCGGCTCCTCCTCCTTGACTGGTGTAGTCTGTCCTGTTGGACAGAGCTTGGCTCAGAAATGGTGTAGGATATCAGGAAAGAAACAAGAGACTGCAGCCGAGGAGAGAGGACAAGGTCTTTGCTGAAGGTATGGACGCAGTGATTTGTTACTTTATTACTTCAGGGTTGTCTTTTGTGTGATTGCACATGCTGCTGATTCAAGGACCATCTCACTTCTCTCTGCATGCATGTAGATGTATGTGTCTGTATGTGTCTGCAAGAGCACCAGTATATCTGTGTGCATTTTGTACATGCAATATGAACGTGGAGGTGGAGGAGACCAGAAGAATATGCCCCTCTCTGCATGTGCCTTATACAACACATGTGTTCATTCAGCTGGATTCCACTACATACTTCTCATGCTGTGCATGAAAATTCCGCTCTGCACTGGACGACTGGTCAATAAATGGACTGAGGAATATCTGCCTGGGCTTTGGAGCATACAAGCATATACTTCTCTGTAGGCAGCTCCTGTGATTTCAGTCTTTACACTTGAGTGACAGAAAAGCTGAGGCTTTGGAGTCATTTCTTTTCTGTTTAGACAATGGTCCAAGAAGCCTAAACCTATAGAAGTTTCAACCCCATTCTTAGGCCTGGTTTTAAGGTAAAAGTTAAATACAATACATAATGATACTTGAAGACATTTTTATGATGCACGACATCGTCGCCGGCAGGCAAAGGTCTTTTACCTCCAAACCGTAACTTTTCAAGAGAAGGAAAAAAACATTCTTAACTTACAATAGAAGTTAATGGAAAGAGATTTTATAAGTAATTTTAGACCATTTCTGTCAATCCATTCACTGGAGAGAAAAATGGAAAAATGGAGAGATTCATCATATTTAGTTTTGAGGTTTGTGAACAATTTGGAATGGCCGGAATGCACCTACCAAAACAGTGACACATTTAAAATGCAGCAAAAAAATGTATTATTGAAATGCTTGCAAAAGTAACCTATTTCAAAAGAAACAATTGGAAAAATCAAACAACTGGTAAAAAATAAATCACCTACACAAGATGATGTTGTAATGGATGATGTCATAATCACTATGTAATTTTACCACAGTGTACCACAATGAAACTGGTATTTTAAAAGTACATTTAAAAAAGAAAGAAAGAAAAATGATAAAAATGGGGATATAAGGTTCATAATATTTAGTTTCAACATTTGTAAATATGGAATGGCCAAAATGCACCGAACCAAAACAGCAGAGACACACTTAAAATGCTACAAAAACTACACAAATGCTACAAAAACGGAATTATTTAAATGTTTGTAATAACAGCCTATTTCAGAAAAAAAAACAATTGGAAAAATCTAACAATTGGCAAAAATAAAATAACTATAAAAGACAATGTCATAATCAGTTATTTGATACTATGCTGTTTAGGCAGTTTCTATAAACCAAATGGTTTATCTCTATCAAATATCTCTTTTATGATATCTGGAGTTGTTTAGTACTAATAATACATTATATATTAATAATTACTAAGAAAACGGTATAATAACATTTATCATGATAAAAACATGTGATCATATTGCTCACTTGTTGGATTAAACCTAGTCTCGGAGTAACTTGTACAGCCATCAGTGCTCAATCAGTAAAAATCCTATTTAATGTCATAGCCTTGGCTTAGGCCTAATCTAGGTCTGGGAACTGCCCATTAATGTTCCGAAGAGAAATTAAACAACCAGGTCCAGATGAGTGTTACATTAGTTGTGCAGCATTGCAGGCAGAGATGGGGTGCTGATATGATGTGTTTAACCACACGGCCTCTCAAATAACATGGCCATCTGCACCCTCTCCGCACACTTTGGTCTGACCCCACCGCTCTGTAAACAAAAGCCCAGACTATGGCCAAACTTGCCTTGCACTTGCCTTGCAGTCTTACTCGTCAGCCTGAGTCGTCTTGTGAATTCGATAGCCCCTCATGATTGGGGTGTTCCAGTGTAACTTCAGCTGTACTAAGTGAAATTAGTGCACCGAGGGACACCTGAGCCATGAGGGTTTATCAGTTCTTATTTCAAATAAGACCTTTTTTACACATTTAATGTGCAACACTAAATGTCTGCCAGTGTGGGTTTAGGCTTTCTTGAGCTGTTCTGGTTTATCTCCTCGTGTATGCAATGCTGAAGTTAGAAATGCTTTTAACTTAGGTTTGAAAGAGAGATGTTCTCTAAAAATAAAGCAAAACAGTTTTGTGCTTAGACACCATGCATGATTCTGTACAGCATGCGTCAGAGAGTTTCACTAAAAATGAGAAGTGAATCTAGTTGGTTTGATGCGCCCACAGTTCTTGTGAGGTGCAACTTGACTGGCCTTTACACTCACCTTTCTAGGGACTAAATAAGTCAGTCCTGTACTCTAGTGTTTTTAATGAGGTAGTAGGCTTCAAAGCACCAGGAGATGAGGTGCTGTTTATAAACACTGTAGCGAATCATGTTAACTAAAACCTGAGGTCTTCTGGATGACACTGTAATCTCTCAGCTGTTATATCCTGACTGTCCTCATAACTGTGAAATGGAAATGTTATAGGAGAAGCAAAAAAATAACTTGAACATAATGAGATTTTTTAGACTCCACTGTCCCATTTGTTGTAAAATATTCACACCATGGAAGGCAGCTGTCATTTTCCAGTGGAATCTTTTTTTTTTTTTAATTCACATTGTCAAATTGTCACTGTCATTTTAATATGACAGTGACGATATACTATTCACCTTCACTCTTAGCAAAAAGAACTCTGTATAATAGTATAACCTTTAAAAAAACACAATATCTAGAGGCTGATAATAGGAAAAATTCTCCATCATACAGAAAACCCTTTAATCAGAGATCTTATATGCATATAAGCTGTCATGCTATAATAAATAGCCCTTGACTTTACTAAAGAAGAACCATTTTCGAAGGACAAATTATATGTTATTGTCACATTTGATTTACATGATACATTTTTGTAATTACATCATTATAAGATTTACTCAATAGCTTTGACATTAATTACACTACATACATTACACTACAAACTACAGTTTTAAGTCAGTCTTCTGATTTTAGTATCAAAAAAATGACAAAAAGTCTTCTACCGATGAACACAAATGTGGTATCAAAAGTTTAGAATCCATTCTCAGACTACTTTTTTTTTTCTTATTTCATTGAGTTAAGAGCAAAAGAACTGATAAAAATGTATCTTCTTAGGCAAATATAAATGAATACGATGCAAGAGTGGCCATAAGAATGCACATTTAGGTCAAATGCAGTGGTGTGATTCATGATGAGGTGCTGATAGCCCTGAGAAGCAGAAACAGATGAGTAGAGGACCCCTGGGTGGCAGCATTTACAGTGATCTCTGAGCACACATGGGGCGTGGACAGATGACCGGCTAAATAAACTCATTCAACTCCCACACTTGTCCTGATGTTTTTGTATCACAGGTAATGATGCCCTCTCTGACCCAGCCCTAGTATCTATAGCGCGGCCTCCGAGGTTTACCGTATTAGTCTTTCTGTCATTAGAACTGCCCAAAATCTGTCATTTGTCAGCAAGAAGCACATTTGCTGAACCCTATTCAGGCCTCCTCATTTTTACCAGCAGCCTCACATTTGACCCTTAAGGAATGTTCTCAGAGCTGTTCTGTGTGTTTGAGTCATTCAAGCGCTCAAGCACTTGTTGCACCCAATAATTACTCTCCCAGTCAGTCAGCGACTTAATGAGTTATATCAGCTGTTGTCACATTAGAGAGATGGACGTGCTTTACAGTAACCCATCAGGGACAGCGGTAGGAGGTTTGAGAAGAAGGTGCCGAGAGGCATAGGTACCTGCGTAAGATATTATGAAGTGAGTGAAGACAGCCTTAAGCTCTCTCGCTCACTCCTTCTCTCTCTGTCTTAAAACCTGACAGGCACACAGCTGGTTGACATAAATCTTACATCTCTTTTAGTAGAAGCTGAAGTTTAGACATTAATGATTTGATCTGTGATGACTGACCTGCATTCTAACCTGTATCTGCAGCTTCAGGGTTCTGTAAAAGCAAGTGCTTACAGTTCTTCTCACTCACTCACTCAGTCACTCACATTTACAAAAATGGTTCTTTAAAGTAGGGCTGTCATAATTATAACAATCACCTGATCACAGTTATTTGAGATCAGCATAGTTATTTAAGCCAACTGCATTTTCCACAGTTTTAGCTTTCACAAGAAACAGAAGTAATACAGCGGTACCCCACTTAACGAACACCTCACAGAATGAACGTTCCGCATAACGAACGCGGACGCGCGCGTGACTCGCAGAACGAGTTTTACGTTAAAAAAATGGCTGAATCCGGCCAGATGTGTTTCAGATGAAGACAAAGCATCATGTTGGGTTGTTTCTCCCCATTGGTGTCATTTTTTTTTTCCTGTTTTGATGTGTTTTTGGTGTCTGTGTGTTTACTGGTGGTT
>JBBPCZ010000142.1:25471653-25521386 GCA_037974445.1 Brycinus macrolepidotus | reverse complement strand
GAGCATCACTCTTTATAAGCAACAGTCTGCAGTATTCAGCCTGCTTTAAAATGAGTTTAGGCTATTTGTAAATGTAGACTATATAATAGTCCATAAAGCCATATTTTACAGGACATAAGCCCTTTGATTTGCATCACTCACGCTCGTCAATTTGCTTTCGGTTTTGCCAGCATGGACGCGCTTCTGTTAAAGGAAGGCACAGATGTGTCGGACATTGACAAAACGGTAAAGAATAAGTGGAGATGGGCTTGGCTAAATGAAATGGGCGATAATGGCAAGCCATTTAGTTCATTTGATGCATGGCCAAGGTGGTATGGGCCCGCGACACGGAGCATTTGGTCTAAAATAAATAAATACATTTCAGTCTGATGATTTTTTTTTTTTTGCTTTAATCCATGTGTCATGGTCTCATGGTCAGTCCACACTTTCTGATGAGAGTGAGTGTAATTGCTTTTCCCTCCATATATGAGATGGGAACAGTTGCTTGGCATACAGTGTAGAAATAGAACCGCCATGAGCTGTGTCCTCATTTTATAGTGGAAATCTGACCATGTCTCTCGGTTCCTGGACTGTCAAACCATGCTCACCACATTTACAGCTGCAATCACTGCTTTCTTGTGGCTTTGGCTTTTAGCTTTGCCATGGCAGCAGTTATTTTTATAAAACAAATGAGACTCGAGAACAGTTTTGTTGGCAAATCCTCCTTTCCCTTTAAAAGGGACTTGACTTAACGGGGTATATGGGGTAAAAAGACGTTCCTAGGATGATGCCAGGATGTGAAATAGAACACCATCAGTTTCCATCTGTGTCATTACAGCATTGATGTGCTTAAAATAAATTCTTCAAAATATGTGGTCATACGTGTTATTGATACTCTAGAATTTGTTTTAATATTTTAAAATATTAAATAAACTGTTCTCAGAACCGTCAAATTAAAGCACTTTCTCAGTAGGATCATTTGTTCCTTCTTAGATTAGAGTCGCCAGTGACAAAGGTCCTGTGATGTACAGATAAAAACAGTCATTTTTGCTATGATTTTCAGGTACAGCAAAATAATCTTGTGCAAGTAGCTAGGAGCCTAGGCCGTGCTGTTCCTTTGTCCCCCCAGCTTATACTCACTCCAACCGCCACAGTCGCCGCTGTCCAGCCAGAGATGCCCTCGCAGTCCGTCAGCCAGCAGACAACCAACACACAGGTACTGAATTCACACCAGTGCTCGTGCACCTGCAGAAGAAACGCCAGCATTTTAAGCATATTCTTTCGCAGAACCCAAAATATATTTTTAGAACAAAATAAACAAAGAAAACTTTCAAAAGACCTGAAATTGAAAATATGTAAAATAAATAGGAACAAATATATAACATATAATAAAAATATGTAAAATTGTATAGAAGGGTCTGTTTCTTACTGTTAGAGGGACCAATAGGAGAATTTTAAATGATAACTAATCACTTTTTATTTGACGAGAATTAAAATTCTTTTTTTTTTTTTTTAATGTAGTAGTTGGGACAGCCTTCATGCACACATGTCCATATTGTAATGTCCCCATGTCCCCCATTCTTAACTCTCACAGATACAGAACCTAGTGCTGCGTGCCCAGCAGGGGGCGGTGGTCTCCTCCCCCACTCAGACTCAGCTACAGAGTTTTGGTGTGAAGCCAAGTACTGGAGGGGCAGCTCAACTCACACTGCCCAGCCAACCAGGGATACAGCTAAAGACCTGCCTTGGCCCCCAAGGACCACCAGGCCCCATAGCAGCAGAAGCACAGGCCAACCCAGCAGATGCTCCCTCAGAGCCGGAGAAGACAAATGACAGTGCCAGTGATGTGGGTGCACGAGTGGTCAGTGTGAGCCACAATATGTCCACAGTGACCAGCCATCCCCTCATCAACACTGGTAAGAGATCAGGTCTAGCAAATGTGGTCTTACAGTGTGTGGGACGGGCCTCAGGTCACTAGTGACCTTTGACCTCATCTCTCTCCTGTATCTCTAATACTATTCTGGAGGTTTGTAGGTCTAGTTTGTGTTTTGTTTGGATAGTTTTGTGCCAGGTTTCTAATCATCCGAAGCATGAACGAGTGGTGAGGCCCTCATCCATTCAAGAGATAACGAAACTCACCCTTTTTGTATCTATAGTCAAAGATTATGTTTAATATATCTGGCTGTGTGTGACTGTGGGAGAGAGAAAAAGAGAGAGAGAAAGCGAGAGAAAGAGAGAGAGAAAGAGAGAAAACGAGAGAGAAAGAGAGAGAGAGTAAGAGCGTCTGGATAAGAGCGTCTGCTAAATGCCGTAAACGTAAACGTAAACGTAAACGTAGAGAGAATGAGAGAAAGTGAGAGACAGAGAGAGAGAGAGAGAGAAAGAGTGAGAGCAGCAGCTGGCCTTTAGCATCGAATTGACAGCCGGGTTGGCATGGTGAATAGTGGGAGCTTTCGGTTTCATGACAGCACATCTGCTTTGGGAATGAGAGAGAGTGAGATAAAGAAAGAAAGAAAGAAAGAAACAGGAAAAAATGAAAAGAGCAGGATGAAAAACAAAAGAGCAGGAAGAGAGAGAAAGATCTAGAGAGAGGCACGGTAGAGAAAGAGAAAGACGCAGAGAGAGCGAGAAATGGGGCAAGAAAGCAAAAAAGACAGAGATAGAAAGAGGGAGAGGAAAAGGGAAATTGAAAGGGAGAGCAAAAGAAAGAGGAGGAGCAGAAGAGAACGAAAGAGAAAAGGGGAGAGATAGAGATGGGAAAAGAGAGGGAAAGAGAAAGAGACATTGAGAGCAAGAGAAAGAGGGAGAGCAAAAGAAAGAGGGAGAGAGATCAAGAAAGGGAAGAGAATGACAGAAAAGGAGAGAGAGAAGGTGGGGGAGTGCAAGAGAAAGATGGAAAGAGAAAGGGCGGTGGAGGGAGAGAGTGAAAGATACATAGAGATGAGGGAAAGAGAAAGAGAGTGAAAGAAAGAGAAAGACAGGAAAGAGAGAGAGAGAGAAAAAGAGAAAGAGATGTTCTGTCAACTCTCACTCTTAGGATATCATTTACAGCAGAGACAGATGTACTGCCTTATGCGCAGCTCCCCCTCCGCATGCCATTTGGAAAAGAGAGGCCTCTGAGTGTGCACACACTGCATGAGCCGAATCTTGTGTGGCACACAGTGCAGTGTTTGACCTTGACTTTGCATTCCTGTTAAAGATAACGTTCTTGTGCTGGATTATGAATTACAGTTATTCCTTTCATATGAACCTCCTCCTGAATCCTGAATCACTTCCGACACCCACACTATGTTTCATTAACACAAAAGGCACAGCATATGTGTTTGTGCATGAGTGCCATTCATCGTGTCCTCAGCATGCTGAGCTCTGCTTGAAGAGAGGAGAGCAGTCCTGCCACCCACGCTCTTTTAGAGGACGCCTCAACCTTATTTTCTCAGAGTTAGACCTGTATTAAGGAATACAGATCCAGGCAACTGTTGCATCCAAAGTTCTTTTCATCTCATCTGAATTTACACATGACCAGTCGCTGCTGCACAATGGCCTGCACTGAAAAAAATATGCATTTATTCCCACTGTGTGATCAGAGAAAAATACCTTCCAGCCATGAATTAGAACCTGTAGATGTGGGCAATACTGTTGTACTTGCACATATTCTCAAGACACACAAAGGTATATTACATTTTCTTCTCTGTGGCTAACCTTTATGTTACTGAATGGCTACAAAGGAACTATATGAACAGAATGTTTCAGATGTATTCACCTTAAATATATATATAACCACAAAAAGTAACCTTATAAGCAAAGGCAAACATTATTTATTTCTAATGTAAGTTGTGACCATTTCTACTGATCCAGGCAAAAAATGGTAAAATAATGTAGAATGGTGAAAATAGAAATAAAAGAGAGAATTTTTTGTTTTGTTGTTTTTGTTTTTTAGACAGTGACATATATGTATATTGTCGCTTTTAGAACAAAGTCCTGTATCTCCATTTTTTACATGTTTCCTTTACACACACACACACACACACACACACACACACACATATACGTATGTAAGTATTTATATAATTTGAAGGTACTAGCTGCCTTTAACAATTTGTCAAACTTTCATGATGAAGGCACCAATAGAAAAGGTCAAAAAATGGCTTAGAATACGTGTAGTTAACATAAAAGGACTCATTTTTAATCCTTTTCCTGTAATTGAAATTTCTCCTATAATGTGATAATATATAATCACTTTTAGAGCAAAACCTTATATCACCATTTTTGTCCATGTTTCCGTGGTTTGAAAAGACCAGCTGTCTTTTGTATTGTGTAAAAATTCCATGATGAATGGACCACTACAGATGCTCCAACATAAGAAGGAGTAAATAATTACTTTAACCTGCAGTTAACTTACAGCCACATTCTCCCCTTCTCCTATAAAGTTACAGATTTGTTGGGACGGCAGTGACATAGCACAGTGGTTCCCAATCCTGGTCCAGGAGGCTGCACATTTGAATGATTTTCCTGCTCTGTGTTGGTTTCGTTGGATCGGGTTTGTTAGAGCAGGGAAAACAATAAAATGTGGAGAGCAAGGAGCCCTGCAGGACCACAACTGGGATCCATTGACGTAGTGTATACAGTTCTAACCACTTTAGTACTAATAACGTGGCAACCTTAATTAGAATGGTGACAGCTAAAGAAATAAAACACCTGCATCTATGTAGATATCTCAAAGCCTTACATCCTTCATCCTTCTGCCTCGCCCATTATATTCATAACATATCATCTGTCACAGTCATATTAATAGAAATGAGCTGTCCTCAAGATAAGCTACGCTATTATTACACTGCCTAAGTAAAATCCAAATTGGAACCACAAGCGCTGTTAGGGTGTTTGTGGGTGAGTTTCAGATTGAGTGGCAAATGCCAGATCAATAAGCTCAGCTATTATATAAGAAACCTGGGGCTCCACTTGAGACTTGATACCTAATAGCCACAACATCAATCTTTATATGGAGCTTCAGTCCTCGTGCCTGATTTAACCACTAGGAAACTGAAAGCTAGTGTTACAATAACAGTGGCTTCACTTTTAATGAACTCTTACCACTGCCCTCCAGCCAGTTCCTTCCTGCAGCACGGCAGTTTTAAAAGGAATCTGTTATTATAGCAACTTGGCATTCATTCTAAATGTACTATATTTAGAGAGGACCTTCAGAAAGACTAACACTGAATCTACAGGGAAGTGTGCAGGGGAAAAAAGGCCTTTCGTACAACCTATATTTTCTTCATGAGGAACTTATTAGAACTTGAAAAGCGCATAGCCAGGAGCTATGGACCTCAATATAGCAGTTGGACCATGATTGGAGAGAGGCTTAAGCAGGACCAGACGTTTTCAGGCCTGACTCCTTACACCTAGATCTAAGGGTAGCTCCAGTGAATGAGTAAAGGGGGTTGGGTGGAACCCTGCGGTCTCCTGTGTTATGAATGGTGATGGGTGATATATAGGTATGCCATGCTAGTTTTGGGACACAGCAACTTTGTTTTTAGGGTTCTGCAGTGTTCGTAGATAATATCATTTAATAGCATTGTGTTGTTGTTCTTTATCATTTAATAGCTTTGTGTTGTTCCAAAAAAAAGCAAAATATTAGTATCCAGGTTATGGTAATTATACTATTATAAGATGGACTACACGGTATAGTCCACATACAGTTTAGTAGTACACATACAGTGTGGTACACTGTATTTTAGCAGTCTACACTGTATGTGTCATTATTGAAGAAAATAACAACAGTTATTAATATGATAACTGATCTGGATAACATTTAAAGTACTGTAATACTAGCCCTCCTTTGGTGTAAGTTTAAGAGGAGCATAACAGAACAAATCAGTGTAAGCTACATTAGATCTGTAAGATACTGTTTTACCAATTTTTATACCATCTAACTGTGATACCATGATATAAATGATTGTGATATTGAATTTTACAAATACCATCCATCACTTTTCAGATAAAAAGGCATTAGGTTGTTAGATTTCTCTCAGAGACATCATGTGAAACCAAAGGGCATCTTATTATTATTTATTTGCAGGCCTGCTATGAAGTAAGAAATAATGATCTTAGTTCAGATATGCAGGTCTGTCACGGTTTTTTTCTCTATTATGTTCAGTAGAAAGATCTAGCTTTACTATAAAGGACTCTGGAATGATGCTTAAAGTACTGCTGCTGCTTCCGCTGTCCTTCAAGCGTGACTCTCAATAAAAGCTGTCCTTTGCTTTCTTTCCTCAAAGCCAGGAAGTCTTACAGTCATTTCTTTTTTTTTGTTCAAGGGCTCCATTTAACATGAACAGCAGCCTTAAGAGCAGTAATTAATTATTTATTAACATGCACGCAACTTAAACCAGAGACCACCACATCCAAAGACGGGCCCACATCTGAGGCAGGGCTGGTCAGTAAGTGCTTGGCATGAACTTGGCAGGCTGTCAGATGTATTGCATGGTGGTCAGTGTAACACTGCAGAACATCGAGTAGACTGGAGTCATTCATAAACACACTCCCAGCAGCTCTGTGGAGGCTTTTCAGGGGTCTTTCAGACCTCCGTCCAGTGTAAATGACTTCAAATGGAAATGGAATGGAAACCGAGACCTTCAGTGGTGTGCAAAGGTCAGAAAGGTCTGAAACAGCCAGTGAAAATGCTTCTGTTGTGCTGTCTTTTCTAATTTAAAGCTACATTTTTCATCACAAATTATATAATCAGTTTAACAATTAGACTGAAATGTGGAATCTTTTCAATATTTTCATGAATTTCAGAATTTCTTAGTATTTGTCCTCTCCCTCTTTTGCTTTAATGACAGCATGTACTCGAGCTGGGACTCCACACGTTTGTGCAAAATGATGAGTAGATCAGATCCACCTGAGAGTAATCACACACTTCAATGGAAAGGATGAGACAAAAAACTGACCTTTTTGTGCAAAGGCCTTAACATGGTCAGTGTCACAAATTTTCCTAAAATGTGAATATTGCAGAATCATGAAAATTCTTTATTTCACTTGTCATTTTTCATTGTTTTATTTATTTAACTTCCAGATTTGTGGTCTGTATTGTCATCACCTCTCTTTGTTTGAAATTTTTCAAAATTTGGTCTCAGTTTAATCTGTGTATTTCAACGCACAAAAAAGAGAAAAGAATGAGTGAAAAGTCTTAGTGTTAATAGGAGCCTGATAAAATGATACATTTTACCAAAAGACATGTATGTGCATTCATTGCATTGCTTTTTTATCTATAGTAGACTTTAGGTAACACTTAAATGTCAAAGGTGTATATTAAATCTTTCTTAGAAGAGAGAGAGAATACTGCAAACCGCACTCTAATATGGTTTCAGGCGGGACCGCACTCCACTGATTTATCACTTGAGGTTATTTGGAAATGGGAAGGTTAACATTCCATTCATATACCACAACAAAGGCTAATGGAGCATGACTGAAGAGCAGGAGTGGTAATGTGGTTCTCTCGGATTTAGTCATCAAAAACTCCTGATGCTTCATGTGTGGATGACCAGAGACGGGCCATATTCTTCTTAAAGCTGGCAGTTTTAGAGGAGTGAACTGAACTATGCCAAACAAACCCATTAACCTACAGCCAGCAGCACTGAGATGCAAGAACAATGAAAGCACCTCCTCAGGGGATCCCTCACGCATCGGGTTCAGAACACCACCAAATGCTCTGCCTCGGTTTGGATGTATTTCCACTGAGGACTTTCACTTGCTCAGTCAGATGCTGACATCTTAGAAAAACAACAAAAGGTCTTATTTTTCTTTTCCTTTCTGTCAAAATGAATCCAAACAGCTTTAAGTAAAACAGAGTGCCAGGAACAAGCTGTTTTATGGCATTAGACATTAGACTTTGCCTTCTTTTAAAAACCTCAGGCAGGAAGTGCTGCAACCGGTTAGCTACTTCTTGGTGCTTCTGCAACAACAGAGTTCTTTGAACACCACCACCACAACAAAATCTCACCTTATATAAGGCCCCTAGGTGTTCATCTACCCTGCTCTCAGGCGCTAACCTCAGAGGCAGTCTGAGGTTTGTCTGTCACACTCGTCTTAATGCCAGATGTTTACCAACAGCTGAAAAACAACTTTTGAATGTCTGGATTGGTGTGTGTGTTTAGTGGCATGGGAAAAAGGGAATTCTGCTGATTTTTTTCTAAATGAAACGAATAAGATGAAAACACATCTGAAGAGTTTAATGCCTCTAAAAGCTACCTCACAGAAAGTTATTATTCGAAATGGTTGCTGATACCCTGCCAGATGCCTGAGGCATTATTTCAGTTTAAGAACATTTTGGCTTAAACTGTATTTTTTTTATTCACCTATTCATGGCAGAGAGGTCTATGCAGAGCATTATAGTACCTAAAAATGAAAAAAAACTTATTTTTTAGACCTACCACTATTTTTTACCGTCATTAGTATTACATTTAAAACATTACATATAATATGTAATATAATAACATATAATATATATAATGTATAATGTATATAATATTATATTATCATCACTGTTATAAAGAAATCAGAATTGGTAAGGTTCTCTAAAATGAACCATTTCACACCAAACCACTCTTTGACTTGTGCAGGATTTCTTGACAATTGGTGGAATTCCCAAGCTGCACTTTTTAGAGCTACACTTTTACTGTCCACATTTATTTTCTCAAGTATTCAGTCTAGTGGGCTATGTACTATGTGTTTAATAAACTGTGGTAATTTAGTTTCCAATCAAATATGTTTACAGCTGCAAAAAAGTGGTGTTTTAATTATACTTGTTCTTAATCCAATTAATCTGTTATTAATACTACTGTTAATTCTAATTGTGATTGTTTTCAGTGCATGTGTGCATATTGCAACCTAAAGGAATTTTAATTTGGTCTTGACACCCTCCAGCAGCATTCGATTCTTATGTGTGAAATATGGTCATTTCATGAATTTAAACTGAAAATTACTCACCAACAATGCTTCTGTTTTTTCTAGCGTACACACAAATCCAGACCCACCAGCTTCTTCAGCAACACAAGCAGCAGTTTGTGATCCAGCAGCAGCCCCAGTTGTCTCAGAGGAGCCAAGCTCAGTTCTTACAGCCAGCCATCATCCAGCCCAACCTTCAGACTCAAGCCCAAACCGTGCAGACTGTGGCCATCCAGCCCGCCCTAGCAGGCCAGCAGTGTGCAATCCCAGTGCTGCCCAAACCACCCGCTCCCTGCCAGCAGGCTACCGTCTTCCACTCCACAGTGACTCCTCAGGTGCTGGCCCACAACGGGCAGCCTACCTTGCTGAGCTCCACTAAAGCCAAACAGGTGCAAATAGCATCCATCAATCTGCAGTTTCAGCCACCACCAGCCCAAGTAAGGGAGGATATTATGATGTCTTTGTTATGTCAGCCCTTATAGCTATCCCTTACAATAAAGTCACATAGATTTCACATATTACCCTAGAGTCTGAAAAACATGTTCACCAGTAAACACCTCAGTAATGTGTTGTGCCACATGAACATGTTTTTTCACTTGTACGTGAGGTGTGTACACATTACATGTGTTTATGCCCATATAAAACGAATCTGTTTTTAAATAAGGACTTTACTTCGTGTGAAGAATTGACCAATGAGTTACGACATCGATGAAATGCTCATTGCATGGTTTTCATTGCCCATAGTTCTGGTCCTCTCTGATTGTCCTTTTTTGATGCTAATATCCAGACAGCCACAATCACACAGGATGGTGCTGAGAATCCGCCTGCGGCCACAGAAGACTCCACCGTCCAAAATGAACAGCAACTGTCCCTACCCACACAAGAGCCAGCAAGGATAGAACAATGTTGCTCTGACCATGATCAGACTGGGAACTCAGAAGGTACTGCTCTTTCCCCAGTTACTCCTTGGTTTGACCAGTAAAATGCATTGAACAAGATTAATTTATTGCTTAGGAAATAATTACTATGTCAAAATGATGTTTTAAAGGTTTAAAGGTGTCTGTTCCGTGTGAACACACAGTAGTAAGCCATCAGTGATTCATCTCCCTCTTAAGATCTCTGCAGAGGTTTGGCGTTGAATTAGTCTGCTTCTGCATATCCTGACGTTATATTATTTCTATGATAAACATGGTTCCTTTTTCTGAATGGCTTTTGATTAAAGAACAATTCCAGCCTAAACACCAGACCCACGCTTCTGTCCAAGTGCCAAGCTCAGTCTAAATGGTCAGGAGCACAGTGGCCGCTGTGTCACTGCCATCTGTAGGCTTGCCATCCGAAACACAAAGGCTATTCCCACTTTATCTCTCCCCTCAAGCGGAAGAGTAGATCTGTCACGCCCCAGTGTCTATTGTCCGGCCCAGGCACTTGCTAGAATGTGACAGCTTTTGCCATAATTAGAGGCGCAGCTTTGTTATTCCCAGTGGGCTAGGGGAATAAAGGTGGACACACTTTAGCTGTCTGGCAGGTGTGGCTGAGGCCTATCCACTCAGACATTCAATTATGACTGATGATCAATTACTCTTTTATGAAAGCAATGGGTGCTAAATGCATTTTTAGGGCCCAGGCTGGAGAGGTTTTGTTGGGAGTTCAATTAGAGCATTGAAACCATAAATCATGTCAAGCTGCCTTGAAACACACAGGACAGAGCAGCTTACCCTGTACAATGGATTCATATATGCCTTTAGCATGTTTTTTTTTTTTAATCAATCAATTGTATTAATCAAAAGAACAATATGTGAGACTTTAATTTTTCTGCTGATAGCAAGGCATCTGTAGAATCCTTTGGAAAATAAGGATTTAAGTCTAAGAGAGAAAGTCTTAGAAAAGGTAAATGAATAACAAAAACATAATTCTCATAAAATATGTCTATTTATTATGGCCGACTTTAATTTGAAAGTGTATACATACCAAAAATACATGTCCGTATCTGACCACAAGAAGCTAAAATGTGACAGAAAAAGTCAATTAAGCATAAAGATGCAGGGTTACTAAAGGTAGAGGGGCATCACTTTAGGTTGACTTTATCTGATTGTGCCGAGAGCTTGACCTGTACCATTTCGACTCCCACCTGCTAACTGTGGGATTGAGTAGCCTTCCATATCTGCTGCTGGATAGAGTTTCCATACATATACTGTGTCACTTTTGCTTTCTCTTTGTCCTTGTGGAACCCAAGACCCCCTTCATCAAAACATTTGTTTCTGCTCCATTCACAGAGAGGATAATAGATTATCTGATAACCCCTTTCAGCCAATATTGTGAACAGTTAAAGAGCAGCAGTGTTTTCAGTCAACTGACACTAGATTTGTTGATTGTTCATTGTATCTGGCAGTTAAAGGGATGGTTCACCTTAAAATGAAATTTACGTTCTTTAACCCACACGTAGTCATTTGGCTGAGGCACGTGTGGTGTCAAAAGTTTGTTTCTTTTCTTTTTTTTATTGTAGAACCTACAAGCTTTTTGACTACATGAGCCTCGTAACTCCAGTCCAGTGTTTGGAGTAAGGTGAAAGCTGTGCGAATTAGAATTTTTTTTGGTGAAACATTCCTTTTTAAAATAAATGGCAATAAATTTGATTGCTATTTTGGGGTGGTGGCTGGTGGTGGCTGGGACTATGGCTCGGATTGGGCACATGTAGCCCTTATAGTGGGTGGTAGTCTAAGTCAAGCTTTCTTAGCTATGGTTTATATTATATTATTCTGCTGGCCTTTGCTGTATTCTTCATCACAGAATATGCACCTTTTTTCTTCTTCTTTTTCTTTTGCCCATTCTGAAGATATTTATAGGGAACCAAAATGCATAAACTGAATTCATGCCGCTGTTTCGGTTCGGAGTGGGCTTATGTGTAAAGTCCATTTGTCATACATGAACACAGCACAGCACACAGTTGTTCTCTGCATCTAACCCATTCACCAAGTGAAGCAGCGGGCAGCAGGGAGCAGGGTGTGGGGACGGTACCTTGCTCAAGGGTACCTCAGTACCACTAGCAGTCCTGAGATTCAAACTCACAGCCTTCTATATGATGTATGATGAACATGGTGGTCACAGAATAGTAGCTTCTGACCATTTTGTAGGGGTAATAAGTAAATGGCATGACCTGAAGCCCACCACACACACACACACACACACACACGTCACATTGCTCTCTCGAGCTCTGAGGGGCTGTGCGTGGGCTCCTGTGTATTTATCATGGAGACGCTCGAGACGTTTCAACCAATCTGAGACGAGCTGGGCCGCGGGGGCGCGCTCCCATTGGACAGAATTCCAGCGCGAGGACGCTGTGTCCTGTTGGGTTCCTCCAGTCCGTACAAAGAGGATTAGGAGCGCGGAGAGAGTCTGTCTCCCACCCGGACCCTCCAGTCTGACTTAAACTTTATTTTTTGGGTTCTCCTCCGGTTGCTCCGCGTCCCGGCCGTACGGGATATGCCCATGGACCTTTAAGGAGTCTTGGAATGCCCGTGTGCTGGTTTGGCCGCGTCAGTTTTGTGTGTTTTGTCCCCGGAGAGGGTGAGGAGGGAGCCCGAGAGAGGAGCTGAGAGGAGCAGAGACCCGGAGCGGAACAAAGGGTACTTCTGCTCGACTATTGTGAATAGCCGCGGTACGTGTTTCTGTGGATAAAAGTGGATAAAGTGTGGTTTCCTCAAATTGTAAAACGGACAAAGTTGCGAAGTTGCTCTCTCTCCTTCGTTTGACTGTAAACTGGAGCTGCTTCAGGAGCTAACGGGTACTTTAGCCTTGTTTACAATCGAGGCGCTAGCAAACATTTAAACGAGGAAGCGGCTTCAACGGCTGAACTCACGGACTCTTTACCTTTTTTGCAGTAAACTGCGTTTTAAAGTCACTTTTTAAATCAGTTTTAATAACTGTTATAACCAAGAAGGTAGACTGTGTCGAGGAGAAAGAGTTTGGCTCGTCGTGGAGGGGATAACTCGACGTGTGCTCTGAGGAACTAGTTTTGTTGTTACTGTTGAGTATGATGGGGTCGAAGGAGCTGGTAGCTGTTCTGGTCAATATTTCTGTCAGTTTTGGGCTCATTTTGGATATATGTTAGATCTGGAAGGTATTTGAAGACATTGAGTCAAGTCTGTGTGTTTTATTTGGGCTAGTATGTTGTGTGTACCGTTAGAGGAGCCTTTTAAGTGCCGGTTTGTGGTGAAATGTCTCCATTGATGGACTTGCTGATGGATGCTGTCTCCTCTCCACAGGCCCAGCTGCTGCTCCAGGGTGTGTGAATGCTAAACCAGGTGTGGGCTTCCTTCCAGCCATGACCTCGGGCAATGGGAACAGTGCACCCACTGTGACTGGCAGTACTCCTCAAAATGGCGAAAGCAAAACACCCCAAGCAATTGTTAAGCCCCAGATCCTTACTCATGTCATAGAAGGATTCGTGATCCAGGAGGGAGCAGAGCCTTTCCCAGTGAGTGCCACTGTTTCATATCTTCATAGCTTCACTTCCACACACTTGTGTCCATATACAAGGGGAGTGCACTGACACAGCATTAATAAGAAGTCCAGATTATTTTGTGCATGCTACATTTAATGTTTCCAGACTGTAAAGCAAGCATGTCTGTGCATTTTTGTGTTTTTTGGGGTGGTATAGGGTCAAGCCTGTCCTATTTTTAGCCAAAGCTTTTTGTCAACAGAAACACACTTCCCTCTAGTGGACACTTTAAACTACAGTTTACAATTTGTTTTCCTCTTAAAGCTTCAGTGTATGTTTAAAAGGCATTTTAACAGGTTGGAATAAACAAAAAAGCCCTAATACATCAGTTGTAGTACACTGTGTAGGTCTTTGTAGTCTTGTGTTTCTGTGTAATAATCTCTTGCCTTGTTCTAGGTGGAACGGCCATCGCTGCTGATCGAGAACCTCAAGAAGCAGAAACAGCAGCAGTTTTACTCAGACCTGGAGAAAAAGGCCCAGGACTCTCATATAGGAGACTCTGAGATGGAAGATCTCTCACAGCAGGGTATGTGCAGGCATTTTTGACTGGATATGACTGTCTTGATCTTTGCCCAAGCAAAATCAGCTTCTCTCTTTCTACATTAAACACTCTACTTAAACTCTCGCCACAGAATTGAAGAACCAAGAGGAGGAGCCAACGCTCTCCTGTGAACTGTGTGGAAAAGTAGACTTTGCTTACAACTTCAAAGGATCAAAACGGTTTTGTTCTACAGTATGTGCAAAAAGGTATTATGAGTCTAATTCTCTGTAAATCCTGATTAACCAAATACTGGTAAAGTATTTTTTGTAGTTGCTATTGGTTATGTGCAGTTAACTCATTGGGAATCTTTTGTTTGAAGGTATAATGTGGGATGCACAAAGAGGATGGGTCTTTTTCCAAGACGGCCCACTCCTGAGAACCCCAAGAAACAGAAATCCTCCAATAACAATGACCACAATAGTAATTCAGAGTCCAAAAAACATGTAAGTTTTGGCAAACTGACTTCTTTTCAACAGTTTTCTCTTTCTTGATTTTAATATTGCTTTGTTCCTTCTGTCTTGCTCAGAATCACAGCACCCAGAGAACAACAGTAGGGTCAGTATCCTCTCCACGCCTCTCCCACCTGAGTCATGGAGAATCCACCCAGTGTTCAGATATGTCCAGCTACGAGGAGCCTCCCTCACCCATGTCTGTGGCCAGCTCTGGAGCCCATAGGCCACGCAGGGAGAGAGGGCCAGAGCATGGCGAGAGCCACAGCAGGGAGCTGCCTGTCCTCACGCAGAACTTTCTGCCAAGTGACCCTGCCAAATGGAACGTGGAAGATGTTTATGAATTCATCTGCTCCCTGCCAGGTAGGCCTTGGCACCACTGAGACCTCAGTGACCGCAGGTGTCACTTTGGTCAAATATAATGAGATTTTGCTAACTTCTATGTTTTGAGAATATTTGGGGGAAAACATTTACCTATTCCCAAATAGTCTGTCACATCACTAATGATGGAAAGGCTTAGGGGGAATTAAGGTCTTCAATAGTATATTGCATTTCTATTGCTATATATTGTTATAACATGATTAAATCAAATTAAAATTAAATAGTACTATATTTGACCAGCTTCTCAGATGTCTTGCCTTAATTCATGCAAACAGCACAAACAAAACATCTGTAATCTGCGATATTGAACCCTTAAGCAATAATAGTATTGCAAAGCCTGATGCTATTTGTGATTAAGAAACAATATATTGTGCCCTAGAACATACCATGAATCATTGCTGATCCTCAGTCCTATGCCAGTCATAAAGGACTCAGAGGAATATGTGGATTATAAACTCGTTTTTTAAACAAAAGAGCGCTTCCTTCCACAGGCTGCCAGGAGATAGCCGAGGAGTTCCGTGCTCAGGAGATAGATGGCCAGGCCTTGCTGCTACTGAAAGAAGACCATCTCATGAGCACCATGAACATTAAACTGGGGCCTGCACTGAAAATCTTTGCCCGCATCAGCATGCTCAAAGACTCGTAGCTCCATGGACTGTAGCACAACACCTGGATGGACTGGAAATATCCAAACTCCTGCACTGATTTCACTTCATATCCCATAATGGCTATGAATCCAGGGTACCTGGGCTGTTCCTCAGAGAACCAACATACTTGGCTTAAGCTCTGCTTAAGGATGGAAATGCCATGGGCGAACAATCAGCTTGAAATCATTTGGCTAAAATACAAGCACAAGTAGTTAAGACACCTACAAAGTCACAGCTACAAGTAATGATTTTTCACATCAGGAAAAGAAAAAAAAAGCATAATTGCAACAGGTTTTCAATCCCCCTTGGTTTGGAACTGGAATTTATTTTGCATTTCACTGATTTGTTTCAATTTCAGGACACCTAGTTCAGGTGCTTATCTTCGCAGTGAATGTTGAGTTGTTTTTTTAAATATATTGTTATATATTGTGTGGTAGCAAACAATGAACACAATATTTTGACAGTTCTACATACTCTTTTGATCACTGCTTATATACTGCCAGACTGATTATTAAATACATCAGTTATGGTGTGTGTCTGAAAAATAATTGCATTCTATCAATACGTGCCTAACATGTTCCTGTTTATCCCAAAGATGACTCTGAATTCCCATACCGTCATTCTACTCAATGGAGGAAATGTTTCAGCATTCAAATTGTAATTTTTTTTACTGATAGTGACACTGTAGTATTAGAGCCTACACCAATCATGATAGGAGGTCAAAACAGTCATCAGAACCCTGAGACCATCTTTATATGCCAGTGTTCATTCATTTTTTTCTGATTTTTGCTCTCCCCATGCCCTAAAACTGTGATCTAAACTTAAATTCTTAGTAATTTCTGTAAATCTTGTTTCACTATTGTAATTTACATTGTTTGACAGTTGATCAAATGTCTATTTATTGAGAGGAATTCTCTGATATGGTTTTGTATTTGGGAGAAATAAAACTTTGACAACCATACTACATTGTTGATGGTTCCCCCGCTGCAGTTTCTGTATTGTGTGAGCCCTTCAGACACCACGGCTGCCACGCAATTGGCATTAGCAAACAAGCCTTTCCTTTTCTTAAACTGGTGGTAGTCTTCCAACATGCACACATAAAAGGTAAACTAATGCTGAGAATTCAGAATTCACATTCGCAATGTTACACGTAAAAAAATGAGCCTGAGAGACACTTCCCAGCAGCACAAATGCAGTTATAATCCTGAGACCACCAAATGTACAGAAATAGTGACAAGTCAACTTTTTTTTTTTCACGTATCATTTTTGTTTTTAATTTATTTACAAGCTTTAAATTTGCTCTATCAGTATGAAGAATTACAAGCACTTTAGGTTTAGCAACATTTCTTTAGTGTTTTTGTACAAGTTGCCATTTGCTCATTTAATTCCATTCAAAGTTCTTGTTTTGACTGTAATCTCAGCAGTCTCCTGAATGCATAGTTCTGCCGGATTACGTTTCCACATAGAGCAAGCTAAAGCAGAAGGAAAATTGGTATGGTTATTGAAATAATAACCTTGAACATCTGACGTACGACCGACGTCAATCCTCCCTAGAACCCTGACTGTGTTAATCCCCCTGTTAAACGTTGTCCCTAACTGAACAATCTGAAAGTCAGGGAGGCTCTTTCACAACTGTTACCATTATATTAATAGTATTATTAAGATTATTTATTTATTTCTATATTCACCAATGCCTCTTGTATCGACCATCTGCAAAATGTTATACACTTTTGCTTGCAGTTCTTAAAAAAAAAAAAAAAAAAAAAAAAAAAAAATCACAAATTAGAGCTTGATCTTTTTGAAAGTTTTTTTTTTTTTTCCCCTTTTTCCTTAAAAAGTAACAAAAAATGAAAATTAAAAACTTAAATGAAATATTACTATAAATAATACATGTATTCTTTTTAGTGCTCCAGCAATTTTAAGTCGTCATGTCGCTGTATGTCAGTGAACCGTACCATTCACGCTGCCGCACTCCATTCTTCCCATTGGTGCATAAGGTTTGCTTGTATTACGTTTCGTTTTAGAAGATGCAGTAATTGTGTCAGCGACTATTGTCTTTTCAGCACATGTTGGCAAATGTGTCCATTTTCCCTCTCGTCAATTGTCTTCAGACTCCTCCTCGGCCTCCCGTAACCACGTAAAGAAGGCTGTCACTGACTTGAGGGCCACGCCCTTGCCTTGCTGCTCAGCTGGGTCTTTGCTAGCCTCCCACTTGTAGAATGCGTCCTCCGATATCACGTCCTCGTCATACAAACAGTCAAAGAACATCCGGAGCAAGTCTAAAGAGGGCAATAAGAGTGATAAACAGTTGCTTTTGCAGTTATCAAGACATCCTAACTTTGCAACACGAGGATCACTAGTAGCATGCATTAGAAGCAACACAACTGAAGCCATGGTTTATACTCACTGGGAGGCTGGTCCAGTTTTACTATCAATGCTTGAAGTGCATAAAGTGCTTGCAACTGTCTCTCTGTGTCCGAGTTAAGGTACTTGTGTAATACAGGCAATCGCTTCTGAATAATGGCCGTGTCCACTCTGCACGAGGAGCTCTCCACTGTACACAATTCCATACAACCACGCGCGCACACATGCAGGCAGGCAAAGAGAGAGAGAAAAAGACACATGAGGAAAAGGTACAATGTATTTCTGGAAATTTATTAAAAAATTTCTAATAGCCACGTTTCAATATACTCCATGTTTACCCAGAGTAGACGGAACTGCTGCTTTGCACACAGCAGTCATTAGAGCTCTGAGGAAAGGAGGTGAACTCATTTCTGATTCATCTAGATTTCCCTGTCACAAAGAGAGATCACAAATGAATAAGGAGATCTTAATACATTCATGTAAGCAATCTTAGGAGAAATAACTACGATGCCCTCATACCTCTACCCAGTCGAAGATTTGTTCATCGCTAGCCATGTCTTCTAGGAGAAGCTTTTCAAGTTGCTTGTTCAGTTCCTCAGGCGAGAGCGTTCTCTTAGAGACCGCATCAGCCGGACTTGAGCAATCAGAAAGGGTGAACTCTAGTTTCTGGTAGAGGTTAAAATGGGAGAGTGGAAATGAAAATAAATAGTGTACACACAAACCCTGCTTTTGAGTGTTTCCTTTTCTCCAAGTACATTGTTTAAGGTATACAGCTGTATCCAACAGGCATGTGCACTGTAGTGGAGGGCATAACTCACCTTCTCAGTGACGAAACTGTGCACATCCTCTGTATCAGGGAGGAGATCAGCCCAGTTCAACCCAGAGTCCCTCCATAAGGCCCCCACTTTCCTATGGCTCTGTAACACAGAGAAAACCAGAACATTTACTATAATAACCTCAGATTACGTTAGACCGATGAATTGTCCTTCAAGTACCAGTGACCTCAATATAGGATTAATAAAACCAATCCTATAAAAAAGGGCTCCAGCTAATATATATATAACCATTATATTAAATATATTAGATACTAGACAGAAACGTTCTGGCTTACCATTTGTTTGCATAGAAGGTGCAATATTTCAGAAAATAATATCCCAGCTCTTCCCACAGGGAGTAATGGTTTGCTAAATTCACTGCAAAACCAAAATAAAGGAAATGCTCATGTCATCCCGTAAAACACCTGCAGAAATCATTGATATACTGATTAAGCCACAATGCAACAACGTCTGCTGAGATCCAAACAAAGACCATACCTAAATAATTCTCTCATAGAGATTCCTCCTTCTCGGAGAACAGGATTAACCAGCTCCGCTAAGTACAGCCATATATGGGGAATGTCAATGGCCATATCGTCTGCTAACTCAAGAGTTTCTGAGAACCTGCGCAATTACAAAAAAAGAAAGAAGAAAAAGGGTTTGTCAGGAAATTCACACTGTATTGTGCTGATGTTCCGATGAGGCTAATGGTTCTCTAACAGAGTGTGCCAGCCAAAAGCCTTAGTCAGCAGTGGAAGCTGGCGAGTCAGATTTACCCAGATTTATATACAAATGAAAAACAATCATGTAAATAATAGCACAAACTCATGAAAAAAATTATACTTTGACAAGCTTGTTGCGAAACAGCGGTGACCCCACCAGCTAAGAGTTACAAAGAGCTAGGTGAGGAGGACTGCACTCTCACCCTTTAAAGAACTGAGGTTTGGAAAGGCTTCCAGCCTGCAGCAGCTGATGGAACAGCTGGCCCATGTGGTCTCGCGTGATCTGGCTCCTCTCCAGCGTGGACTCCACACCCACCCGCACAAATACATACAGCATTGAGGTCTGCTCCAGCTCCTCCACACACTGCACGGCCTCCTGCACACGTGTGTAAACACAGTATGATTTTATAATGCTGCAATGAGATTTCCCAGCAGTTCTCAATCAAGTAGCTTCTCAATCAAAATGAAACAAATGTTGGGTAAAACAGCACTGCATACCTTGTAATCATTAATGTGCAAAAACTCATCAGTGATGGACTTGGACCTTTTCTCCATCTCCTCCTCAGATAACGCAGGCTTGTCTGTGGTAGGGCCTGACGCTGCTTCAAGTTTTACTGTTGCACAAGAGACATCATATGTGGATCAACACACAAGAACTTTGATCACACTCCCGACACTCATGCAATGTCAGTTATGTATGACAGCATCAACTCATATGAGCTCAGTACCAGCATCAGTATTTAAAAGATGCTCTCATCGTTTATCCTTACTTGCACCTATTAACCTGCATACATTACAGCACATTAGGGGTATAAAATATATTGATCAGAAGGTGGTCATTCAGCTTCATCCATTTTGGAATTTTAGAATCGATTATGTATTTATTATATGTGGCTTAAGTTTTGTTTAATTGAATGTCCATTCCAACATTTGGACATCCAATATTTCTTGATAGTGACCGATGGAAAATGAGTGACCACTGCCATTTGTGCATATAATTCACATCTTTCATGTTGATCTAAATCTAACGGAAACTCATGGTAAACTGTATTTGACACAAGTGGCTGTTGTTACAGTAGCGAAGTGCTGATACCTTGCACGATAAATCAACGAATAACAGAAAATGAACATAAATTTCAGTATTTATGGAGAGTAAGGGACCTCTGTGGCAAGCCCAGTTTTTAGAAAAAACAAACCAAAAGGGGAAACAAGCATGGAAGGAAAGAGGAAGAGAAAAAAGACTTGGATGAGGAAGATGTCAACAAAATAGAGCAGACAGACACGAAATTAAAACCAACAGTAACACTGTTGGCATTTCCAAGGGCTGATTAGTGGAGAAGGGAACGTCTACATATCGACAATTACGGAAGGCCTACTGAGATTATAAACAAAGCTTTACAGACATTTTATGCATGAATCGAAAATTCCTCTGGTCATTTATTCCACTGTGAGTTCTCTGAACTGGAATAAACAGTTTCTATGCTAAGCTTGACATTCCGAAGAGCCTTTAAGTTGAGCAACAGTGCTTTTAAATCTGTGATCAGAGGGTTTTGCAGAAGTGGAAATGATACTAGTCAACACCATCCTCCCATCTCTCCTGCTGGTATGAAGCATATTAGAAAATAAGATGGCAAGTCTGCAGGTAGCCTAACACGTTGCTATGTAATACCTGTAACTTCAGTTATTTTATTTGGTAAAATGACTATTTCTCTCAGTGGTGGTGATAAAATCATTAATTAAATATTGTGGGAAGTGTATCATTTTTTATTTAGTTCCCGGTAATGACTGCAGGTTATAATCTCCTACATAACTATCAAATTGAGTTGAAGTGACATTTGAGATTTCATAAACTGCAACTGAAATGAATCACTGTTAGGTCAGAGATTTACACTCCAACTAGGCACTCAGTTCTGGAAGACAGTAAACAGAGAGCAGCTGCTATGCTGAAAGCACAAAGTTGGCATGTGCGTGACTCACCAGATTCCCTGGATTGGCTGCGCTCCAGTTTGCTCCTGCTGGCTGTGCTGGGCAGCAGTTTAGGCATGTCGGGGACATTTGTCTCCTTGTGTACCTCCTCCTGGGGAGGCTCCTCAGGGGCCTCCTTACCAGCTCCACCCACAGAGGATGGCCCTGGCCGCGATGGGCCTGAACTCAGTGGCTTATCGTTGCGCTCTCGTCCTGAGCTGCCACGACTGAGAAACACAGAGAAACACACAGACATACCAAAAACACTTAAAATCACCTTTAACCGTGTAAACATATATGAATCTATACTTCTTCCTACGGTCATAACTAAATAGCTTACATAGTTTTTAGGGCTGGCCTGAACTGTATTTAATACACTTCGAATATTCACTGCTATTCCCAAAAACATGCTTTAAAAGCAATATGTTGTTTTAGAAGCTGAGGTTATAGTCTCACCTTCAAATACAGCCACTTAGTGGAAAAAAGGGGTAACAAACAAATTAGAATCATTATTTCACTCATCATCATCAGAATTTGTTAGAAATTCACCCAGCAAACAGTTTTGATGCTCTGAGCACCTAGTTTTAGCGTAGTCCTCACCAGAGACTAGTAACTGCAAACTCTGACAAGTATCACTACACTTATCACTTACTCAGTATGGCTGTATGAGAAGTGGTAAGGTTTGTTGGCTCTTATTTCAGGTGATGTGGATAATCCAGCTATATTTTATTTATTTGTTTACAAATATTCAAGTATTCCAATTTCTGGGACTGCTCCAGTAACCTTATAGAGTTTAAAAGGATAAAGGGGATAGAGGGGTTGCACACAGGCTTTAGAGAAGACAGAACATATGCCATAAGATTGTTGTTGTGCAGTACCTGCACAGGCCTCTCTTGGAGTCAAAGTCTGAAGTGGTTGAGGAAGCAGGTGCAGATGCTGGGGCCGAGGGCTGTAGGGGTGAGTAACGGTTCAGACTGCTGGCACTGGGACGCAAGACGTCTGCAAAATGAACAACTGCATTACAATCTGTCACTTTTATCACAAGAACAAGCATGGCACAAACCACTGTGATTGGTTTTTTCATGTCCTACCGGATTCACTGGCCTTAGCTCCAGCTCCTCCACTGCTGCCCTTCATCCAGTTGAGCTGTGCCCTGGGCCCCAGTTGAATCTTATCATCTATTGTTGACTACACACACACACACACACACAATCAGTGTTATCACAATACATGTTCTACATATCCATGATACTCACTTGATCAAATGCAACAGATATACAGATCACCAGCAGCTGGGGCTATTGGGTGCTACAGAGATAAAATGTAGGGTGGTAGCAATAGTAGGGCTAGGATAGTTATGTTTTAGTTGACCCTGGCTGAGTGAATCTAAATGTAAATATAAAATATATATTCCAAATAAAAAAAATTACATACATACATACATACATATATACATATATATACATATACACACATACACACACACACATATATATATATATATATATATATAATGTGTGTGTGTATGTGTATATATATATATGTAAATCGATATATTAAAAAATTTGTAAGGTACATGCTGGTCATTCGAGCACAGTCATATCATCTAACAAGCTAATTTAGAGCCTTTATACTTAGTATTGAAAGCAGAGTCCTGTTAAGAGGGAGCAGCCTGATCATACATGTGAACTGTGTGTACCTTGGAGATTTTAGGAATCTTGCTGGGGTCTATTGTCCTACTGTTCTTAGGCACAGGCACAGTGTTCCAGGTCTCCTCTCTTTGCAGTACTGTGAAATAAATGTGGGGAGAGAGAATGAGAAAGAGAGAGAGAGTGAGAGAAACACAAGAATACCCTCTAAATGATGCAGACAAAGTGTACACCATCGTACATATGTGTATGACCTGTGAAATATCTTGAGAGAAAGTGAGAGAGCACAAGAATAACCCATAAAGATTAGCATGTAGAATGGAGTTTTCTCTGACCTGGTCTCCTCTTATCCTTGGACAGCAGCTGCTGGTGGACCTTCCTTTGCTCCTCTTGCTCCTCAATTTTGGCCTCTTTGTGGATTTGCTCGATGGTCTTGGGGCCTTGGTCAGCTCGGCGTGAGACCCAATTATGCTGAAACAGAGCAAAACACATGTATGTATAGCCAATCCCAGTGCTGTAATTAAAAACAGTGAATTTGAGTCAGGCACTTGCATCTGAGCCTTAGTCCAACTCATAATGTATTAAAGTTCTGTGGTTCACTTTTAGAAATATTCATTGCTGTCTCAAGAAAAAAAAAAATAGTTCACAAATATGACTTTGTTGATCCAGTTGTGTTCTGATGATTCGGTTGTGCTACACATAGCAGTGAAGCCAATATACCTGATTTTACCTTATATACGACCTGACTGTGACTTCACTGGGTCATTACCCCGCTTCTTTCCAAAATTTACATTTCTGGTCTTGAGAAATAAAATTAATACACAAACAAAAACAAATATAGTCTCTAACCAGTCGAAGGTCAATGACATCTTGGAGCATGAAACGAATCCGAGACGAAGTCTTCCTCTCCTTCACTATCTTTTCCATCTGGTTGAAGTACTGATCCATTCGAGGCTATGAGAGAGAGGTGGGGGGAGCATGACAACTGTACATACAACTTCAGTGTTACAGCAAATTCCTTGCACAGCTTTTTTGCTGACAAACAACAGTAATTGATGTTTGTGTTTTGGCTCCACCCTGAAGTTCAAGCAAAGCCAGCTAAACTCCTTGTGAGTCATGGTCAGCACAAGATGTTTATGGGTCTCATGGGAATTTTGTTGCCAAAGCAGACTGCTACATTTTGAAAAGCAGCCATATGTTTTCTGGGGTTATGTGGTTAGGTATATTATCATCAGTTACACTTGGCACAGCTGAATCTAACAGCAGAAGAAGGATACCAAGGAATAGGCCCTCAGACTGACACAGCTATGCTAGTTTCTAGGTGTGTTTCATCAAAGAGTTTTGCAGTCCAGAACTGGGTTCTGCTTTTGCTGCATTAAAAGCTTACAAAAGTATGTCAAAGAACTAAATGCATACGGAAAATATTACAACCACTGCTAAGATCTAATTATCAGAGATCTCAACATAGCACTCTAGTTGTGAAGCATAATAAATTGGTCCTTTTTCACATCCTTTGATCAGAACTAAGCATTTAAAAATAATAAGCAAATAATAAAACAAATTTAACTAACTATATTTTTTTTAGTGTCAATGTGACATACGAATCTGACCTTTCTGATGTGATCAGCAAAGAGCCACTTTCACATGTGGTCCTAGATCTGATCCTTGGCCATTTAGTGCTTTTATTTATTTACATTTTTATCTAATTTTTTGTGCACGCTCATATTTATGTCATAATCTCAAATAAAAAAGTAGCAATTTTAAGTATCTGTTTGTAGACCTTTTCCCTTCATCATGAACTGCTTCAACTGTTCAGAGCTAAATGATCTTTACTGTTAAATCTCGTGTTGCTAGTTTTGTTTATTTTTTGTTGGGCATATGAAGGACAGAGTGTGCAAATACACTAACTAGCTAAGTTCTTTCACAAAATTGGCTAGACTCTGGCTTGCTCACCTTGGCTTTCTCAAAGTCCAGGTCCTTGCCAATGGTGGTGAGGAGTCTGCAGAGGCACTCAAGACTCTCCTCATCATGGTTCTTTAGTAGCTTCACCACACAGTCATGCATGATGGCTTCCGTCAGCATGCGCAGCTTAAACAACTCCCCAATGAACTTGATGTTTCCGATGGATCTCCTGCGGGCCTTGTCCTTTGCCTCCTCCAACTCCTCCTGCAGGTGCTCCCGCTCACTGGACTGAATCAAAGCCAAACAGGAGGGACTTTAGTAAAACAAATCTAGTCTGTAACATTCTACATGAATTTACTCCACATTCATTATTCCACATGAATGTAACTGTAGCTACATTACAGAGGGACAGGTAAAATGCTTATAGCAGCTTCTAACTGTAATTTCATATACAATTTCAACACTTTTTCGGTGGGGCTTGTAAATCAGAAAATGTAGGTGAAATCCTACTGAGTGGAACAGTTCTTACTGAGGAAGCTGCTTCCAGCTCCCGCTGTTTCTTTTCAAAGACGTCGTCATCCATTTTGTCTTTCTCAAACTCCTTCTGACAGCGGTTCAGCAGCAACTTTCGGAAATTCACAGTGCTGGTGGGCTTGTCTGCCATGGGCACTTTTAACTAAGGAAGAAAGTCAAACCAGGGCGATATAAAAATGAATAAATAAGCAATAAAATAACAAAACAAAAACAAAAACACAAACACTTGAATACAAGTCATTGCATTAAGTAGTCTGTACCTACACCAACTGCAAGTTGTGATAAAAATCTAAATGAATAAATAAATAAATCATTCAGGCGGAAAATTCTTTGTCGACATGAGGGGTGTGTTTGCTGGTGGCGATTGTGTCAAATTATTGACCGGCAGGGGGCCTTACATTTCAAATTGTTATGGAGGGGCGTTGCATGTCAATTTGTACAGCTCACGCTCATTGTGTCAATTGTTAAATGTCAGTTGCACTTGCACGACTTTGCAGAGGGCTTTTACTTTAAAAGGATGGATACAGAAAGTGGAATCACGTGACAGGACCAGGTACAATTGTTGGAAATCTGTCGTAGCAAAAGAGAACTTTAATCCCCAAGTTCAGTTTATATGTTGGTTTATATGTTAAAGTATTATTCACCGTAGCCAAGCAGCTACACATATTGCCATAGGCCACAGAGAAGCTGGGCTCATCGATGGCTTTCTCGAAGACCAGGTCAATGACACCTTTGAGCCGCTCCTCAGTGTCGATGGTGAGGTCCGTCACCTGCTTCATCAGCTGGCTAAACATTTGTGGGGTCAGTTTGTTGAGGATACTGCGCACCTTCCGGAAAAGCTCCTGCAGAAGACACAGTGTAAACAGAGCACTAATGAAGCACTCCACTCCAATTATTCCACTTATTATTATTCCCCAGTATGGATGATTAATTCTTGATTAAATTACATTCATATTTTTTTGCCGAGATTAAAATAACTATTCTTATACCCAATTTGTCAGCACACCAGTTTTGTAAAGAACAGTACGTACATATACAAAATTCTTACATAGTAAAGCTTGCTACATACGTAATAACAGCTCAGAGATCAATGCAAACAGCTAATCCAAAACCAAATATTTTAATAAACTGTTCTGTAAAGTCTTGCATACATTTCTTACATACAAATAAATAAAAATTACTTGTGTGGTTGCATTTTAAGAATTTGATGGTAGGACTGTCACAGCAGCAAACTTTAAACACCAAGATGATGTTAGGTTGGAATATAAAAAACTAAATATCTGTTTAATCTTTCATTGACGCGAGCAAAGAATCATGCCAAGAGGCGAAGTTAGTTTAACTTTAGCTGCATACTGACAGTGAACTTAATATCAACTGCACAAATGAGGCTAACGCGCAGTTATTTTATATCAGAAGCCACGTGGCACAGGGGCAAAGCAAGTGTATTTTGTGCATGCTGGCACACAGGTCACTGTAAACAGCTAATAGTAGTTTTAAAGGCTAAGCCAAATTCAAGTTTCAGCACGTTTACCTGGTCCAGCACCACATCTGAGATGGGAAGAAGCCCCTCCAGCTTCTGCACTCACAGAGGGGTCTCCTTTCAACTGACACACAGCTCATGGTACACTTAAAGCTCTATAGAAGGTCTGCAAAATCGACACTCTTCTTGAATAAAATCACACTGAATCAAGTCACGAACGAAGTCCCCGATCTTAATATGATTTCTGCGCAGTCCTACTGTACAGTACACATGCAAGCATGAGTCTGGAAACCATTTCTTCTACCATGCCACTGAAGAATGAGATACTGACCTGAGTTTTCTGGCTCTCGGGGTCCTCTATGGTACTCTCCCTCTTCATGCCAGGTTTCCAAGCATTCTCGGCCTTCTTCAGCTGTACCTCATCATTCACAGACACATTCATGATGATCTTGCGGGGAGGAGGCCGTCTTAAGCCTACATTCAAAAGCTGAAGAAAAAAAGGCACCAGACACAAAAATAACTGAATATATTATTATAAAAACATCAGATTTTGACAAAAAAATCATACCAACAGAGAATGCATGCTATTTTACCAGATGAAATGAGACATCATTCTAGCTGAATCTATTTGCTTATGTATTTGTGAAAGAGAAAAAAAGAAATAAAGAAGGCACCCACTGGCATGCCTCTGCTTCCAGGAATCATTCTCCCAAAGTCTGCGAAGGCTGGGGTGAAGTCTGGGCCTCTGGAGATGACCCGCGGGTCCACCTGCCGCAGAGGCAGCTTGTTTTGGTTAATCTGTAAGAGTTGGAATTCAAGCAGAAGGCTGTTAGCCCAGGTCCTCCAGAGTACTTTCAAAGGCTCAACATCATCCATGTTTGGCATGTTTACCTTGTCCAGTACCACATCCGAGATGGGAGGAAGCCCCTCTGGCTTTTGCACACAGGCAGGCATGAACTGGAAGCCCAACAGAAAGTCTCTGTTATACTGCCTCTTCCCATTCTTCAGTTCTGGCTCTGCAGGTGGAAGAAGAACAGTGAGTAAGAAATGGCAGGTGGCAATCTGAAAAGCTGAGTAAGGTTAATGTGAAAGAGTGACAATCACTCTGTATTGCGTTGGTAGAGGACTCTTTGAGTGCAGGTGTGAGGACTCCATCGCTGCTCTCTGCCTCTGAAGTGTGCTCAGGTCCATTCCTCAAAGGCTCAACCTCCTGCTCTCCATTCTCTTCAAGAGGCGCCTCTGTCGAGCCCTGCCGCTCCACACCAACAGGAGGAGAGGTAGACTGCTCCACTGCAACCTCTACAGCTGGCTCCAGTTTCTCCTAACACACAAACACACACATTATATCAGTTTGTACTTTGAAAGATCTCCTGAGACAAGTTCCCCAGTTCCTTCATAGCCCAGTGTCAGTTTGCATCTAAACACGTAGCAGAACAAACTGTGATTTTATGAATCCATAACACACAATAAGCATGTCTCAAACACACCTCTTTTTCAGGACACTGGGCCTGCCCCAAAGAAGTGTCCTCTTTTGGTTTCTTCCAAATCTTTGGTACACTAGACACAGCTGCAAGGACACAACAGGTCAAAAACACACAGTCAGAGGACCTTTGCTGTAGCATTCAATCACAGCATTTCATCTATTCAGTATTTACCTTGATTCACGCTTGGTCTAAGGTTGGACTGTGAAGTGGGCTCCACTTTCTCCTCTAGCAAGACTTCTGACTCCTTCCCAGTCTCTTTCTGCTCTGGCCCAGTTGAGGATCTCCTGGCTGGCTCTGTCTCTGCAGCTCCCTGGCCTGGGTGAGTGAGGCTTGGAGGAGGAGCAGGTGCAGGCGCAGCACAAACAGCAGCAGTGGTGGTGGTGACAGGCAGGGAAGGGGACACAATGTCTAAAGTAACTGCCTCTCCAGATGCAGGAATTCCAGCCTTCACCTCCATGCAATGGGCTTTCTGGGCAGGTGCAGTAGGGCCTGGCTCTGAGCTGGGCGGCTGGGGCCGGAGCAGGCTGGGCTGAGCAGGCTGAAGTTGGGGGGTCTGGCTAGGTTGAGAAGGCTGAGAGACTGTGTCATCACAGGGAGGAGTGGCATCTGTTTCAGTCAGTCCATTGACAGCCTTTACAATCTGGCCTGAAGGAGTGGTCACCTCCAAAGGGGTCAGTTCGGGCTCCACTTTTTCTGGCTCTGGTGTGATGGCCCGTGCAGGGCTAGGCTCTGCCAGAGGGGCTGGGGACTCCGTGGTCTCCACTGATGAGGCAACAGGCTTGGAGGGGCTGGGAGCTGAAGATGAGGCTGGAGCTACACTGGGGGCCATTTCTGGGCCTGAGGGAGGAAGCTCAGATTTCTCAGAGGGATGCAGGTCTTGGGTAGGTGTAGATGTAGAGACAGGGGCAGGAGCCAGAACAGGAGCTGCAGGGGCAGTGGCAGTGGCAGGGGCAGTGGCAGGGGCAGTGGCAGTGGCAGGGGCAGTGGCAGGGGCAGTGGCAGGGGCAGTGGCAGGGGCAGTGGCAGTGGCAGGGGCAGTGGCAGGGGCAGGGGCAGGGGCAGGGGCAGTGGCAGGGGCAGGGGCAGGGGCAGGGGCAGGGGAGCTGGGCTCTCGCCTCGGCGCAGGAGGCTCCCCAGGCCGTAGCCCTGGTGATGAAGACTTCAGCACTGTACACTCAAGCTTTGGCTTGTCATCTAAAAGGGGATCGGTTAGGAGAGGTGAATCACAAAAGGAAAAAAAAAAAAAAAAGAAAAAAAATAGAAAAGTCAAACACAGTTACTCAAGATAAGAAAAGATAAGATAATCCTTTATTAGTCCCACAAGTGGGAAATTTGAATTGTCACAGGAAAAAGTGGACAGAACAAGATAAGAGCAGCAAAAAAACAATAGAATAAACGCACTTAACGCATACTAATGCATGTGATCTCTACTCTAGCCAACCAACTGTGCTGCTGGAGATTTACCCCTCTACAAAGTTCTAATCTGTGGGCTTCAAAGTCAGATCTTAGAGGGCAATGGACCTGCAGAAATTAGTGTTTTCCCTCTCCCAAACCTCTGAATAAAATTCAAAGACGCTGCTAAACAGAGGAGTTCAACCAAGCATTAAATGAGGTAGAATTTTAAGTTCTGCAATACTATATACTTGCTCTAACTTAACCTTAACCCACCATTACTGCTTCAACTAAGTCCTCGAAGAAGTTCTTTATTAATTGAGTTAGGCATGTTAGATTTGGAGTTGGAGAAGACACCTGCACAAAAGCAAAACCAGGAGCAGGGTTGGTGACCATTGTTCAAAACCAGTGTTATTACTCTTCTGGTGAGTCACCACCCTGCAAATTTCCATGTATCCCCTTGCAAACACACTTGATACAGCTCATGTAGAGTCGATAATTGGTTGATGAGACAGATCAGGTGTGTTGGGTCAGGAAATACTTAAAACTGTGCTGTAGGTGTCTACAAGAATTATTAAGAAACACTGATTTAGACCTATATGAGTTGTGTATAAAATTAGAAGGCTTAGAAGGGGCACTGAGGAGAGGACTGACCTGATTTCAAGTCAAGAGGAGCAGGGGGGACCTGGGCGCTGTCCACATTGTACATAACATGCCCATGTTCTGCTACCTGGCTGTTCAGCTGCTGGGATTTGAGGTAGAAAATGTGAGGATAATGAGGGTGTGGACATAAAAACTAGCAAAAGAGAGAGAGAGGGAGAGAGAGAGAGAGAGAGAGAGAGAGAGAGAGAGAGAGAGAGAGAGAGAGAGAGAGAGAGAGACAGAGAGAGAGAGAGACAGAGAGAGACAGAGAGAGAGAGAGAGAGAGAGAGAGAGAGAGAGAACACATATGCAGCACACACAGAGCAGAAGAGGGGAAATGGCAAAGGAGGGGAGCATACAGCAAAGCACAAATAGAGAAGTGGGTAGTGAAAGAGGCAAAGAGAACAAGAGGGAAATAAAGAGACAGCATGAGAGAGTGAGAGCAAGAAACAGAAGCACCAAAGCATGAAGTTGCGCAATGGTTTTGTGGGGGGGCGGGGGGGGCACAAAACAGCAAAAGACAATTAACACAAGTGTTGGGGGGAAGGTTAGACAAATGGACAGGAGAAATGGGGAAAGAGAGGAGAGACGAACACTGTTAACATTTAGGGAGAGAAGACACAAAGTAAGAGTAACAACACAATAGTGAGCGTTCCCTTTACAGAGAGAAGCTTTCTACCAAAAGATCTGAAGTTCTATGAAGGCTTTTCTGGATCATTCTTAAAGGGCATTTACATGTGCTGTCTCAGTAGAGGGAACACTAGGGGAGATCAGGATGAGACAAACAGCTGTGAGGCAGAACTAGGATGAAGGCAGATGAAAGAATAGGAAAGCCACGTCAAACATCAAGAAACAGCCGAAAAGGTTTTCAAAATGTACTACAATAGCCTTATCCACATGAACGACTGGAAAGTCTATAAAGCCAGGATAAGATCAAGGGCGCCAATTTTACTTCCAGAGAAAATTTAACTGAAGTTCAGCAACAAAAACAATTTACTCAACACCTGGTAAGCAGCTATAGCATAGGGCAGGTAAACCAGCAAACAACCAGCTTAAGCTTAATAGCAATGACTTGGAGAAAGATTTCTTTCACCTTCAGCATAGTAGGAGTGAATAGCAGCTTGTAACTCTGATCATACATGACTGAACATCTTACCTGTGGAGGAGTGGGGGTGGAGGAGGGCCGTCCCGCTGGGGGGGTTGGGTTCCGGCTCCCACCCACTCCTGACATTATCTCCTCTGTGATGTCCTTGCCACCCTGGTTAGGGTCTCGGATGCGGATCTTGGAGGGCAGCAAGAAGGCATGCAGTTAAACAAAGTATCCATTTCCATTCGTTCATAACAAAACAACATAATTACGATTAGTTGTGAAACACTCACTGTTTTCTTCTCTCTCTTGGCAGGTGGAGGTTGCTGTGGTGTAGGCACTATTATGGATGGAGATGGGGTGTACATAGTCTGCTGGCCAGGATAGTATGGAGGCCCCGCTGCTAATAGTGGCAAAAAAAATAAAAGGAATCCATTCCAGTTACTGGTCAAAATGAGTGTGTGAAGGAGTGTGTGCGTTTTACATGTAGAGAGCAAAAGAGCAGGTCAAACTCACCATATGCTGGAGGGAAATCTCCTGGAGTGGGTCCAGGGTAGAAGGTACTGGGTCCGGTGGGCTGAACTGAGTACTGCTGAGGAGGCCCAACATATGGTGGAGCACTGTGACGATACTGTTAATTAAAAATACAAGAACAAGTTACTGCAAGCCTGCCAAACATCAGTTATACATTTATTTTTACTTGGGAAATGACAAAGTTAGTTTTAAGGAGAGTCAAAGAGCACCAGCTTTGACTTTCCTAAAAAGATACACTCAAGGTTTGAAGCCTAATTTGATTCCTGGACCCTCTCCACTTTAGTTTAAAACTGAAAGGAATTAAGCGACCTGCTTTATAGTGGCTTATAAAGAGACAAAAAAAATTACCATTACACTTACAAGAAAAATACCGTTTTATATACTTACATTTGTGGTATACATCCACTCTGATGTAAACAAAAAGATTTCAAAAACACAGTGCAACATAAAGTCACTTGTGAATTCCTCACTTGTGTATACATCTAACCTGGGGTATGTAGTACTGGGCAGTCTGGGGTGAAGGGAAAGGCATGGGCGTCATGGACATCATGATGGGCTGACTTGGGGGGTAAACGGTGGCTGCTGGGGCCTGAGAGGCAGGTCTAATGGAAGGGCTGTTGCTTGGAATGGTGGGCCGGGCTGTCTGCATCTGAGTCCTTTGGAAAAACTGAGAGACGAGAGAGAGGAACCGTCAATCAAAAACATCCATTCTCTTGGGCTGTTTACAAACTGTGTACTGCCGCAGTCTTACTGGACCTTCGAGGGGAGGTGTTGAGTCAGAGATTATGTTATAGACACTACAGCAAAAATCCAAGTTCACTGAAAATGTGAGAGACATAATACAATTTTCTAATTTTCAACATTCCTAAAAGGTTTTGATTGAGACATGCAAATTACAAAAAGAGAACCTATGTTTCAATTAACATGCATGACAGCAATACAGGGGCAGTATAACCATCATGAGAAATGGACACAAATGTTTGATGCAGATATTTAGCTGTTTCAACAAAGATGTGATGCACATATAAAATGTCACAGATTCTGCGTTTTTTTTCCCCCCTTTTTTGTTATCGATAAGACTGAGATAATAACACCCAGCCGGAACCTTACAAGTTTGTTTTAACATTGTATTTTGTATTTTGCTATTCAGCAAGGCTAACATTAAATGGTAGTTCTGGGGTTAGAACGCCCCTTTAACTATAATAAACAGCAGCACGTCGAGTGTCATATAATGACTTCAAGTGAACTGTTACAGTATTTTAGGCTATTTGAACAAAAAGGCCCCCTTCTGACTTCACAAGGCAGGTGAGAATATGCCTTTGCAGAGGTCCCATGATAATGAAGAAGCCATAATAACATGTCTAAAAAAGAGGCAGTGGAGGCTGCAGGAAATAAAGAAAAAGAAAATAAAATGAAGGAGTTGACTTCCTCCAGGGTGGGAAGGACAGCAGAGCACAGCTGCAGTGCACGGGCAGGGGGGAGCAAATAACTCAGTTTCACTGAGGAAAAGGGACTTCATGCCATGCATTTCTTTAAGACTGCAAATTACCTGAATGGGTCTGAATCCTCCCTTGAAAATTGAAGCAGGAAAGAGAGAGAAGCTAATGGGACAGTGCACTAATTGGTATGGAGGGATAGAGAAACTAATACACAGGTGCACACAGTATGGCTATCCAGAGTATAAAGCATGCAAAGGGTTAGCAATTTGAATAGCTCTGCTTTCAGGAATTTTTCTTTTTTTTTTTATTTTTATTTTACAAAACCAGATTGTGTTCTGTTTAGGAAACAAGTGGCATCGTCCTCCTGAGGTATGAAAAAAATAAATAAATAAATAAATAAATAAAATAAAAAACAGCACATGTGCTACACTAACACGCATTCAGAATAAACACATCCAGCTAAGCACACTACAGCCACTCTGAAGAATCTCAAAAGAAAAGTAAAAGGACAGTGTATGACATAACATTGCTTCACTCCTACAACTCAGGCAAACAAACCAACACAAATATACTAAATTACAATTAAACAACCACATTTTTCAGTACTTCTCAACTAAATCTCTCAGAGGAACATCCAAAAGAACAAAAAGATGTTGCCTTCATTAAAGGAAACTTCTCTAATAAAGGTCTCAAACATAACCATCACTAAAGAATGGAACAAAAAAGGTTTTTGCTTTTGGGCACAAAGTGCATTCAGATTTATCACTACTGTTTCTTTCCAAAGCATAATTCTACTAAATCCAAAATACTGTCCTCAATGCCAAGTATTACGAATACCAACCGTAAGATCAACCTTTATTCAAGTAATCACATAGATTTTTCATGATTTGTCTGGGCATGTGCTAGTTAGTCATACTGCATTATACTGATTTAAGCTTCAAAAAGAGGAGTTTGGCACCAAAAAAAATCCACACAATTTAGACAATCTACACAAAACTTATCCCAGATTTAGCCTATCAAAGATATGTTTAGTGTCCAGATTTTGCTCCTTTACTTTAGAACTGAGGCTGTGAGGCTCACACTGCTAACAAACACAAGGAGTCAAAAGTCAACCAAACTGTTTCCACAAATACACTACTGTGCAAAAGTCTTGAGCCACCTCTCATTTCCAAAGGCCTAGACTATGTTGCATATTTTCAAAGTAGTCTTCAGTGAAGAAACAGGTGCAGATGATTCCAGTTGATCAGGCCAGTGATTAGTATACTGGTGGTGTTGAGTGGTTGGAACACCTTTATCTAGGCACAACCTTATGATGGCACTTTGCAGCCTGTAGAAGTAAAACATTTGTTCGTTTTCTTAATTTAATCTACTCAACTTGCCAAGGATAAGACAGTTTGACAGGCATGAAATAGTTTTTTTCCCCACCTAAAAGGTGTTTCAATGCAAACTCTAAACAAATGAGGGGTGGCTCAAGAC
Source organism: Brycinus macrolepidotus (assembly GCA_037974445.1). Taxonomy (NCBI): domain Eukaryota; kingdom Metazoa; phylum Chordata; class Actinopteri; order Characiformes; family Alestidae; genus Brycinus; species Brycinus macrolepidotus. Next base: position 25,486,466 of record JBBPCZ010000142.1, on the reverse strand, counting down.
TTTTGCACAGTATTGTACATCCCCAAGCCTTCTCTCGACACGCACAGGTATTCAACGTGTGGCAAAATTTGGACTCCAAACACATCTTTGCTGTGTACCTGGAAAATTGTGTAAATGAGATGGTTTGCTTAAACACATGTGTAGCCAGCCTCTTTCCTTTACATTTCTCAGCTATCCCTGCCTGGTTTCATCTATTAGACAACACTTAGATCACCTAACATTACTTAGGAGTCATTTCACAAAAAAAATACTATGACAATGTGGGCTGATGCTGGGAGTCCATCTCCTTGAATGCTAAATATTAGTAGAACATAGGTAGTAATGCAACAGTACAAAGTACTGCAAGATTTAGGCACAAACACAGCAAATGGTATGGTGCTGCTCTGCATCGGCGTACGTTACCTGGTGATGGGTTGGACGAGGCCCGGGGGCAAACTGAGGGAGGGGGGAGGCATGGCAGAGAGGGTAAGGCAGGAAAAGAGAAAAACAGAAAGACAGAGAGAAAGAAATGAAAAACCACTGACGAATACTGTAAAAACCACAAGCTGTGCGAGGCAGGTAGAAAAACACTGTCTGAGCAGATGCCCAAAGCGTGCTCTCTTTTTCTCACCCACATCACAACGCTACCGGACATAACAGGACGAACTACATTATTAGCAACACCATTTTTATTTTTTGCTATAAGAATGTCTAAGCTTCGCTAATTTAAGTAAATGAAAACACAAATTCTAGAAGATGAAGAACAAAAACATTGTAAATACTGCTGGACTGAACGGACAGGGCACTCACCGGGCGGCTCTGAGGCTGGGCGTTCATTGGTTGCGTTGGAGGAGAGTAGACCAGAGGGGCCGCGCCGGCATTCTGTGACGCCGTGTACGGAGACTGAAGGGCAGGGTCACGGGGCGCCGAGACAGAGGAGGAAAAAGAGGAGTCCGGAACAGTCGAGTGGTTCAAAAACAGTGAAAAAGGAGAGAGAAAAGAAAAAAAAAAAATCAGCCTCTGAGGAAATCCTGGCACCTGTCTATGTTTGGCCCTCATCTGTGTGAGGCTTCGGTGAGTGTGGGCGAAGGAGCGAGGGTGTCAGCTCCCTGACGCTACAAACACTGCAGTTTGCTGACACTGACAAATCTGCCATCTCCGCCTTGAGAAGAGAGTAAGCAAGAGGAGGAGGAGAGTCAGAGCTAGGCGTAGCCCTGGACAGCCGTGTGTGGGTGCCGACTGAGAGGCTGCATGCGACAGTGCTTACAGAGCCAGACAGTGCAACAGAGAGAAACTAAGCCAACACTCCACCTCCTCTCTTCTCTCCTCCTCTCCCTTCTTCACACCTCTGCATTCAGCTGGGCCTGCACGATCGCCGTGTTTTGATTGTGGGTGGGGGTAATTAAGGTTTAGCCTCTGGAGCATGTTAACTGGAATCTCTATTAATAGCGGGGTCTAGCAGGGGCTGTGCTTGCCGGCAGCGCTCTGCAGGCGTAGAGTGGAAATCTGAGTGCTTGCCTCAGACACAGAGAACAACCTCCAGAACAGCTGAGTCACTGTGCCTGACTTTCTATTTCAGGGCCAGAATCAGCTGGGTACAGTGAGTGTTTGTGTGCATATGTGGTTGCAAGTAGACAGTTTACACACAGGCGTCAGTAACGTGCATACATACGCTTGGACACAGGACAACTCAACCACGGATCACCTACAGTAAACTACGTGACACAGTGCGCACACACACACACACCGAATAAACTCAGCCAAACTTCCAGAGAGCAGCCACAGGTGATTTCAAGGCCCAATAAAATGTCATTTTTTCAACTGATCAATGATTCATTAGGCTGTACATCAATCTATTTAGATTTATAAGCTAATTAAAAAATGGCTTTTTACTCATTACTCCCCAGTCACAGCACAACACTGGGCACTGCTAAGATTAGAAAAACCACAGTTGTGATTAAAATAATAATTTGGATGATTCTGACTACAGGGACTGCGAAAAACCATTTAAATGAACAGATTTCAAAACACAGTGTTCTCTGAGAGAACAGCTGTGACTCATAAGACTAGAAGCATCTGAAAGTGTGGGGTGGAAATTTCTGTGGTTGATTCGCTTTGTAGCACTGTAAATACCAGGGGAAGTTGATTCTGATTCCGAAGACATCAACAAGACGGCACCTGTGGAATTTATTTTACAGTTCTAGGCAGTACTGTGCACAAACAGAGGTTGGACCATAAGTCGTATTTAAAAGTGGAATCAAATAAACCCAAAGGATGATGGAGCAATTATCTACTCTTTATCATAACAAATAGAGCTGGGGAAAAAACATCAGAATCAGAAACCCAGTATCTCAAGGAAATTGAGATATTCAGCAGCTTCCAATCACATTGTCAGTGAGCACAGTACAGTCACAAAAGTGTGCAAAAAGTGAGACATAATAGCCAAACACAGCAAGAGAGGTTGTCACAAAATTAACACAAATGACCAAATGACCAAACTTGATTACGCTGTCCGAAAAAAAACTGTCCCATTTACCAGATGCCTTCACTGGGCACTCTCAAGGGTGCCTTCAGTACTATTAGTTAGGGAATATAATTGTACCATATTTCATTGAAGTTATTTTTACACATTCTGGCTGACTCCAGAGTTTTTACCGATACATAAAAGTTATGAAAATGTACAGATGTCCCCTTTACTTTAATACTAAAAAAGCAGGTAAGGCATACAGTTGAACTTTAAAGGTCATATTGTATGTGTATATGTACATTTATATAGTTTGTACCTTGGGAGGCCTAAAATTTGCCAAAACAGTATCTTTTTAAATGACAATGTAAAGTTAAAGACAAAATTATGACACATTTGTGAATATGTAACTTCTTTCAACTGCTTTTGTAAAAGCGAAGATGAGCCTGGAGTGGTCGGTTATTCAAAAAAGAATTTGATTTTACACATTTTAGTGTCCCTCAATTCATCAGCTTCACTGGATGTTAATTTTTACAATTACTCCTTTGTGTGTGTTTTGTGTGGGGGTAATATAATCTTATATCACAGAAATGAGGATGGTGTGTGACACAAGCAAACACTAAGATGCTCAACAGTGAAAAGACACACACACACACACACACATACACACTCTCTCTCAGGCAGTTGCATGGGCGCACTCACCCCTCCTCCTGCCTCCCAGCCTTTAGGGTGGCCATACAGATGCGCAGTGGATACTGTGGAAACTGATACCTGAGAAAGTCCAGGGGAAGAGGCGTGGCCTGGCGGCGTGGCCGCTAGGCTGGGGTGTCCTTTGCTGATTTCATGTGCTGTGTAGGGGGGGCCAGGGGGTCTCTGTACCTGAAACCCACCAAAAAGAAAACGCAAGGTGAAAAGAGGCACAAGTAAAACCACAACACACACTATAGAAATCACTCCTACCGCCCGTGATCAGAGGCAGCATTGGCACGTTGTCACAGCCAGTGGCATAAGGATAAAGAGAGAAGTTAAACAACAGAAATAGAGCTTTCATTCTGGCCGGGTGCGACAAGGCCATGCGGCTTCTCTCCGGGTTGGGAAGCATGCCAGCTCTGGGCCTCAGCATGTTACAGTATGTGCTTGCAGACAATGAATATGCAACCTTTTTTGTATGAGCCTCAGCCGCCTGAACCTCCTGTAATTTACTTTTACAGCCTTGCCCACCACGGTACATGACTGCATGAAGTAGGTGCAATATGAAACAGTTCTACACCACAACCAGTGCACCTAGGATTTAAAACTGTGCTGCTGCAATTTTAAATTGAGAACGCTGGCCGGGAACTGATAATGAGATTAACTTGCTTGTACCAGGAGGAGCCACAGCCTTGCACAGTGCCATAACTCCTTAAAGAAGAACGCTGCCGGCCAAAGCAGCAAGCAAACGCTCCTCGCCTATTTCTTCCTCTCCAGGTGACAGTCCTCACCTATGGTGATCTGCAAAGGAGCCTCTCCTCTCAGTCTGGCATTGATTACTGTAAAATAAATAGTTGGATCCTAGTCTAGGACCACGTGCGTGTAATAACAATCATACAACCTGGCTGCTAAACTGCACATCAAGATTTGAAAAGCACTTGCTCAGCTTCTAGCCTTTCATTTAACAGCAACCCCACTTTCCCAGGCTCCATCCACAGGTGGGGAGTGACCCACTTTCTGTAGTTTGACCAGGGATTACACAGCTTATCTGCCAGCTATGGCTCTTCTGGGGTGAGGGAGTGGAGGGGAGGAGGGGAGAGAAAGAGAGAGAGAGAGAAGGCACAAGATCACAAATGTAGCCCTACAGCTGGATGATCACAAGGCTGACAGCATTGCTCTCTGACAACACAGGAAACAAGAGCGGGGGGAAAGTCCAGCTCAGCAGAAAAACGAACCAGCCTCTCCACTCCCCTCACTAGTCATTCACTTGCAGCCCTCTCAGCTGATCCTGTGATCCTTCTGACTCTACTGCTCTGACTGAGAGAATACCTGATCCTGAAAGCTGTAACACAATACACCTGCTTCTTCTGCTCTTTCTCTGTTGCTTAGCCTGGGACCTGACAAAAGTGACATATGTCTCCTTCAACAAATGAGACACAACGTTGGCAGCTGAGACATAAATTACCAAAAGCTCCTTCAGTTAATCAGTTCTTGCAATTGTGTCATTCCATTAGGTCTGAAGTGTAATAAATAAAGTTAATGAAGTTAATGATTCGTGAACCAGCAACAGTGTGCATTACATGTATGTAAGGACAGAGAAAAGAAGGGTTACTCACACTGTAGACAGCAGTGACGCCAGGCTGCGTGGAGAAGATTCGTTCATCCAAGGGTGGCTGCACTCTGGGGATCCTGGGGTGCAACGCATTAAGGAAAACTCTGGAGAGGCAATCATTTAAGGCCAAATGCAGCAACAAGGTGGGAAAACACATAAGATGCATGCAGGCAATAGATAAAGCTACATATATGCTTTAAAAAGACAGTCTATGATTTGTCTACAATGTGCCATTCCTAAAGAAAACAATGTAGCCTTTTCCCCCCATTACAATGATGGAACCCCCTCCTTTGGCAACTGGCATAGAGGAGAAATGTCGAGCTTAAGTCATCAGTTCATACAAAAATGAAAACCGGTTACTATTACTCAATTTTTCCGCCTACTGTTGCTCTTTAAATTCTCTCTCCCCCACACATGGGAAGAAAGTGGTTGAGGGCAGGCAGCCTGAGTGTGCTGCAGCAGTGATACAGGCAGCCGTGTGTGCTGAGTGGACGAGATTTCACAATGTTGTCAAGAGATGCCTGTTCCCATTAGTGTATATACTAAAACAATCACACCACAGCTCTCTGAGCCACAGAATGGAAGAAACATCATGTACTTGCACAATGCTCAGGTCAACCATGTATAGATGAAGACCTCTAGACACCCAAACAATGCATTTGTCTTACTGAATTATTCACTTTTGAATAATCCCGTTATGTCACTAAAAACGCATTGCACTGTCAGCACAGACCCTTCCGCTGCCTAGCTGAATGAATGGTGGATCTTGTCCAGTAAGGCAGTAGTGGGTGAATGTGTGGCAGGCTCTTAAAGCAGCGGAGCCCCTACAGATGGAGATGCCTCTCCCATCTCCAAGCAAGCAGTGGTACAGAAGCCTCAGCGCTTCACAAACAAAGCCACTGTTAGAAAGGTGAAGGAACCCTTCCTGGACTGCCACACTTCAATCAGATTCAGACTGCACCCAGATAATATGAAGGATTTACAATAACTGGATAACACAACAGCTGGCAGCCACCGATTTCAACTTTCCTTTGGTGTGATGCCGCAAAAGAAGGGCAACGACAAAAAGCACAGGCCTACATTCAGTCAAATCTTGAGTGCTGCTAAGTTACATATGCTTCCTTCTTTAATAATGACATCTAAGAAGAGCATTCAGGATAAAGCTCATATTAACATCACAAACTAACCGATAACCCCCACTTTCAGTTCTATCACTGTTAATACGTTTCCATTTTTTGTGTTTCTCTTAAGTTCATTCAAAATAACAGAATAATTACCATATTCAATGTTACATAAAAGTGTAAATTCTTCAAAAGGAAAATAAATAAAGTGGCCCTTATAGTACAGTACAGCACACAGTGTGAACAATGTGAAATTCTTTCTCTGCATTTAACCCATTCACCAAGTGAAGCAGTGGGCAGCCAGCAATGCAACACCCAGGGCTGCTGTACCACAGAGGTACCCTTAGCAGTGCTGGAATTTGAGCGTACGACCTTCTGATCACAGTGGCAACTCCCTAACCACCACTCCACCAGCTGCCACAAAAACTACTCTCACCGTGAACTCAAACCGGTGATCTTATGATTCTCTTCATTCCGTGTCTGGTGTCTTACTGGTGAACCACCGAGGGGGCGTTATTCTTTCGATTAAAAAAATAGCTTCTGTAAGGCAACACTAAAATACCAAAATGTCCCAGACTGAGTTGTTCACCTGCTGATCAACTTTTTAAGAAGTCTACTTATATTCAGGAAACAGGTCTTGAGAGGAACAGTTCCTAAAAGGAGACAGTTTATGATCGAAAGTATACCCTGAATCTCTGACCTGCATGCTAAACAGCATTGCCTTTATTGAGGTGGCAATGCCATTAAATGACTAATGGCTGGTACACTTCAAGTCATAAATCATTGTACAAAACACTGACACTAACATGGTGAAACAAAATGCTTACACAAACAACAAAAAGCTTCACTCTGCTTCATTCCTTGTCCTGTATCCAAAAACCAGGCCTGAGTCTGTGTTAGATGAATGAAAAAGCAAACATGGTTAAATACAATTTATCATATTTAGATGCCATGAAATTCTGCTAATTCCCAGGCCTGCCAATCACTGTAATAAAAGGGAATTTTATGCAAACTGCTGCATAATTCAATCGCTGAGAGGCACATTTCACTTCAAACCATCCACATCACCACACTACGGCTGAAAGCAGCTCAAGCCTTCCATCATCAAACTTTACACCTTTACACATTGTATACTTTGCCAGTGCAGATTCTGGGTCATCAGTTTACACTCTCTCAGTATTTACAACTGACAACTAGAGTGGTAAATATGATCCTTGAACAAAGCTAGCAATAATGATTAAGCAATATAAATGTGTCAGGCATTCTGACAGGCCATCAACTTGACACTTTACAGTGGAATATTTAGCTCTCATGTACTACCTTCAAAACAACCATGTTAATAACTTTCGAACATCTTAAAAACTTAAAGTGTCTTGAGTAGATATGACGGCACTCCATCTTTGAGGGTGTCCAATGAATCTCAAAGAGGCTTCCAGTGGGATGGCATGGACACAGCAAGTGTAGAAGAACATTTACAAACAGCATGTACACAAGACTGTTACCAGGCATGTGAACAGTGGGTGGTCAGACATTTCCTTCACATGGTCCCTCCAGTTTTGGGACACGTGGTGTCCTGGTGATTAGGGAGTTGCCCCTATGATCAGAAAGTCATGGTTCGAATCCCAGGACTGCCAGTGGCACCACTGAGGTACCCTTGAGTACAGCACCGTCCCCACACACTGCTCCCCAGTTGCTGCTTCGCTGGCTGTCCACTGCTTCAGTTGGTGAATGGGTTAAATGCAGAAAAAGAATTTCACACAGTTCACACTGTGTGCTGTACTGTGGTGTGTTCATGCATGGCTATAAGGAGCCACTTTATATTAAATCTCATTTATATTATATTAATATATACCTTTATATTAAAGGTTTCCAGTGGGATGGCAAACACAATATATAATATAAATCTCATTTATATTATATTAATATAAATCTTTATATTAAAGGTTTCCAGTGGGATGGCAAACACAGCAAGTGTAGAAGAACATGTACACAAAACTGTCACCACGCATGTAAACAGTGGGTGGTCAGACACTTCCTTCACATGGTCCCTCCAGTTCCCTCAACACGCACTGCGGTACTGAAACACTGCCCTTAATTAAAAGGGGAAAGGCAGTGAAAGCATAAACCACAGCTGGGTTTAAATACCAAAAGCCAGAGAGTACAGAATACACCAACAGCGGGTGACTTTTGGTGACTTGTGGACGTCAAACAGGAGAGACAACATGGCCCTCAAAACGCTGCCTACATCCCACCCAGCTCCTCTCTCCCAGCCTAACTGGCCGGCTAAACCAGCCGGCATGAGCCTTATCCATGCAAGCTCGCAAACAAACTACTGTCAAGTCGAAAAGACGATTGGAAATTTGATAACAGAGGCATTAAAACAAATGTGCGTCACGCCATGACACCAAGACCCCCGAGAGAGACAAAATAATGCCCCGTCTTATGTACATGTCACACAGATGCAGCTAGCCGGGACGCTAGCTGTGCTAGCCTGGTGAAAGTGTCAGGCAAGCTTTGTGGTTCTCTTGGATATGTGACAAGGGGGAACAACAAGACAGAAGACTGCTTAGACTTCACAGTAATGGAGGGAGGCAGGCCAAAATAATGATTTCTTGATAGTAAAACAGACTGTGAAACACGAGTCAGCTCAGATAAGCCGGCTCGGAGGCTCTGACACCTGACAACAACAACAAACCGCCTCAGCCGGCACCACTCCGAACTCCACCAAAAACGACACAAAGCACTGACTACAAACACAAAAACAAACTACTCCAATGTTATAATGTGAGCATAAGACGTGTCAGAGAAGGATACTGCGTCGGAGGTACCGGGGGAGGCTGCTGGGCTACCGGGGGGCCCGGCAGCGGGACTGTGGCTAGGGGAGCCCGAAGCTGGGTCGAGGGGGGCGGCCCGGTTCCAGGTCCCGGTCCAGCGGCGGCGGCTGGCTTCGGCACCGCTTTCGGCGGTAAACTCATTGCCCAGAGATGCTAAATGATAACTAAGTATTTACAGTGATAAATAGCTAGCTGTTTGCACTAAGGTCAGGAGCTTAATAATAATAACACGCATTAAAAATAGCCAGCCCAGCAGGTCGAGCCGAGGTCGGGCTCCGAACCAGAGAGAGGTTTGCCGGGGGAGGCGGACAGAGGAGCTCCGGCTAGATTACTGACAGAGCGGCAAGCTAACGTTAGCCAGCTAGCGCTTATTGTGGTTGATCCTCATTGCTGAAGGTAGGGGGGCTCTTCCCCCTCCCCGGCCGGGGTTTCCGAGGATCCAGTTCGCCTCTGCTTGCCAGGGCGATCTCGACGTCGTGCCCTCTCTCTTAAAATTAAATGACACCTGGTTTCACAGCTGCTATTTCACCAGTACCTGTCCACTGAGCAGGATGGCTTCGTTCAACATGGCGCGGCGGCCGCCTCCAGCAGTCCTACAGGACTGACGCTTCGGGTCGCTTCGGGAATCTCCGTCAGAGCTCGGCCGCCGAAGTTTCAACGAATGAGGAGCGACTGACAGATCAGGGTCTCTCAGAGTAGTACACTCACACGTGCTGAACTTCAGTAAAACCGTGTATCAAAACAAATACACATAGTCCTATAAACCTGCATCCTACCTCTTCAAAAAGTGCCCATGTAACTGAATATCACTTTATTTCAGTTTAATATTCAGCAGGCTTTACTGGCATGGTCATATTTTGTTACTGCATTGACAAAGTATACACTAACAAAACGTAAACCTACACCTTACCTCTTCAGAAGGTGTCCCTGTTACTGACTATCTACTTTAATTCAGTTTAATATCCAGCAGTCTTTTTTGGCCTGGTCATATTTTGTTACTGCTTTGCTAAAGCATACTGTAGCAAAACGTGGGGACACACAGATCTATAAACCGACACCCTACCTCTAGTGTCCATGTTAATGAATATCTGCCTCACTTTAATTCAGTTTAATATTCAGTAATCCTTATGGGCACGGTCATATTTAGTTAGTGAATATCACTTTAATTCAGTTAATATTCGGCAGGCTTTACTGGCATGGTCGTATTTTGTTACAGCATTGACAAAACCGTACAGTAACAAAATGTGGGGACATGCACAGTCCTATAAACCTGCACCCTACCACTTTAAAAAGTATCAGTGTTAATGAATATCTGCCTCACTTTAATCCAGCTTAATATTCAATAATCCTTATTGGCATGGTCATATTTTGTTAATGAATATCTAATTTAATTTAGATTAATTTCCAGTAGTCTTTATTGGCATGGTCATATTTTGTTACAGCATTGCCAAAGCACACACTAACAAAACACAGGGATACACACAATCCTATAAACCTACACCCTACCTCTTCAAAAAGTGCCCATGTTAATGAATACCTTTTTTAATTCAGTTTAATATCCTGCAGTCTTTATTCGCATAGTTGAAAATGAGTTGAAAATGTTAAGATTTTCATTGGGAGTGACAAGGATGGACAGGAATCAGGAATGAGAGACAGCTCGAGTTGGACCTTTTGGAGGAAAAGTCAGAGAGGCGAGATTGCATTGGTTTGGACCTGTGCTGATGAGAGACTCTGAGTATGTTGGGAAAAGGATGCTGAGGATGGAACTGCAGGGAAGAGGAGAAGAGGAAGGCCTAGTCGGAGGTTTATGGATGTGGTGAGGGAGGACATGCAGGCAGTGGTGTGAGAGAGGACGATGCAGAGGATAGAAGGATGACCCCTGTGGTGACCCCTAACCGGGAGCAGCTGAAAGCAGAAGAAGAAGAAGAGTCTTTATTGGCATGGTCATATTTTGTTACAGCATTGCCAAAGCATACACTAACAAAACGTGGGAATACACACAGTCCTATAAACCTACACCCTACCTCTTCAAAAAGGGCCCCTGTTAATGAATATCTTCCTCACTTTAATTGAGTTTAATACTCCGCAGTCTTTACTGGCATGGTCATATTTTGTTACTGCATTGTCAAAGCATACACTGAAGCAACCCTCGACATTTATAGATTTAAGTCTTATTTGCTAGGGATAGTTTGAAACTAACAAACTATAGAATAGCAACTGTGCAAACAGCAATAAAGTTTCGTTATCACTCTTCCTGCAGCATTCATATTTCCTCATGTGCATACAAAGTTCACGCAATCCCTTCTTATCTCTGAATTTAGATTTTAAGTAAATAATTCCTAAACAGCCTAGATGTAACCTCTACAGCACTTCTGCACTAAAGGTCCGGTTCATGGATTAACAAGGAGGATTAATTGATTGAATTTTGTCAAGCTTAAGCGCATGGCTCTGTAACAATTAGTGATGTTCTTGCGACACCTGCCGGCAACAAATCGATGTGCATCTCAGATTGCTGACATTAGGAACGTATAATAAACCTTTTACCTCAGCAGTAAGTTGACGTTTGCCAAAAAACACAATATTTATTATTAGAATAATTACAAACAAGGTTAAAAACAGTAAAACATAAAATTTATTTTGCTTGTAAAAACTTGATTTAAGATAAGATTTATTTGTTTGACCCACAGGTGGAACATTTGCATCGTTACAGCAGCAGGTGTACAGTACAAAAGAAGAGAGTAGAAGTAGCATAACCAATAGGGTAAAAGTTATACAGCTATACAGTATAATATAAAAACATACATTATACAAATATTCTATAAACATAAAAGTTTGTATGTATGTTTATGAATATATATATAAGTATATGTACACAGTACGTATGTATACGTATGTATATGTACACAGTGGATATATTATGCATTTATATTTTAGTTAGAAAAGTACTATTAGTAAAACACAGGATTGGTTCCTGGTCTTCTCAGTGTGCTCAAGCCATTGCATAGATTAATTAAAATTAATTGATTTAGTTTAATGAAGGACCGAAAGATTCTCTACATCAAAAGCCCTGACCCAACACATGAGGGATTTAATAATGTATTAGGTACACCTACTGATAGTGGTGTAGCAAGAAGACTATGAGCCCAAATGCAAAAAAAAAAACCTTTAATGCCCGCCCATATGAAAACAAATATGCTTGTTTATATGTAATTAACTAATTAACCCACTATTGTTATGCTCTCAAGTTGCCTTACCACTCTGCCAATTAGCATCTAACAACCCAAATGTTCACGTTATTTTAATTACAATAATTATATTAGATTTAGCTGTCAGACACACCACTGGCTAAGATTTAAAAAAAAAAGTTAGATTCATGTGATCCATTGCTGGGATTTTGATAAAATGCATATTCTTATATAATATAACATGATAAATCAGATGGGAATAACTAGACATCAGGGTGTATCCTGGGTGTACAATTTGTATGTGGACCCAATAAAGACTGTGTCCCCTCTGCACCATGTGCCTGACTGTGAATGGCTCCTACACAATACCCCCTCATTAGTTAATTGGGTGCCTGACCATTACACCAACAGGATGTTGGACGAGAAGGCCTGGCTCGCAATCTCCGTTACAGTTCATCCCAAAGGTGTTGGATGGGGTTGAGGTCAGGGCTCTGTGTGGGCCAGTCAAGTTCTTCCACACCAAACTCATCCAACCATGTCTTTATGGACCTTGCTTTGTGTACTGGGCCACATTCGTGATGGAATAGAAAAGGTTCTTCCCCAAACACTGTGTCCACAGAGTTGGAAGCATGGCGTTGTCCAAAATGTCTTGGTATGCTTGATTTTAGACAGCTGTGGCAATGGGTATGATTGAAACACCTGAATTTAAGAGGTGAGTCCCGATACTTTTGTCCACGTAGTGTATGTGCACTTTGTAGATTACAGTTATACGGTTAATTACAGTGGATCACAGACAGCAGTGCTGCTGAGGTTTCTTAACACTGTGTCCACTTTATGTCCGCTCTATTACACAGATCTAACCTGGGGCTACCTCATAGATATAAAGTTATTAATGGTTCATCTAATGCTGCACAGTTTGTGTTAGTCAACCTCCAGTCAGTGGTCAGTTTCTGGCCATATGACACTGGATATTTTTGGTTGGTGGTCTATTCTCAGTCCAGCAGTGACACCGAGGTGTTTACAAGTTTCAACAGCAAGGCTGTGTGATCCACTCTGTGCAAGATACACACTAACATACACACACTAATGTGCTACTACCATGTCGGTATAATTGTTATGCTGAGAATTACTTTTTTAAATTTCTATTTATTAGCTGAACGCACTCATTTTGTTCCAGTGTCATGATGATTCATTTTTATTTCACTTTTTCATTCTTTTTAATAAGTATTGAAGTCATTTGGTCAGTACCATAAAGGAATCGAATTTTGATACCCATCCCTAGTGATGGTCAGTGATCTGGCCAACAATTTTGTTTTGAAATCTAGCACACCTGCTTCAGATCAAGCTTCTCATGAAGAACCACTCCAGAGCAGGGATGGGCATTGAGAATGGGACTAAACTGGTACTGGTTCCTGACTGGTAAATACCGAAATATCTACAATCTCCTGGACAAACGCTGCTGTTATTGGTAGTTATGCAACGTTAAGGCCTTCTAACATAGCTGAACATTTTCAAATTGTTAAGCTACTTTGGATCAGTGGGAGGGACGGGGGCAATGCCCTGCACATCACTGCCGGACATTTGTAGCAACTGCCCCTCTGTCATTATTCATACAGGAAACTCAGGACACAATTTTGCTCATCATTTCTCCAAAAAAGTAACAATAAAATGATTGTTGAGTCTTTTCACATATTTTCATGTGATGTCTTTATTGTATCTATTAGTCTATTTTATTGTATTTATATGTATCTATATGTATTCTTCTATACGTATTCTTTATTGTATTTATATGTATATATATGTATTGTCATAGATAAGCAGCATCAGTATCAATATTGGTATCAGTAAAATCATGACAATACTTGTTCCATTTCAAGAACCACTGCCACAATGGTTAAATAATTAATCATGTTTCCAGATTACCACTAGAGGACAGTATCTGAGGCATCCGAGTGGCAACATTGGCAGTAAAGCAGTATCCATTCACCTACAGTCAAAACTAATAAGGAATTATGAAGTCACACAAGGAAATAAAGTGGTATAAAAGCAACTTTTATTCAGTTTGAAAAATATGCATTTAAAAAAAACAGATAAAGTGTGAAAAACATAGAAATCATACAAAATTACAGGTGATCGTCAAAAAAAGAGATTTTTTTTAACAAAGTCTATACTCATGTTGTAACAGGACTTTAAAATAGAGCTTTGATTTATTAATGCATTAAAAAAAACCCAACAGCATTAACAAATGCTGTTAATATAGCCCCCTGCCCTGCTCATTTTCCTGCTCTAACAAACCCACTTCAGCCCAGGAAAGGCTTTTTAATGAGCTGATTAGTTGGATCATGGAAAATATAAAAAGGTGCAAAACATAGGGTACTCCAGGACCAGAGCTGGGAACCCTAAACCATGTTCGGCAACTGGAAGGATCCGTCTGAGCCATGATCAGCATCCAGTGCAAGCAGCATATGCACATATCTCACAAATGCCAATGCGCCTGGCAAGAAGAGCTGCAGGAAACAGAAAAAGAAAAGGTGTGCAATAATTTACAGGAAAAAGGATATCCTAACGTTATCAGGAGGAGGAGTGAGGTAATGGTCACCCAAACAAACACGGACTTTGGACATAATAACTGCTGTTTCGCATGGAATACTCAGTCTTGTTATCTGTGTTGTTCTGCATGTTTACCGAGTCTGGAGAACGAAGATCGTGCATTTTTGCTTTGGCACAGAGGCTGAAATTGTTCAGGAAGGCCCAAGTTTTTACACACCGCCGCCGCATTGGTCACAGCTAGGCGAGTGTTCCTGCTGGCTGGGGCATTTTCAGCCATGATGGCCCAAAGTTTTTTTACAGACTCTAGCGGGAATGTGAATTCTCCTTCCTGTAATATGCATAGATAGACACATATGTGTGAGTACATGTGTATATATA
>JBBPCZ010000142.1:25455180-25471553 GCA_037974445.1 Brycinus macrolepidotus | reverse complement strand
ACACACACACACAATGAAATGAAGATAACAATAAAGATTGTTATAATTTGAAATCACCATAAATATATAAATCCATCACAATTTTCATTGTATAAGCAACTAGCTAAAATCCATCTCTACCAGAACTTTACTAATTAGAATGGGCTGCATTTTCACCCCACCCAATAAATGTGTATATATGTCACTTCGCTACGTTTTTTCATGTCTTGTCATTGTAAAGTATCATCTAGCTCAGGGGTTCTCAGTCTTGGTCCTGGAGTACCACTGACCTGCACGCTGTTGGTTTAAAAGTCCTTCCATGCTCCCAGCACACCTGATCCAACCCATCAGCTAATGCTGAAGGGGGTGTGTTAGAGAAGGGAAAACTGTAAAAATGTGAAGGGCAGTGGGGCCACAAGACAAGGGCTGGGAAACACTTCTCTAACACACCCACTTACAGTTCAAGAAGGGCTTGTTAATTAGTTTAGCAGGTGCACTAAGTGGACTGGAAGCAAAATGATCTCCAGAACCATAAGTGAAAACTACTGGCCTAGCTAATAAACAAAGGACATAAACGCAGTGCCATAGTTAGCAGTCATATAGCTGGCAAGGTATAAAACATTTATGTAAATGTTAAAGAATACTGCTGTTTTACTCTCATGTACTTTAAAGGAAAATAATAAAATTAACTTAAAGGACACTAATGCATTTTTCTCCACTTTTGTGCAATTTTGTTAATTTTATAAATGAGTGTAGTTCTTTTCCACAAGTATCCGATTAAAAGATGTTACAGGCTTATATTGTGTAATAGTAATATCTACACTTATGATCGTAACCACTTACTTGAACAATCACGGCCTCCGAGGTTAGACTGAAGGTCAGAACCAGTAGAACAGTGGGTAATAGCGTCTTCATCTTCAGTTTAGCCTGGATCTTAAAGTAATGCCTTCTCAAGACTTTGTGTCCTGTGCATTTTCTGCTGTTCCTTTTAAACGCTTTCCTCTTCTGAGCTTTATGGTCTCCTCCCTTCGATTAGGCTAGTTAATAAACTGCAAGCCCAGTTATAATGTAGTGATGAAAATAACATTTTATTACTCAGGGAAATATTCAGGAGAAAAAAACAATTTGATTTCAGCAGCGTTTTCTAGGAATTCAGTTAAATTTTAACTAAGCATTTCAATAAAGCATTGTAATTACAGGTCTACAGGTTGATGAAAAGCAGAAAAAAGCAATAGAGGGTGAAGCAGGGAATGAAGCAGAAAAGGAAGAGGCGACGTGACTGAGGCCCTGCTCACCCCTTAAAGGAATAATTCAACCGTACACACTAGTGCTGCTGACAGTGAATGGAAGTTAGTGATCATCAGTTTGCACAATATAATGTGAAAAATACTATTCAGTGACTATTGGTTTTCATTTGTTGTGATCAACATTACCATTATTGAGCTATCTGTTTCTTTAACGTTTATCTCCTAGAAGCCCAAGAACAGCAACAAGCAAGCTAAGAGAGAAAGAGAAAATGAGAGAACCTCTAAGGTATAGTGTCATTAGAAAAGGCATGTGTTGTTTGTGTTGTCTCCTAATGCTATTGCAAGGAGATGAAGTCTTAGGCTCCTGTGCAAACTTTTTAAAGCCATTTTTCTGAGCAATAAAGAACCTTCTGCCAGCAAATACGCAAATTAACAACAGAATAAATGCAAACAAACAAGAAAGCATTAAATAATATCAAGATTTGTTTTGTTTGTAAAACGTACTTGATCCTTTGTACCCAGCCTTTGCATGGATTTGTGAAACAGCAGCTCAGCAGCTCCTGATTTAATCTAATGAAGTAGCAATTGAGCCAAACCAGGCGTTTGAGGTATTTGATGAGAACTGCAATGTAATACAGAGTCGGGGAATGATTAAGCAAACACACAGACATACAAAAAATCCTATTTATTGTGTTCATATTATTTGTATATATTCTAATATTCGCTTTTAAAAATGTCATGCTATTGGAGTTCATGTGCCGGGGTCAACAGGGACCGGTGGCAAGTGAGACTATGAATGTCAAAGCAGGACTGGGTGAATGTGCTGGGACTGCAATAGAGACTCGAGGTACTGGGACAGTGTCGATGACTGAGATACTGACAATGTTCAGAACCAGTGATAGAGGCACTGACTGAAGGTGCTAGGGCAGTGAGAAGTAGAGGCAGTGAGAAGTAGAGGATCCACTATAGTGGGTGCTGGGTGGTGGGATGGTAGGACGGCACAGCAGAACTGATGGTAAATAGGACTAAGGGCACAGAGTGTAGGTACAGCTGGAGCGTGCCTGCTTGGAGGAGCACCCACAACCACAGAAACCAGAACAGCTGACAGATCCTTAACCTCTATGTCAGACTTCACTCATGTTGGAACCAGGATGGTAGCTGTAACCTGGGGCTGGAAGCAACAGAATGCCTGGGACAAACAAGGAACCGTTTTCATCTGGAAAAAGAATCAATATTATCTGGAAAAAGACAGCTCTGTATGTAAATTGAGACATGCTGGTTCACTTTCTCAGGAAGAGATGTTCCTACTATATATGAGAAATAAAAGAAGTACAGAAGGAGGAATTCTTTGCATCCATTCATATTTGCTGGTGAAAAAAGGCAGCTGCCCAGGATGAGGGTAAAGCAAGCAGTTAATGACTAAAGTGACTGACTGTGGAAGACTAGTTTAATTAGCAGTGGCCTACATGAAAAGACTTCATTTAATACCACACAGAGCCTCATTTTGTTTACTTGCTGCATCGATGCATTATTTTACAGGGGTAATTGGTTACAGATGTTAGTAAACTTAATCAAACCTTACCATGAGGTATAAGCTGCATCCCATTTTTCATGTTCCCTAAAAATTGCTGTTATATTCCCTACACACTGAGCAAGGGATGTGGACCTAGGGATCCACAGTTGATTAAATAGCTTCATTTCGAATTCCCTGCAGCATTATCAAAGACATATGCTCTTCAAGAGACATTCAGTGATAGATAGAATAACTTTCTTGGCACTTCTGGCAAAGTAATAAAATGTTGTTTACAACGCTCTACACAGCCTGAAGTTCCCCTTTTCACTCCCTATGGTTTAGAATCTCGCTTAAAATGTAACTTTGCAGGGAACCACTAAGGCAATTGGAATGTTCTTGTAGTCTTCATAGGCAGACATATTTTGAAACCAGCTGACAAATCCATACAGGGTAAATTCACACGTTCAGTCTCAGAACACAGAGGTGTAAGGAATTAGTTGTGAATCTCAAATGGATCTTTGCTCCCTACATAGTGCACTTGGTAAGCATTAAAGTACTGGCTTCTGCACCCAAACGGTGCATAATATATCTAATAAATAGCCATTTGGGATTCAAGCCATGTATGCACAATAAATACGGAACAAACAGTGCCATTTTTTGATGCAGAAGCCAGGATTTTATAATGTATATAGCACACTACAGGGGGAGTAGGAAATCATTTGAAATTCAGTCTGGTAAACACAAAAAATAAAAATTAAGGCTAGTGTGCTAATAACACCAGCACAATTTCACATAAAAATTAATCAAACTGGGGAGCCCTAATGTACCAATGAATTAGGAACAGCTCTCTATGATCATGAATATACTTTTCTCCTTAAACACAATGGCCAACTGACAGTGTACTGGGATTTCATCAGCAATACAGTCAAGGGATTCTGGCAATGTTCACTAAAATCTGCCATCACATGGGCAACGTATGAAGTCTGAAGTATGCAAATGTATATAATCTCAATCAAATAATCTTTGATAAAAGATGAAAAGGGGACCAAAAGACTCAGCATTAAAGGGTTGAATGAGTGGTATTTTAAGTAAGTCACTGACTTAGTCATTGATGCAGTTTAATAAATTGGTTTATTGATTTTACTCATGTGCATGCATTTATGTTGCATTAAAAAACACAAAACTGACAAAGATTAGTGTCACCCTGACACCAATACACAAGTCCAAGAGACAGAGACATCCATTAACAGTCTGAACATGAACTGTGATCACGTGCCTGTCCAAAAAATCTGATTGAACTACATGACAAAGGTGAATACATGACGAACCTGAATTCTCAAGGCACTTATATGTCACTTTTCAATTAAGACATTCAGCTCAAGATATGGTTCCCTACAAGATCACACATACTGAGGACTGTTCCTGAATCATTAAACTATGTTTGCAGTGGGAAGCATTCATTTCATGTCAGTATTACAACACAAACATAAGAACTGTTCATCATTAGGTCAGATGTCCTTAAATCAGAGAGCACAATGACCTTCCTTGCATAAAATCAACTGATTTCCTTACTTTGAGAAAATCGGTTTGCTTGCTATTCGCATCACTTTGTAAGTATTTAGACCTGGGGCATCAAATCCAGGTGCGAGATCCTTCTTATTAAAGCTGTAAAAGTTAAACAGCTGTCTGTCCTGGGACTCTAGTGAAATAGATGCAGTATTGACTTTTAGTTGACATGGGTACTCCTTCTCAAAGACCACCCGGAAGACTCTTTCCTCTAAATAACTTAGCTTCCAAGTCCTGTACTTCAAAGAGACCATTGCATCCACCTCTGGCCCAAACTGATGCATAGACAGAATGCCTTCTGACCCTGCTTTGATCTCATAGAATGTCATGTTACTGTAGGTGAAGTAGCCCACATAGGGAGCTGGATCAGGAGGAGGTATAAGGACGCGAGGTGCGTCTCTGAAGGCACTCTCCATGGCAGGGATGAGGTAACTGTAGGCCTTGGCCACAAAGTCCTCATTGGCAGGCTTGCTCCCAGCCATCAAAATGACTAAGCCCAACTTTAGACGTGGCACGAGAGAGAGGGTGGCTGAATAGCCATCCACATCTCCATCTTTACGGATAATCTCATACTCCAGCTGTTCATATACCTCCCAAGGTGTGCCTGTTTGGTTCGCAAAGTAGTTGGCATCACAGCGGAAGAGAGGTGTCAGTACGGTTTTGAGGGTGTCATCCCGCAACACTCGGCGATTGTATGCCCCCAGCAGAACCATCACCAGTTTGGCCATGTCAGCAGTGGTGGAATACATCTGTCCTGAGGGGCGATACCAGCCGAGGTCGTAGAGAGGTGCAGGCTGTCCACTTGAGTAAACACCCACTGCCATCTGGCGCTCGGTGTCTGAGGGGATGTCAAAGCTGGTGTCCTCCATGCCTAATGGCTGGAGGATATTTTTGGTCACCCAGCTCTGGTAATCAGTTCCTGTCACCTTTTCCGCCATAACGTGAGCCAGCAGGGAGAAGGCCAGGTTACTGTAGTGGCATCTGGGGACAGAGAGGAGGAAGGGATACCACAGTCAGAGAATGTCTAGCATGTGGGAGATCTACACTTGTGGAGAATTTACCACTATTCCTAATTTACCACGCCTGATCCAGCTAATCTTCCGGAGCATCTGAGGGTTACAGCCAAGAGAGTAGCTGTGGATTAGGGCTGGAACTAAACTTTGTTGGAGGGCAGATCCCATTTGACACCTTGCTAATCTGTTGTATTTCTTTCAACTGTTGAATTACAACTCCATCTTCTATGTTTATTGTGACCTGAGCTGAAGAGAGAAGACCTTAAACATATTACTCAAATGCGTCTTGATTAAAGACCTGTGGGCCCCGGATGGTGCACTGACTCATCTCATCAGATAATTATAAGGCCCCGTTTGAACTGATGTGCTGTGTTGAAGCCGGGAAAATGTGAAAATGTGTAGTGCATGGAGCCCCCTGACCTGGTATTCAGAATAGCTTTGTCACAAAATTGATTCCTTACTTTGTTCCTGGGTCTGCCACAAGAACATCATCTTGTAATAAATCAACTGCAGCCTCAGTCTGGCCGTTCCACAGTAGATTGGTCCCTCTGAGCCGCCTGGGTAACCCTGCAGTCAGTGGTACATTATTTTAGACAACTTGCAGTATGAGTAATAATTTCATTCTGGTATGTTAACACTGGTTGTCCTAATTACGTTACATTTATATTTACAGCATTTGGCAGACACTCTTAATGTATATGAGAGCTTTGTAGTCAAAAAGAAAACATATTCTTCACACTAGTAATCCTAGACTTAAAATTAAGAGATGTTAAGAGTTAATACCCTATGAGATCACACACACAATTTCTTTTTGTTTGTTTTTAAGTTATTTGTGAAGTTTGTGTTAAGTTGACATGAACATGTACTTGATATCCTCAGTAAGGTGCTCAGTGAGGAGGTAGGTCTTTAGCTGCCGTTTAAATACAGCGAGAGTCTCGGCAGTTCTGACACTTGGAGAGTTTGTTCCACCACTTCAGTGCCAAAGCATGAAATATATTTAACACATGCCATTTGAGCTGGAAAGAAAATGCTAAAATTCTCACCTGGACTGAATTCATTTATCACACCAATATGGTCAGTGCCGCTATTACTGGCACGACATGTAAGCACTTGCCTGGAATAAGCTCCAGAATGGTTTCTTAAGGACATTGGCTGTCTAATTCTGAAACATATGCTGTACCGGTCTTAGAGGATCCTGTTCCGTAATGTGTTTTTAGGTGACAGAGAAGATTACAGCAACCACTGAGACACCACATTTAGAAGTGCTTTATCTAATTACGGACCTCACCTTACACATTTTTATATTTATAGCAGCTACAACACACTTCTATAATCAATTTAATGAGGTCAGCTGTCTCTCGTGTCTAGTGTAATTAGTCCAGGGCATAAATAGAAAATGTCTTGAGAGGCCTATGCAAAAACAAATGATGCATTGAATTTACTTGAATGTGTCCATACATAATTGCCATACATATATCAGACGTATATATGAGACCAGAACTGGGTGGGTTAAAAATAGAAAATACAAAACAACGTAGTCCCTCATGACCAGAATCTAGAACCATGATTGGAGGAAATTCAGAGAATTTAACACTCACCTGACAATTGACCGGCCATCCTTCTTAGAGTGACAGAGGGAACATGGAACTGCATCTCACCACTGCCCCTGGAAGCCCCCCCATCTGGTAGAGGCTCCCTCTCTTTCCCTAGAGGATTCTTTATGGTGAAATTCTTCACATACTTCCCCAAAGGGTCATCCAGAGAGCCCACCATGCCATCCTCCCACAATTTATACAGCATCAGAGTGGGGAAGATCTTCGACAGGCTGGCAATTCTGAGGTGTTAAAATATGTGAAAGTGCAGATTAGAAGGACTGACCAAAGTCTAAAATCCCATAGATATCTTTGTGCTGTGCATCATACACACTCCTAAAAATGGAGGTTCCTTGTTCCTTGATTTTATTTGGTAAAGAGTCTTTATATTATTTGGACAATTCTTTTTTTTTTACACATTTTTTTTCCCCAATTTAGTCATGTTCAGTCTCAACCACTGCCTAGGTCTACCCACATCACACAATGGTTTCAAACTGGGATGATGAAGGCCAGCACATGCTTCCTCTGAGACATGTGGGCAGTTCTTTAGGCTTTCTTCTCAATCGCACAGTTCATTTACATGTTATATGAAGGTTCTTAGATCGTTGTGTGAGTGCTCTTTGTATCTTTAAAATGTCCTTGACATTCACACGTCATTTACAAAAACGGTTCTTAAGGGAACTAAAATGGCTCTTCTATGGAATCATTCTAAAGCAGACTTTTAGGTACTTCAGCTTTCACAAGTATGTGGACTACAGATAGATGCTGAAATATTTTGAAGCTTCTGCATCTACTGCACTTTCACATGTTACTGATAAGGTTTTATTGAATCAGCTGTTTATCAGATGACATTGGAAAGAGAATCAATTCGATCTATAAGTAAAGCAAAAGGTCAGAGAAAACTGATAGCATACGCTATATGGTTTCCTCACCTGTAGACTGTGTACTCGTTTGGTGGGGGAGACATTGGGTCCGTGGCATTTCTTCTGCCAAAGTTTCCATTCCAGAGCACAGAGTCGTTATATATGACAATGGCTGAGATTGCCGGCAGTCTTGTTGTATCAGTGCTGTTCCTCAAAAGACCATCCACCTAGATAAGAATAGATTCATTGTGCTTATTAAACTGATAAGTGCAATGAGTCACGGTGTATTTGTTTGTAGTAATGTATGAGGATTATATCAATGTAATAAATCTATTTCCTCCTCTGTGGGACAACAACACAGCAAGTTATTGATCAGGCAGTGTCTTCACAGCAAACCTGCTGTGATTTCTTTGTCATAGTTTGATTTCACACTACAAGGCCTGACCTTTTCCAGGGCCTCCATGAGGACAGGTATGGGATGCTCCAGTGGTGCAGGCTCTGGGAAGCGTGGGCATAGTTTTTCCTCTTTTTCCTCCTGGACTTTTGTTTCAGCCACTGAAACAAACATGGAGATGCTTCAGATCTACAACATCAAGAGGTGAAGGTTTGTGTGAAGTGCTCAAAGATGTCTGCTATGCAAATGGAAACTCTCAGGGACTTCCAGGCCCGATTTCTATGAAAATGTCAGTTTTAGGTCATTTTACTCAATAGAACAATGTTTGAATTTAAACCCTGCAATGGTTATGCCAGGACTCTTTGCTGAAGGACATACAAGGTAAAATATAAATTAAAACCCCTGTTAAAAGCTTTAAATAAAACATGGAATGCTTTTATGAGGTTCTGATGTGTCTGTGTTTAATCTACTACATTTCAGAAATATTCACGTCATGGTATTAACTACTATTATGTTTGGATATTTATGACCCAAACTGAAAGCCAAGCTCAGTCATGGTTCAACACTGCTAATGCACAATTATGTAATTAGGGTTGGCTGTTGTCTTCATTGGCATAGAAAAACACAATTATTAGGGAAAACATTGTCACAACACTCACAAATGTATCATCTAAGTGAGATGTTTTAAAAACTGATCAAACAACAGAAATGTAATCAGGGCATTCAATAATATTATTATCTTCAGGCAGTTATCGTGAATATTAATGTTACATTTACAGTTATGTAACGCAGTGTGGATGAGGAATGGAGCAGAACATTAGGGTGCGTACTCATAGTAATGGAGTCCTTTATATTCACTCTGCACTGACCTCCTCCAAGTGATAATCAGGCTTTACAGTGCAAAGTAATCTGTGGGCCAGTATGTCAAGCTTTGTGTAATCCCCAGGCTTCCCCCGCAAACGATCAATTAAACATAAGGAGATCAGAAAGCCAAATGTACAAATGTACTTGCAGGCATTAAGTGCACTGTAAGCACCTTTTTTCAAAGGTTATGCTCCACTTTAAGTAAAGCGAATTCCATTTTCTACTGAGAGAGCAAATTTAGCTTTAAGGATGTAAAGAATATTAAAAAGAGCTGCCACTTGTGCACACAAGGCATTATCTTTTGTTGACTCTTACCTGGCTTTGCCTTGGGAAGTCTGTACTGCCATATGAAACAGCCGGTCATGATAAGAGACAGTAGCAAGAAGAAGACCATGCCTAGTTTGGTCCACTTCACCTTCATATTGGAGGTTTGATCTATGTCCATGGGTCTGGCACGCATATAAAGAGAGGCTACTGTTATTGACATCTCCAGCTTCTTAACTCTTATGATGGTATCATTTTAGGTCACATTCCTCTTTACAGTGTTGTTCCCTGCCATCTGGCAGCTTCAAATTTTATTTCAAAAACAACCTATTTAAATAAATAGGAAATCTGAAGCCAAGCAACAATTAATGTTGCCTGATTCAAGTGTAATATCATTGCACCTTACCTCTAAGTATGGTCTGCTGAGACTCTCAAAGGAAGAGGTTCACCCTCATCATGCAGTTCTCCTCAGTTGTATCTCGCCAGACATATTCCCCTGTTAACATTTTTGAAAGGCACCAATAACATTCCAGCCAGCAAGTGAGAAACACGACTTGCCTTTACCATTTGCTCGCCAATTGCAGTGTAATCCCTACTTTTCTGTGTCTTCCCCCTGTTAACTCCACCAACTGTAGGCCTGCACGTCATAATCTGGAGATATCCTCCTCTAACACCTCAAACCTTACACCCACGAGGGAATCCTTTTTACAAATCAACTCTGCCCATTCACTGTACCCCTGCGTGGCTTATGTATACGGAGTCTGTTTAATACACTTACACAGGCTGCATTTTCTGAGTGAAAAGCAATAGCCTACGTCACATGGGTCTTTTTACCCCAGCAACAACAAGCTAACAGTTGGTGTGCTGATTGAGAGATCAGACACTGCTGTCCCTGCCCACATATTACAGGGTCAAGTGGGGTTGTGACATCATGTACATTACTACAGAACAACAAGCTTCATACTTCCAGAATCATGTGTGCCTTTGTGAGATGTTAATTGATGCACCTGTCCCTAACTGTGCCTTCTCGCACTGTAAGTACCTAAAGGGCTTTGCTGGGGCAGTTTTTTGTGCTAAACCTTAAATAGTCTAGCTTTGTACTAGTGCAGTTTCCCAGTCCTGGTCCTGGAGGCCCCTCTGCTCTGCGCACGTTAGTGTTTTTCAAGTAATTAACTAAACAGCAAGTTTTTCCTGAGTTGCCGTAGATATATAAGAGCAACTGTATTTGGACAAGTTTGAGCACTGAACCAGATAAGTTTGTTCATTTTAATCTGCCACCTGGAGCCCTCCAGAACACCCATGCGCTAAAATGTGCAGGACAGTGGGGGCTTCAGTGATTTGAAACAAGACAGGTGAAGCTAATTGTGTAAAATCATGGTCAAGGAAAATTGTTTAGAGTTTGTCAAGAAAGAATTTTAGCATTGATTGTAATGTTTCAGCTTAGCACCCTTAAATGCATCTTTATGTTATATTCAGAGTCAGTTTAATACAAATTTATTAATAGAGAGCTTTTTTTAAAAAAAGACAACAGACTCTGTCACAAATCCAGAGGTCCAGTTCAAAGCACCCAGACTCCTAAAAAAAACAGGTGCCACATTCTTTGAATGATACCATAGAAAAAAACATTTTAGTTCCCTAAAGAACCTTTTTTTTAAATAAATGAGGCAAGTTGTCCTCATATCTTTTAAAAGATGTGAACCATAATGTAAATGTTCCATACCAATCTGAAGGACTGGCCATTATTAAATGACCACATTTAATAAAATACATTAATCAATTTGATCAATCTGAAAAAGCCTTCAGCTCAAGCAAGAAGCATTTAATGTGTCAGATCAGGGTTTTAGTTTAGTTTAGTTTAGTTTAGTTTGGGTTAGATGAACTCAGAAAAGCTGTAAAGTGGCTGCCTTACAATTGTAAGATGACTCGACTTTCATCTTTCTAGCAGTGAATAAACTACAAGATTTGAGCTCACGGCACAGTTTCCCTAGAGATGACAGACTGTGTGTTTATGAAGTTACAGGCCTTGAAACCTTTGGCCTTTCACACAAAAAGCTTTTTTCGGTCCTTACAGATGATTCTCTTCTTTTTTTTTCTGAGGTTCTTTTGAACAAAGAAAGGATGAATGTGTCAGGTTTGACATTCAGTATGTGCCCATCCTACACACCATTAGCCACCTGCCTGTGTTTAAAGGTACTGCTGTCTGTCCTTTTCTCTGCACTGCTGTAAACAGATGGTGCTACGCAGAATCGCAAAGAGCTGTAAATCAGAAGGTAATCAACCTGAAAGGAAAACGTCTCTGTTTTGTCTTTTTTTTATATTTAATGAACATCAATCCCGAATGTTTTGGCAGCCCCAGCATTGCGTGTCTAATGAGCTGATGAGCCCAGTGTGCTGGAAAATCAACATAGAAATTGTCTGTTTTTGCCATTGTTGTTGTATTTTGTAGATTTCAGTTACTTATTTAAATTATTTATTAAACGTATTCAGATTTATCATATACCATTTTGTGTATTACATGGATGATAATGGATGATGTTCATGTGGTCTTGCCTTGACCCCCTCTCAGCAAACAGCACAAGAGGGCAGCAGATTCTTCCAGATATTTTCATTTTCTTTTACTTTCTTCTGCATTTTATTATTTTCTTCTTCGAGGTGCACTTATAACATTTATATGGTTTTGTGTACCATGATATCATAAATCAATTTTATATGACCATTTTCCAATCTTTCTGTATTCCCTAGAATTAAACAGACTGTTACTATGCCTTTAACTCAGATATATGTAAATGCTCCCTGTTCTGCTTGACTATTCAAAAAGCAGTACGGGCTGAAGCGCTGATGATAACTTCAGCATGAATGGGCAGGGTTAAAGTGTTTTAGGCTGTGTAAGTGGATATACCTGGTAATGCATTACTTATGTGACATCACAAAAACAGTGAATTCAAAATAGGCTGTTTTTGCAGCTTAATGTCCATATATGGATTGTAAGGACTGAGGTGTAAATAGTCCTTTAACAGCGCTTACGTACATTTCATTTCACAAAAAGCAAGGAAAATGAGGTTTTTTTTCAATGATATGGGACCTTTGATATTATCCACTTATAGCGTTATCTAGTATTATAATCTTATATAAACACTAAATGTATATAACACATATAGTGCTATTTAGGATAAATACAAAATATTTGGAATGTAACCCTCTAAATATGATATTCTGTTTACTATTGTTGCAGTCTGAAACTTAAAAATGTATCTTAAAATTTCAGACATTTTGCCTGCCTGACAGTCAGTTCCAAAATAAATCACGCATGAAATTACAGCCACTGAAATGGACTTCACTTACTGCCAACGACTTGTTTGGCTGACCTACTCATTTCATTTTGTAGCTCCAGTTTTGAAAGGAAACAGAACACCGGTCCTCAGATCCGTGCCCTCTGCTGCGTGCCTATCTGGGCTGTCAGTGCTCGCGTTTGTCAAGTAGGTTTATGCACGCACCAAACACACGGACATTTGGTGCACCTGTTATAATTAAAATCATGCTCCCAGCCAGTCTTCCCCCTTCTTCTATCCTTAGAGCTTTGCCTCTTCTTTGGAAATGAAAACGTTTCTGTTGTGTCCGTGCCTGATTAATGAGGAGAGCAGCAGATTTTGTCGTTTCCAAATGGATGGTAGTCTCAGTGGCTCAGCACTGGCCACCAAAGGGGGCACTGACAGGGACCAGGCATACTTTCCTTTCTTCTTTTTTAGCGGCTCTCCCTTTCTGTCTTCATTTCTCCCCGTCTCCGTCCTTGTCTCTGACCCTGCCCAACCTTTAAGGCTCAAAGGGTGCTGTGCAGCCGTCCATATCGCTCGCTATTTCTAGGGCCTTATTCACAGAGGGGCACGTCCATGCTCCAGATATTAAATTACTCATGAAATATTTGCTTGTCCTCCAGGCTTCGTGGCAGTCTTAACAGAAAACTCCGCCAAGACCCGGAAATGTCAGAGAGAGCAAACTTGTGTCACCCCTGAGTGCAAGGTCAATTTTTCCAATTTAGATCAACAGCATTAGAAAGGCAGCCACATATCACTGTGTGTTAAAATCAAGGGCTGGGATGTGGCGGGACGGGGTGGGGTGTCGTGTTTGTTTCTCCTAACAGAGAAAGGTTTTTCTTGTTTTTTGTTTTTTTTTATCTGTGACATTTAGGCTTTCTGGTCCTCACTAACCCTCTATTTGAAGTAAGATTTATAGTCTTGAGTCAATAATAGAGTTAATAGCACATATAGGGGTAGGTCTGGTGTCTGTGGGACATCAAGCAAAGTTATGTCTGGAGGCCCCAGTCAAAGATGTTTGATTTCAATGTAAAACTGAAAAATTACCTTGTAGAGCTTCTGTAATGCAGTCGAAACTGAATCATTATGTCCTTTATGTTGGTCAGTCTACATTTGTGGTTTTGGTCTGTCAAAATTTCAAGAAGAAACAGTGATGTTAACTTTGAATACCACCTCATCTTGGGTAAACTGCTGTGACTTTGTGTGAAGTCTCTGGGCAAATGGTAGAAACTGCCATAGGTGCGGCTTCTTTGGGTGAAAAATAGTGTCCTGAACCTCTTTCTTAATTTTTTTTCAGTTTTCTTATTTTTGAGGCGGCTTTAGAATCTGATCATTGAGGGGTGCTTTCAAAAGCCCAGTCCTAAAGGGCACACTTACAGTCTTGCAGTGCCTGTACGTGAGGTCTGCAAGGCTCTAGGGTGTCCCATTGCTCATGATGGACTTCAAAGAGGTTCTCACAAGTGCCCTCTATGTTTCTTTACTGTGGCCTTCAGAAAGGACTGCAATGATGTGGATTCAGCAGTGACTTGTTCACAAAAAAATCTTTATAAATGTAACTTTTCAGTGAGCTGCTAACGCTAACCCTAACCCAGCACGTTGCATGCATCTTCAAGGTTTCTTGCCCTCTAGGTCTTCATGTTATTAAGGTAAAAAACATGTTTGTTCCATTTATCATAGTTTATTCAGACAATCAGTTATGGGTCTGTTTATTTGCATGGTTTGTGTGGTGGTAAAGACTGCCACTGAGTATGTTGTCATACCTGTAGCAATGGGATAACTGATAGTTCTACACTTAGAGCGTATAAACATATAAAAATAACTTGAGCCTTCACAAATTACCGAAGTGCTGACTAATTAAACAAAAGCAAAATCATCTAAAAGTCAGAAAGTCACACAGTTTGAAACACCAAATGAAGTGATAAGCTTATTTGATACAGCAGTGTATGAAGTATATGAATCAGTGTGAGTAAACACAGCAGCTGATCATATTGCACACAGCATAACGCATTTTCTTACTGCACCATGACATGCAGTATTTCCGCATGAAACAGGGAGGGAGGGTGTCTGAGCTAGCTGAGCATTTGTCTGGATGATAGGAGGGGACGGTGGTTAAAACAGGATATAAATGGTTAATATTATTTTTCTCCTCTCATTGCTGCATGGTGGTGAGAGCAAAAATCAGAAGATGTTTTCAAAGGACAATTACAGAAAAACAACAATTTTTTAATTAATTTTTAATTTAATTTTTTAATCATTTGATGAACTGTGCTTTATGACCAGGTACATCAACTAACATGGGAAATAAGGTCAGTTTTTGTGTCAGTTGACTTCTTACAGTTCACAGCTTTGAAGGTGAATATACTTGTTGACCCCTTAAATCCAAAAGGTCTGCATATAGTTCCACATTTTATTTCCTCACTCTAAACTAACTCAGTATAACATATCAGTTATATAATATTAGTAAAAGGGAATGATAAGCTTGCATTTTAAGGGGCTAAAAGAGGCAGATAGAAACGCAGGTCAAAATACTTTCAGCTGGACCCGTTTACCCTATAGGAACATGCCTATAGCCCCGCAGCCTGTGCAATACTCCTGGCTGCCCCCTGAGCCCTGCCCCCTGTCGGATACCCAAACGACATAAACAAACATTTATCTGTGCTGCTGGGTGCACGATAAAGGGGACTGGTCCACTTGTCAATGATGATCTGACTCAGCACTGGACGCTGTGACTCCCTTGAGCATCACACATGAGCATGAGTATTATGACCACTTAAGGGTCAGCCCTTCACTACAGGCATGGGCCCCCACCAAAAGCAGACTGTCGCTGTACCTACTATTAATGGTAATAATAATAGTAATAATAATACCAATATTATTACTGTTATTGTTGTTGTTGTAATTGCTAATTCAGTCTTATTCATAGAGTCTTCAGTCTTATTTATAGAGACCCCAGTAAAAAAGGACATAAGACTATATAATAGTATAATCGAATTATTAACCCTGCAGTGGGCTGGCGCCCTGCTGGTGAGTCCCTGCCTTGAGCCCGTTGGCCCCCGGGATAGACTCCGGGTACCCGCGACCCTAGTAAGAATGAAGTGGTTACAGAAAATGAATGAATGAATGAATGAATGAATGTATTATTAACCAATAGAGTCAGTTTGCCTGCTTCTCTGAACACTAATCTGTTGCTGACCACCTGTATTTCTTTTACTATGCTTCATTATATCAATAATAAAGAGCACTTTGCATGACAGGCTCTCATTACAGGTACAAAACAATCAATAATTTCCCATTTGCGTAAATGTCATACACACTGACAGTGGAATTAGTCACTGATATAAGCCAGAATTGAAACCAGTTTCATGGTTCAGTTCGTGACCCACAAGTCAAGACAGATTAAACTTGATTGGGTTGTTGGTGCCATATGTGACCTACAATCTGTGCTCCGCTTGCATTAGTAGACAGGAGGGTCGCTGATCTCCCTGGGCAAAGGTTTCCATGGGAACGACCCCCGGATCCTGTAGTCTGCTGTTTTTCAGCCCTCACTCATCTTGAGGCTGAATTATCCTAGATTCCTTTATGTCAGTTCCATATTCTTCTGCTCTATTTCCCTCCTCTCTCTCTCTCTCTCCCTCTCCCTCTCTCTTTCTCTCTCTCTCTCTCTCTCCCTCTCCCTCTCTCTGTCTCTCTTTCTCTCTCTCTCTCTCTCTCTCTCTCTCTCTCTCTCTCCCTCCCTCTCTCTCCCTCTCTCCCTCTCTCTCCCTCTC
>JBBPCZ010000142.1:25419687-25455080 GCA_037974445.1 Brycinus macrolepidotus | reverse complement strand
CTCCCTCTCTCTCCCTCTCTCCCTCTCTCTCCCTCTCCCTCTCTCTCTCTCTCTTCCTGTCCACCCCCCCATCTCTTTCTCTCTGCCTAGTTTGTCCCTGGTTTGCAGCCACCTCTCACTTATACCTCTTCTCTGCTGCTTTGGTGGTGTAATGTTCATGATCTACTTTTACAATGAGTCATTCTGATTTTTTTTTTTTAAATCCCAATTTCACACCACGCTCAACCATACGGAGCCATGTATAGTATTATTCTGGAAGGGGAAAAGAAGGAATGTGTTTAAGCTGACAAAACATCCTTTCGGCATTGTGTTGTGTTTCGTTTTGTTTTGTCACGGCCTGAAGTATGACTAATACTCCGCAGCAGAAAATTGGCCTATGCAAATGGGGCTGTTACTGCGGACTGAGATTCAGAGATCATATCCATTATACATGTTTTAAAAAATCTGCTTTATGTTTTCTGACTTTTCCAGGCTCTGACAGTGGCTAGGGTGTCCAGAGGCTGGCTATGAAATAAAAGAATGAGACTGAGTAAATGTTTTTGGCCCCTGGGTGCTGGCAATGTGCTCAAATGAATGGACCAATCCAAGTACTGTGTTTTTTTTTTTGTTTTGTTTTTTACTTGTGGTCCTCTGTGCTATATAGAAGTTCTCACATATGGATCAAAGATTGTCCAAACACAAAGGAGCGGGCCAATTTCCCTCACCATCGCCTTGCGTGATCTGTCATCCATCTGCACTGTGATGAGATCAGAAGATTAGACATGATGAGAATAAATGATGCTTTGACAGAAGGTCATGCAACTCCAGTTCACTGGTGACCTGCTCTGCTCCAGTCCATCACCCACATCCACTGAGAGAGTTTCATGTGAGCTCCAGGTGGCGCTGTTGGTGCGAGGTGGTGTTTCCTGAGAGCCAGGCACAATGAAACCCTCTCAGTAATCCATGTGCGTGTAACCTGGAATAAAGATCTGCTCAGATATTTACTGGTTTTACTCATCTAAATTTTTAATGGCCTGACTCAGTTGCCACCAGAGATTATTGTTGGGTTGGAGCTGACACTGCAGCCTTGTTAAAGAGCTTACACTGGAATGTAGTACTAAATGAACATCAGTGAAAGAAAGCAACAGAGGAGTTTTTTTTTCTGTATATTAAAAAAATTAGGGAACATCAATGACAGAGTACAGCATAAAGTGTTCTTTTTTCAAGAAATCAATATATTTTAAAAATCGGGACATGAATGTACATAATAATAATAATAATAATAACAACAACAACAACAACAACAACAACAACAACAATAATAATAGTAACAACAACAACAACAATAATAATAATAATAATAATAATAATAATAATAATAATAATAATAATAATGCGGGTATAACAAACATTATTATTATTATTGTTGTTGTTGTTGTTTTTGTTATTAGTATTATTGTTGTTGTTGTTGTTGTTGTTACCATTCATTTTCTTCATCTTCTTCTTCTTCTTCTTCTCCTCCTTCTCCTCCTCCCCCTTCGTCTTCTTCTTCTTATTATTATTATTATTATCATCATTATTATCATTATCATTATTATTATTATAACATTCTTCTCCTCATCATCATCCTCCTCCTTCTTCTTCTTCTTCTTATAATAATAATAATAATAATAATAATTTTTATTCTTATAACATTCTTTTCCGCCTCCTCCTTCTTCTTCCTATTATTATTATTATTATTATTATTATTATTATTATTATTATTATTATTATATGGATATGTGTACAAATCAACACTGGTTCAGTGTTCAGTGTGCTAACTATCGTTCTGCAGGCTGGAGCAGCACATCCTCCCCCTCCCCCCTTGTCTGTATTTTATTGGTTTCGTCCAAACTTGGCGTAGTTGTGTGTTCTCTCTCTACCCAATGGGGCTGAGTGGATGGGTGGTGGAGACTGGGCTGTTACAGATGGGCCAGTGGATTCATTTACTATGAATATACCCACTCTTTATGGTCAAATGGCCACTTTTACTGCAGTTATGCATATTATCCGTTTATTCTGGATAGTGCCACCCATCTGGGCTGTAGAAGGTAAGGCAGCGTGCATGTGTGTTTGTGTATGTGTGTGTCTGCGCGCCTGTTTTGGAAATGTGTGTCAGCTCGAACTTGTGTGAGATGGGAGTCCACCGTTGTCTGAATTTCACAGACATGTTTTTTAGGGGGGGGGGGGCAACAGCACGCTGGTGGTCTTTTCAAAAGCAAAGGATGCTCTAAGTGTAGGACATCGTGCTCGTGGTGCAGGTGCAATGCAATGCAACTGCTGGTTTTGCATAAATGTCAAATTTTCTTTCTTTTTTCCGTTTTCTGGATGTCCATGCTGTCTTTATGTGAGACAGATTGTCAGTCTGTACCTACAAACACACGGTGCATTGAGTTTTTTCTGTAAATTCTCTTGACATTAGTGTTTTCAGAGGGAAAAGTTGCAGCATCGTCCGTTTCTGCGGCTCGTTCCTGCTCTGTGATTCTTTGTGTGATGTTCAAGGCTAGTATGGACATGAGTTAGTTGACAAAATGAAACGGAAAATTGAAGCATTTAGCCAACATATCATCGTGTTTAGGTGGTTAGTAGTCTCCTCTTAAGAGGCTAGAGTCTAGTGCTTGCTGTCCGTGAGAGAAATATGGTGAATTTTCAAGAATTAGTTTCCTGAGACACCATCCCCACCAGGCAACATCTGTCTCGGCGAGGCAGCACCTGGGGCGTTGAGGATTTTCCCACCGGTTTTAAGACAAACCACGCCCTCTACTAGTCCTTCCTATGGATCGAAACGTCGGGCTGTTCGTCAATATAAGTGAGCAGCCAATCAGCGCGCAAGAGACGAGAGCTGACCAGCCAATCATACGCGCTTAGGGCGGGGCTTGTTGCAATACGGGTGGGAAACAAAATAACTGATCTGAAAGCAGGCGCTATAACCAAGAACCTGGTTCCACTCATCTCTTATTAGGGGGTTTTGAGGAACCTTAGGTTTCTGATACTGGCCTCTTTCTTCTTATGTCTGTTCATCTACGAATAGGATTAAAATGGACTATCGGTGGCTGTTTTTCAGCAATAACTCAA
Organism: Brycinus macrolepidotus; assembly: GCA_037974445.1. Taxonomy (NCBI): domain Eukaryota; kingdom Metazoa; phylum Chordata; class Actinopteri; order Characiformes; family Alestidae; genus Brycinus; species Brycinus macrolepidotus. The sequence continues at coordinate 25,451,987 of JBBPCZ010000142.1, read as the reverse complement.
ACAAGTTTAAAAGAAATGCTAAAAATATCAATTGATGGCTTTTTATAAACAAGCGCCCCGTCTAGTAATATGCAGTATCATATAGAAAATCCTCTGTTCTCTATGGCTCACTGTTTTTTGATGCTTTCCTACCTGTTGCATGTATGTATAATGTATATTTGACCGTGCAGGCTTTTGTTCATTACTTTATTCCTGCTAGTCTACTTCTTCTGTGCAGGACTTTCCTTTAGAAGTCCAGTTTAATTTCAGAACACAAATCTTTCGCCACACCCTGTGACCCCGTTTTCCTAGAAGGCGCATTTGTGGACCAATCTTACCTTCATGAAGAACCTAGATTAGTGCACTCTGAGCTCATCGGCACATTTGGTGTTGATTTGTGAAATGATTTTATTGATTAAAGCTTCTTATTTAGTGTTAATTCCACCCAGAGGCTGTAATGTTTCTGCAGTTTTTGGTGCTTATGTACTTTAGGGGACTTCCAAAGTGAACTGGTGTTGATGACATTATTTATTTATGTATCAGTCACTGATGAGTAAGAATGTATAAGTAAATGATGACAAGCAAGCTGAAATGTTAGTTTTCCATTCTCTTTTCTGAAAAATACGCAAAGTTAATAAGATAATGGTGTGCAGAAGTGATTTCAATCCACAGCACATAGATCGGGCATTACCATCATCATAAACAGAGTGTTAATCCATTTTGTACAGTCAGTGAATTGGCAGCAGTCTGAGCCCTGTTTATTCATCTTCATGTCTTTCAAGTCAGTTGTATAACCATGAGGTCCTCATCCAGCGCTGAAGACCAGATGGTATAGAACACAGAGCAAAAACTTTCCTTCCATTAGTTTGCTGCACTCCTCTCTGATTTTAAATGAAAGTGTGTCCATTTCCATCATACGGCTTCTGTCCATCCATTAAAGTTGAAGTGTGTCGAGATTAGATTTTGGAACAATTCAGCTAAGCACAGTGAACATTTGTGCATTTCACCCTTGGGTACTTTTTTTTTTCTTTATGGGAAGTAGTTTAGATTTTTTGGTCTTTCTGTGATTGTCAGTGTAAACCAAATGGCGCAAAAATGACCTACACTTGTGTTTGTAAATGATTGTAAGTACACAATCAGTGATATAAAAAAATAGACCATCTATGTTTTCATCTATGAGATATGACAGTTAGTTTTACAGATTGTAGTTGAAATGGAAATGCTGTTCTGGTCTCTAAAGACTGCTTTAATAAATGAATCCTGAAGTTATACGAACTGTTTCAGGAGTCGATTGAGTGGTGTTTTATTGATTTTATTAAAGTGTGAATAAGTTCACATCATCTACAGAGAACACTGCATGCTTTAACGCACATCTGCGGTTTGTGTGTGGAATTAGCATACTGGGAAAAAAAACATAAAATGTGGCCTGTGCAAAAGTTATATTTATACTTCATTTTTTTCCAGTTTGTCAAATACCCAGAAACTTTGCACTAAAATATGGACAAAAGTGCCATATTGAAGTTTAGAGGATGTGTAAATGTCTCTACAATTAGAAAGTCAATAAAAATTCATTTTACCTGGGGGTGCTCAAATGTTTACACACAGTGGCTTTTAGAGTCTTAAATTCAACACTGGATAACTTTACTGTAAAGGTAAGTGCTGCTGATGAATAAGTGGGAGCGTACACAACTTGATCCCTACAGCTACATAATCAGCATAAAGAATGCGTCTTTCGTTCCAGCTGATGTTAAGTAAAACTGAAAAAAATTCACATCTGTTATTTAATGAATACTGCAGACTTTTAGTGTAGCATCATTTAACTTGCAATGTAGCATCATATGTAACCTGTATGGTGTGTGAATTTTGAAAGTAGTGGATTCAAGTCGTCTGTAAGGATCAGATTAAAACTTGACTTTTCATATTTATCTTCATATTAAAATATGGCACCCTGGCACGTTGCGGCGAGCACCTGGGCGACGGCCGTGGGGTCACGTGATGTCTGTGAACGCGGGCTCCATGTGACATGCATCAGGCTCTCTGCCTGCTGCTCTCTCCCGTCCTTCTGTATTAGGAGCAAGACCTCCCCCTGGCTCCTCTGACATCTTTCCAAGCCTTTATGTAAGCAGGGCAAACCTGACCGATTTCAGCCATGTCAGAAGCCATTGGCTCAGCACGGCCTGTCTGGTCTGTGCAGAAATGAACTGAATGGACCATCGCTGTCACCCTCGCCTGGCGTGACTTTTCGAAATAATCAAGCCACAGTTTAGCATGTAATTATACAAGCCGTGCTAAGTGGCTGCTGGATGGTGATTTGTTTTGTTTTTGTCCAGCATCTGTCTTTGGAAGTCTAATGTGAATGTTTGAGTTGCGTTAGTCAGAGACACTTTAAGTGGTTCCTGGTGAAAATGACAGAATTTTGTCTGCAGGCTTAGGAAGGGTCAGAATGGTGAAATTATCAGGTATTCAAGAGGGACTTGCCATCTGCTTGACAGCTTAATTATCCCTCTGTCTCCTCAGTTTTGTTTAACGTGTCAGTTTGGATGAAATTGGGCGAACTGGACTGTCTTTTCAGACTTGGTCACATTGTGTGACTAATTTGCTGGGAAGCTTGTTTGCCTAAATAAAGGACCAAGTTTGAAATGCTGTATAAAATATACCACAGCTAAACACAGAGAATGTGTCTGACACATCCTGCCAGATGAGTGTACACTGCTTAATACCACATGCAGAGACGCCTGTTTTATCCTGCACAACATTTAACATGTTCCGTTTCTTAAACTCACTGGGCTTTTAGTCATTCTAGAGTTAATCAGCCGTTTTCATCAGCCAGGGGGTTCTGGCCAGGGTGGGAAATACTTTAGTCATTGTACTTTGTTTGTGTACTTAGGCATTATTTACTTGAGTGTTTTTGAATGTGAATACTTTTACTTTTGCTCAGTTACCCTTCAAAGAGTAGGGATGGGTACTGAGAACCTGTACTAAATTGGTACTGGTCAGTATCGAAATAACTATAATCTCCTGGGCAAACAGTGCTGCTATCAGTATTTATGCAGCATTAATGGATCCTAACATAGCTGAACATTTTCAGATAATTGATGCTAGTTTGGATCAGTGTGAGGGATGGGAGCAATGCCCTGCACATCACTGCCAGACATTTGTAGCATCCCTCTTTGTATGGACAGGAAACTCGGGAAACCATTTAGCTTGTTATGATTGGAAAAAAAAGTAGGAATGAAATGACTTTTGAGTCGTTAACACCTTTTCATATGTCGTCTTTATTTTTTGCACCAAATTATGGAGAGTAGTATCAATTAGAGTATCTGTATTGATAAGCAGTATCAGTATTAATATCAGTATCGGTTAAATCCTAACCATGCCCATCCCTAAGAAACATACTTTTTACACCTTACATTGTCATTTTGACCTCTAAGGTACTTGTTTTTAGGTAAGATCCTGTACATTTATTGTTTTTTTTTTTCAACCAAATTCATATCAGTGTAAAATGAAACTGCGTGAAACTACAGTAATTTGTCTTACTGTAGTTGGGGGGGTTGGTTCTGGCGCCCATGCTCTGAACTCTGAGGGGAACTTGTTTTTCTGTAACAAACTAGATAAAATGTTAATGCCCTGGCAGTGGCAAATAGCTTTGGTTTTATATTTGATTTGATTACATTAATGTTTAAGTTGAGATTTACAGTAAATATTTTAACTGCAGCTGTGTAAAGGGGAATACTGCTGTTAACAAGCACCTTATTTGTTTAAAGAGTTTGCAAACCAAATGTTATTGTACTTTTGATCATATAGCAGTACATTTAAAATAAAAGTGCACAAAACACTACTTTGAATTAATTATTGAATTTTGCATATAACAATGCGATTAATCGTGAAAAAAAAAAATTAATCATTGCCCAGCGTGAATATATGTATCCCTTTGAAGTAATTTCAGTAATTCAAAAAGCAAAACAGTCCATTCAGTCCATGTCAGGTCTGTTAGACTTTCTTTTAACGTCAAGTCAGGAAGCAAGGGTTCATTGACTTTACCATAACCAATAATAACTTTTCATTATATACTCTGATGCTGTGGAAAACTTCCAGATGCTAAATGATGTTTCCAGTATCATGCTGCACTAGCAGTAGATGTGATACTAATGTGGCTGCTGTAAATGAAACTGAGGAGCTCTCTCACTGCTGATGTATCCCAGCTCTCCAGCCCTCTGTGTTAAATGGAAGCAGTGGAGTGGGTCTCTGTAGCTGCAGTCTTCTTTGTTGAAGGGATCACATTTGGACACAACATGTCAGTGACCCAGATGCTTTTGTTCCAAGGAGAATTGGGGGGAAAGTGGGAGAGCTCCCTAAGCTAAATATTCAGTACTCAGAGTGATTAAAAATCAGATGAAAAGTTAATTTGCTCTTATGGCCCGAAGCTACTAATCTACTCAGATATCCACTGAGGCGCAGATGTGATTTGCAAATGGATATGGATATTTTAGAGACCATCAGTCTTCAGTCGAAAAATATCACCCATTCAGACTTCGCAGGATGATTCCGTGCCATGCTAATTCCTGAATTTGTTTTGCATAATTGGGAAATCTATTTGCTGTTGAATAAACAGTAAATGAAAAGATGTTTTTTTTTTCAGCTGCATGAAAGAAGCCAAACGTAAATCTGGATTTTGGCTTGGGTGTTCAGTACTGATTCCATTTCTTTTTCCAATATTGAATACTTTGTGTTTCTTTTAAATAACCCTTCCAGGTTTCTGAATTCTTAACAGTACTTTTTTCTGTAATCGATCTTCACTCTGGCTTACCAGTATTAGGTTGTGACTGTGAACCTATTGCGTAACCATACAGTTCACAGTGGCAACTCAGATCAAATTCACTGCCAATCAATACACATCATTATGCAGTGGCACTCGTTTCCTCAAGCCACAAAAAAATCATTAAAACTACTGGGGTATTGAACACAAAGCACAAGCATTAAACTGTTTTGATGGGATCCCAGCAGGCAAACAAAATGGCCAGCTTGTGGTTGCACAAACTTTGTCCTTCCATGGAATGACCATTTTTGCAAACCAAAGGCTCAAACATGTCACTGAAATCACTTTACCTTGCAGTATAATTTTCCTTCATTTAAATCTCTGACACTTTGACAGCAAAATGTGGCCTTGGACCCACTGGCCTTGTTATAACTTTTATTCCACGTGTTAATCATAGACATAACCTTCACCATTGAGATTTTTTCTGTTTGTTCTTTTGGAAGGGTCCACAGGTGGCAAAGTACAGTTTTCTTTCAGGCTCTTTTCTGCTCAAATTGAAAAACTCCAGCATGCCTTCACTTTGCTGCTTGCACCATTAATTCAAGCCGCGCTGTCTCTGCCCTCAGCCTCTTGGAGTTTCACTGGTCTTTATCTCTGTCTAGCATGCTGATCACTGATTGGCTGAGGTGAATGAGTGTGTAAAGGCCTGCTGGATTGACTAGTCCTGGCCGTTTGTACCGGCCCCCATGCTCCACATTGCCATGGAAATGCGGCTTGTGTCTCGGGGGCTATACTGAATGGCTGACAGAGCTGTGTACTATGAAAGTACATCTCTTCAGACCCTCTGCCTTTTCAGCCCTGCAGCATCCAGCCACCTAACATATGGCTTCTGATATGGCCCAAGGTGTGGGCTGAATAGCCGGCAAATATTCAAGTAATTGAAGAAATAAAGTCATTGGCTGAAGGTTCTATCTGACAGCTGTGTATTAACTCTTAGAAGCCACAGGTATGGCTGGTGTTAATGAAAGCATGGTGTAATAATTTCTGCAATACTGTAAATAACTCTAATATAAAGTTAACACAACAAAAATCTGTTTTATATTATTTAAAGCTGTCTGGACATTTTTTTTCGCCATGTACAGTTTCGGAAAAGTTAAAAAGTCCTTGACATTGTTGCCATGTGTTTGTCATTTGTTGATAACAAACCTAAAAAAAGTCAGAAGTGTTGATCTAATGCTCGGACGGAAATGTAAAAACAGGCAATTGATTTATTTAATGAAATCTTGGTTTCACTGAGTCAATTTAAGCTCGTCGGTGTTTTCTGAAATGCTTCCACTTCATAGCTGATTCTGACACGTACATATTTAACCACACCGTGTGAGTCAAGCGGCTGGGTAAATGTTTCAGCATCCCGCCCACAGGCTGAGTGACAGAACTAGAGCACAGAGGATCAATGGGTTCTGTCCCTTTTCTAAATCAGGAATGCATCCTCCCGACAGTTCACATGAGTTTGCGCGGCTCTCTAGCAGGCTGCCGCAATGCATGGAAAGACCCGATCAACCTTTCACATGTTTCGTTAATTCAGCCTGACGTTGTCCTTTGGAGGGAACCACAGCGCCTGCAGGTGTATGTTCCAGTCGTGCACCGCACATAATCCCTTCTTCATTTTTTTCGAGGAGGAGAGATTATTCGGAAAGTCCGGTGGTGCCACGAGGCTTCAGCACATGTCTGCGCAGGCTGTGGCCCCACATGAGTGCCAGGGTTGTAATGTATGCAGTTCCTGCCATATAGCCTCGCTGTTGTATATGGAGAATGAACAATGCATATGCAAATGATGGGCCTGAGATTACCCTATAGTATATTTTGGTAAGACGGAATTTACCCGAGACCACGGTGGGCTGTGGAGTTTGCAAGGGATTTTCTAGCACATGTCATGTTTGATCAAAGCTCACTGTGAATTAATTAACTCCACATGAATTATTCAGCATGTTTCAAGTGCAGTGTATGAGCCTTTTCATCAGCCCTCTTGGGAAACAGACAAAGAGCCAACCTCATGATAGTATTCCACAGGGGGAGATGAGTGTGCATTGTCATAAATAAACTCACCAGCTCTCATGTTCAATCGTTTATGAATGATCTCAGCAGGTTCAAATGAATGGTGCTAGATCAAGGAGAAAATGTATTTTACTGAAGGTTAAGATGAACCAGGTGAATGGTGCTGGATACTGGTGATGTTTGTTTTTTTTTTTTTTTAGGATTATGAAAGAATCCTAAATAAATTCTTATATTATCAGTATACTCCAAACCACAATTACAACAGAAAGGAATATATTACCCCTTTTAGTCATTTTACTGTGCATTACTTTATATGTGAATTTAACAGTCCCGTATAGCCAAAATTATGTCAAGTATTCTGTCATCTATTCAATGATAACTTGATTTATGGCTGTTAAGGTGTATCGGTTTGTTCTGTCTGAAAATCAGTTATTGCTATCTTGACTATGACCTTTCCAATATGAATTTTTTTGTGTCTGATACGGATATGGATTTTAAGCAGTTGAAGATGGGTATCAAGAACCGATACTACATTGGTATCAGTTCCTGACTGGTCAATACCAAAATATCAGTGAGCCCCTGGACAAACGGTGCTGTTATTGGTATTTATGCAGCGATAATGCATTCTAACATAGCTGGCATTTTCAAATGGTGATGCCAGACTGGATCAGTGGGAGGGATGGGGAACGACGCTGGGCACATCACCACCAGACATAGCAAATGCTCCTCCCTTATTATCTCTACAGGAAACTCAGGAAACTGTTTGGCTAGTTACTCCAAATTCTGAGGAGTAGCTTCAATAACATAGTCGATAAGCAGTATCAGTATTAATATTGTTATCAGAAAAATCATAACCATACAAATCCCTGTCAAAGAGTCTGAAATTTATATTTATATTTTGGATTTTAATCTTATACTCCCCACGGTGGCGCAGTGGAGTGAATTAATCTAGTTTTAGTTCTAAATTTGCTGTACTGACCAATATGTGTCAGTTCTCAATTTCCAAACATCTTCAATGGAAGTAAACAGCAGAAACCCAAAATCTAATATGATATATATTGGATAACTGGGGTGGAGCTTCCCTGTATTCTCTATGATACTGATTACTGTTGCTTGCATCTCATTTTTTAAACATGTTGCAACACAGCTCTCATTTGTGTTGTAACATGTTATTTTCATGCTAAAACTTTTAGGTATTAGAACTGACCAGTCCAGTCAGTGAAGCTGTCAAACACAGCTGTTAAAGATTTGCTCTATCAAAAGGCCGAATCCCAGTGACATCACAACCTTAAAAAAGTCACAGTTTTTTAACGTATTACAACGATAGTTCAGCAGATACAGGTAAAACAATGGGCCATCCGTATCGGTTGATATTTTCGGCCTACTGATATATTGATCAGGCTTTAATATGGACTGACCAGTCCACAGTGGAGGAAAGACTGCATATAAATCCATACTATTGATGCGCTTTTCTAAATGCAACAAAAATATTACCCAATGCCCTTTGTCTGCTAATGCAGCAGTGGGCTATTTTAGACAGGGTCAGCTGTCCTCGCCGCATGTCCTGATGACTTTGATGGTTTTGATGGAAACCCAGGCTGCAGCATATATTTCTTTAGCATGGTGGAATGTGTTAACACCTACTGCCATTTTTCAGCTGTGCTTTTACACGCATGTGATGAAGTCCACCGTGCTTATGCAAGGGACACCCTGTGGGGTCTCGTTTCAGTATATATGCCGTAGTGGTGAGCTACCATCTTGCTCTCTCAGCAACACCCTGCGTTTTGCTCACACCGTCCGACTCACACGCTGAGCACAGACGCTGTAATGAAATGAAATAAATAAACAAGCCAAAAAAAAAAAAATGTGGCACTGAAAGTTGTCTCTTGGCACGCTGACCTAAAATTCAGTGAAGACTAGCCATGTTTCCCCTGGGATTAATCCAGTGTGGCGTACAGAGCGTGGCTCAGCCTGTAAGGATTATATGTGCTGGACTTGCGCTCTCTGTGCCCTACTTTTCATTAAAATATCAGTGTGTGAGAGAGAGAGAGAGAGAGAGAGAGAGTGGGAGAGAAAGGGAGAGAAAGAGAGAGAGAGTGGGAGAAAGAGAGAGAGCAAGAGAGAGGGAGGGAGAGAGCAAAAGAGAGAGAAAGAGAGCAAGAGAGAGAGGGAGGGAGGTATATTGCAGGAATGCTTGGACAGATGGAGTGGGGGTTTCATTTAACTGTACCACGTGGAGAGAAATGCTCTGACTTTCTTTTTCAGTGCTCAGACATTTGCAAGTCATTTTTATTTTGTGATGATTTTTAAAGGATGCACTCTATTTGAAGGGAGAGGCTTCTGTGAAGTGTGGATTTTAGGCCTCTTTTGCCTAGATTGAGTTAACATTTTGACCCGCTAGGGATTGTGGCATTGTCACATGACGCATGTCACATGCATCGTCATACACTCATATTTCAACCCCCTACTAGCCAGGAGTGGTGGTGTGCCTGAGCAGAATCGCTAAGATTGTCCCTCAGCTGCAGAAGCTACTGAAATATAAATGAGTCACTTAAAGGCAGGAGCTGTATTGAGCCAATGTTTAACAGGGATTGGAAGATTTTTTTTGTCACTGGGGCTTGTGCCTTCCCTCTCAGGAAGTCTTTCTGTCCCTCACCAAGTCCCAATTCAGAAATGCAGTGGGCAGTTTCTTTTCTCCTGACGTTTTCTGTAGGTGACTGCTTTGGCCTGCATGCTCTCGCAAACCCCCATATCACTTCAATGAGAACAAAAATACCTTCTCCAATCTCCAAAAAGTCATTGAGAAGTAACAAACATTCTTAACCTTCAATGTAGGTTAAGGTTAAAATGAGCATAAGTCATTTTGGAATGTTCCTATTGGTCCTTTTGTCTTTACACAATGTAAAGGTGATGTTATATGTAGAATATGTAAAAAAGTGAAAAAAAGACAAAAATGGTGACCCATTACTTTAATTGGACAGTGACAAAGAATATGCAGTGTGCATGTCACAGTATGATACGTGTTGCACCACAACGGGATACATTTTTGATGCTGAAGGAAAAATATATTTTAAAAATATATATTGTACATATTTTTTGTACTGCCTGATTCTGTGTTTGTGTCTTGAAACCCCAATATCATGATATCTAAATATTAACATGCATATTATAACTCTTCCAGTGAAGACAGTCACAGTTACTTTGGCATCCATAAATATGCTGTATGCGTTTATCACAGTTGCAGATGGAGAGCCTTACTCATTTCCTTAATAGCCTAATGGTGCAACCAAAATATACAATAGCTTGTCTCCATCAAGAGCACCAGTATATAAATGGATGGTCAGTCTGTTCCTCAGGAACTGTCAGCTCCAGTCCTATGTGTGCTGTATTTCTCTCTGGTGATTTAACACCTTTTTGTAAAATGTACTTTTGCTTGACAGTCCCAAAGCAGTATAATATACCATACTCTTCATCTCCCTCGCTAGAAATAACCCTGTGAAGGCACATGGCGGAGTCCTGTTTCTACCGACTCTGCAAATGTGCAGCCGTAGTTGGGCATAAACTGACTGAATAATTGAAAATGTGTCAGACGACAGGGCCATTTCAGAGCAGTTTCATCCTACTTGCAGTAAAAGAGAAGAAAGTACTCTACTATGCCTGGACGCTGGAGAGTAGCACTGTGTCAACCAGCTTTTTACCAACCCACACCTGCTTGACCCGTACTAAGATGAATATCTTGTAAACCCAATCCCAATAGACATGGCACCACTCTTACATTAGGAGTGTGAGGTGTAGGGAAGCAGATGTCAAAAAACAATGTGATCCATCACCGATGGTACGAGACACCTTTAATCCGATAATGACCCTGTCCCACATCTTTTTATTAAGAGTACGAGATAAGAGAGTGCCAAGCCAGCCTAGTAGAATGAGCCATTGTTATTCTGCATGGCACAATGTGACTCATTGCTGATTTAGCATTCAGGAAAGCTATTTATTATGGATCGTAATTATTGTCAAGAGGCTCGAGCCAAATTAACAACCTCATGAATGCCTGAATGCTCTTCAAAAAAAATCTCATTACAGCAGCCGCATTGAAGTTGAATGTGCATTAAACTCATGCGTCTCTACCTTGTGTGTTCTTTCAGATGTGTTGATGGACTCCACAACAGCGACAGCAGAGCTGGGCTGGACGATATACCCATCATTAGGGGTGAGGCCCAGCAAACTGATCTACTGCTTTTTGATATTTGTCTTATTTAAACTAAACGCTGCACTCATTTACCTTATATAAACCCAGTGCTTCGCTGCACAATGATTCATGCTGTTTGAGGCCTAAAAATAGCATTTGAATAGAACCCAAATTAGGCGTAATAAGACAGAATAAAGAGGCTGCTCCATTTTCGCAGGAACATGTATGTTGAATAATCCTGTATACCGCTGTGAAAAGAGAGCTCTGTAGATTTATAGTGCAGCTAGTGTTTGTACGACATGCTCTCACCCTTAGCAGGAGACATTACTAATTCACAGTCTCTCCTTTGCTTCGCTTCCAGTGGGAGGAGGTGAGTGGCTATGATGAGAACATGAACACCATCCGCACCTACCAGGTGTGCAACGTCTTTGACAGCAGCCAGAACAACTGGGTGCGCACAAAGTACATCCGACGACGAGGGGCCCAGCGCATCCACGTGGAGATGAAGTTCTCGGTGCGAGACTGCAGCAGCATCCCCAATGTCCCTGGCTCCTGCAAGGAGACCTTCAACCTCTACTACTTCGAGTCTGACTCAGACACGGCTACAAAAGTGTCCCCAGCCTGGATGGAGAACCCCTGGATTAAGGTGGACACCATTGCAGCGGATGAGAGTTTCTCGCAGGTGGACCTTGGGGGGCGCGTCATGAAGATCAACAGAGAGGTGCGCAGCTTCGGGCCCGTATCTCGCAACGGCTTCTACTTGGCCTTTCAGGATTACGGGGCCTGCATGTCACTCATTGCTGTGCGTGTTTTCTACCGAAAGTGCCCCCGTGTCGTGCGCAATGGGGCCGTCTTCCCAGAGACTTTATCAGGGGCAGAGAGCACTTCCTTGGTGGCAGCTAGGGGCACCTGTATACCCAATGGAGAGGAGGTGGATGTGCCCATTAAACTGTACTGCAATGGAGACGGGGAGTGGTTGGTTCCTATTGGCCGTTGTATGTGCAAAGCAGGGCATGAGGCGGTGGAGAATGGCACCGTCTGCAGAGGTGAGTTATGCTGATTTTTTAGGATTACTGATCAAATGTGGGTTTTTTGTTTACTTTCACTCTTAATTGCACCTCATTATTTCTCTGTAGTGCACTCATTTTTTTCAAATGAGTAGCACAAAATACACACATATAACAAACTGGGCTACATGACTATTTGATTAAACTCAATTTCACAATGAGAAAATTAAACAATTAAGTTATACCCTTTCAGTGAATTGGCAACACATCCAATTGAGTATGAGTCATGTGCATAATGATGAATTTAGAGTTTTCGTACTGGTCTCTCTCATAATAGGAAATCAGATGGACACACCCATTTATATGCGTTTCATACAGTGCTTAGCAATAGTATTAAACCCCCTTAAAAGTCATCGGATTTGTCTGTATTACACAGAACATAAATTTGTAGTTGTTTCTGAAAGGTTGTTGTGAAGATTCATTATTTGTCAGCAGATTTAAAAAAAAAATGAAAATACTGCTTGCAAAAGTGTTCATCCTTATTAGACTAGAACAACCTTTTGCTACAGCTTTGAACTGTGAAGGAAAGGTTCTACCAGATTTGCACAGAGTTTCGGAAGTATTTTCGCCCATTTCACCCAGGATTTTGCTCCAGGTTGTTCAGGCTGGTTGGAGAAAGCTTGTGGAGAGCAATTTTCAAATAGTCCCACAGATTCTCGATTGGACTGGAGATCTTCACTTTGACTTTTCATCATTTTAGATCGTTTTAGAACATACACCTTTTTGTTGTTCAACTGCTCCTGTGTTGTTCAACCACTCCTGTGATGACTCGTGCTTAGGATCATTGTCCTGCTGAAAGGTGAAATTTCTCCCAAGCTTTATTTTTTTAGTTATCTTGGAGTATCTCCCTGTACTTTGTATAATCCATCCATCCTACAATTTTAACAAGATTTCCAGTCCCTGCTGAGGAAAAGCACCTCCACAACTCTGCCACCCCCATACTTCACTTCTGGGATGGTGTTTGCTCAGGGTTGGGCAGTTTTTGTCTCATCTCACCACAAACCGTCTTCCCACAGTTTAGCTGGCTGACTCTGATTCTTTCTGGCAAACTCCAGACTTGCTTTGATGTGTGTTTTCTTCCTTAATAGCTACTTTACAGCCATCGTCCCATGCTGCAGAGCTCTTGATATTGTTGATTGGTGCACCTTCATTCCAGCATTAACTCTGTAGCTCCTTGTTGGCTACTCAGTGGCTCCCCTTGCAAGTCTTCTTCCTGCTCTGATGCTAAGCTTTGAAGTATGGTCTTGTCTAGGCAGTGTCTGGGAGGGACAGTGCAGCTTCCATGTTTGTAGCCTTTTCATGTTTTGTTATATGTAAGTAGCAGTTGGTGCCAGTGGTGCTTGAATTTAGAAGGTCTTCGTGCCCTCATTGGAGAAATGTGTGTATATATAGTTGTTTAAACTTCTTTTGGCAAAAACAACCTCAATTGCTCATTTAGTCATCAAAATAATCATGTACACTCATGAAAATGAGTATACCCATCATAAAGTCATTAAAATTGTAGTGCGTGATATCATTTATAGTGTTTTGACAGTAGGCTAAGACAGTAGACTAAGTAATTTTGTACATTAACAATTTTGTGCCATGTCACTAACAGACTAATGTATGTACAAATCACTGTGGTTTAAAACCTCAGAGAAAGAGAAATGTTAGTCTAATGCAATGCATTTAAACAAATGGTGTTTATGTATATTATATATACTGGTCATTGTATGTAATTTTATGTGCTACCTGTGTGCTACCTGTGACAGCTAACTGCACATCTTCACTTGTTAATGTGAGCATTGTAAACTCTGCAGGTGATCTCAAATAATAATAATAAAATCTCAAGTAAATAATAATTAAGCAAGTAATTTTTATAACTCACACAAACTTATCAAATAAGTAAAGAATTATTGTAATCCAGATTCCATATGTACCTGCATTTATAAATCAGAAGGTCTACAGCCCTCTCAGTATATACATGCAGACACGTTACAGTCATGCAGCCCCTGCAGTTATAAAACACTCGCTCTCTGTGGAATGTTGAGAGCCAAGAAGGCATCAAGCCATTGTGTCTTTGCCTCTAACTGCCTCTATATCTTCATCTCTTTGTCTCCATTTACAGTCTGTGCAGGGCCTGTGCAATGGGACATATATATACAGTGCACACATACACCCCCACACCCCCACATAGACACTAACATTATAATTTGCTGTCATGATGTCCGAGTATTAATGCATGGCATGAGTCCTCTTCATTCCGCAAGAAAAATGCAACAATAATGAATAGAAATCCTTCAGTCGGGGTAATGCTAATCCTTCAGGCAGTGGTAATGCTATCCTATGGAAGGATTTAGGGAGAAGGTGTTTTTCCCCTTCACTCAGCTCTCAGCAGATATGATTACATTCGTAGAGAGCGGAGCTGCAATGAGGAAATGATTTTGGCAGAGTTCTCCTGGGCACTGTTGACAGAATATAAATTACTAATGTCCCTCCATCTGGAGCAGTTGATGGATGGAAATCGGCAATATCCTCGGCGAGCACGCGGCAGATTGTCTCTTTTATTTCCCCTGGTGTTAATCCCCCTCGCTGCCACTGCTTTAATGACACTACTAATTGACTAATTTGGAGTGTGGAGGGGGAGCAGCGTGGACGCTTCGACACGGCTCTCCCTGGTGATTCCATTCAAATATCAAGCACAACTAATATATCCCCCTGTGGTGGTTAAACCAAGAAGTGCATGTAGACAAAGAGATCTAAAAACTCCATTTTCTGGCATCCCTGGAAGCATTCCGTTGTCTTTCTCATTAGCGAGAGGTATTAATAGAATGATTTGGTTGTTTGTAAGCTTTTTGTGGAGCCCTTTTGTAGGAGTTTCATGGCACATTGATGGAATAATCTTATGCAGTACCTTGTACATTATGGTGGAGTGACTTCAAAATTGTCTCTTGGGTCATACAATCCCCTCCTTATGTTGGGAAAGACCTATTAATAACCGTTCTTAAATTATGAAAGGCAAAGTCTAGGAACAGCTGGATCTCACATTCTTGGAATTGGGAATGCACTGACATGGAAATTCTAGGCCATTGCTTATAACTGACATTTCCATCTGCATATGTCAGTAATACGCAATACATTATAACTATAATATAGTTATCTGAGTGTAGGACAAAAGAATTACAATAAAATGTAAAGTTCATTTTGCATTGCTATTTTCAAACCTCTCTGTATCCTTTCACATTAAAAAAAACTGTTTTGTTATTGTGTCTTTAAGATAGATGTAAATGATCTCTGTTCTGATTGGCTGGCCCATACTAAATCTCAATAAAAAGGCAGTCTAGGCTGAAACACTTCCAAATAACCTCGCTGTGAGTGAGCAGGACTAAACTGAGGTAGGTGGACTAGATGGATATATGTAAATGCACTAGCTTTTGTGATCACATATATATTGAATTCACACTTTGCTTTTTTGCAGATTAAATTCCTTAAATGGACTGTAAGGACTGGAGACTGAATGGCGTGCTTGGAAAACAGTGTTTATGTAATACTATTTAATTAACTATTTAATTTTTAAAATTTAAGGAAAATTTGGTTTTCCATGGGCACCCTGACCAAGAATATTGGCTAATCAATACATCATATCATTCAGAATGTTGATCAGCCTTATATTGATCCAGTACTGGTGATTTTATATCCCAGTATAGTTGCCTTGATATTCCACTTCCTAGAAGGAGCTTATTAAAATGTCTTATGTCTGTCGAAAAGCCAAGGGCAAAAAGAGACTTTGTCACACCTCATGCAATTACACTGGTGGCACTAATTTGGTTAATCCCTCTAACCTTTCCTTCTTTCCACAAACATGCAGGGATGTGTTACTGCAGAGCCCATCCACCTGGCTGTCACTCTATATGTGTTTACAGATCCAGGACACATATTACCATCTGGACTACTCAGTGTTTTAATGTGAAAAGATTAAAAAAAATACCAAAGTCTTGTTTTCCTGCAGTAAAATAAATAGACAAATAAATGATTCTTGCACGGACTGAAATACACTCTTAATGGGAAATCTGCCTGTCTGATGTGTCTGATAACTAGCCCTTAGAGTATAGCACTGCAGCCAAATGGATTAACTCTAATTTAAGTAGATGGCACATAGCCAAAGTGATGTTTCCAGCCAAGCTTGCATATGTATCCAAACATGTTGAGCATACTATAATATATTGTTACAGCCTCAAATCAATATCACCTTCCCTGGGGGGTTATGGCGTGCATTCGCTTCATCATGTTAGTTTTACAGCTGCACTCTGAGGCAGCAGCGTCTGTCCCATAGGACCTGTTTACAAGCCTGCTTTTTTTCTCGAACTGAGATAACCGACGATTGAAAGCAAGTTGAAACCTTGTACTAAAAATAAATGTCTTTTGTTGAATTTAACCCTTTACACTGTGCAGTTCTACTGTGAAGCGTTTCTGCCTTTTCGAGGTCACTGCTGTCAGTCCAGCACAGGTGCAGAAGGACACATGGAAAACTAAAACATTGACCTTAGTGGTGCACAGTTACTGGTCAAGGGCAACCTATATTGTGCATATTCCAGTAGATGCATCAGCCAGGGGCAACTGGTATAAATAGACTTGTAGGGATAAGCCCGCCCTCTCTTTCAAAGAAAAAGGCACTAAAATACAGTTTCATCTTTGGCATCCATGTCATTTTACTTGCTGTCTAGAAGTTAACTTGATGTGATGTGACTTAGATGGGGCTGATTAACAACTAGCCTGAGCTGTAAATTCACACACCCTTTTGGGCTAATTTTTGTAAGCCCACGTCATGCAGCTGAACTTTTCCTCTTCAGTCAGTACTAGTGGTAATTTGAGCCTTACCGCTGTTTTTCAGGATAAAGTTCGCTCATTCTGAGAACTGCACGTCCTTGGGGTGTAGTTTGGTTTGCTATTGTGAGCTTGTTTGTGTGTGTGTGTGTGTGTGGTGTGTGTGTCCCTTAATATTGTTTAGATTTTTACAGGTTTGTGCTATTAAAATATTTTAACATTTACTTCTGAACGTCTGTGGGCTTCATTAAAAGTGAGGGGGCATTTCAGAAAAATAAGCCACTATACACTGACAAACCACTTTTTTAAACACATCGTTGTCACTGCTGGGCTGAGAATCGTCCAGTTGCTTTCGACACAGTTGAGCCTGATACTCATAGGATGTTTGGAACACTGTGCTGGAGTGAAAGCACTTAATTATATTAAAAATAGGATATTCATCAATGAATTTTGGAAAATCCTTTTTTTTATCTGCTATTATGACATGTGGAGTTCCACAAGGGTCCACTGTGGGGCATATCCTGTTTTCTATTTTTATGCCTGTCATATGTTAACATAACATTTCTTAGCATTGATTTACAGTTGTACCGTCCCTTAAGAATTGTTAGTGTTCCAAGCATATCAATATATCAAAATATTAAAAATAAAATTTGAAAAAAGTACCTAAAAACGTAATTTATGCCTTTGTTATATCCAGACTGGCTTACTGTAACATGCAGTGTCTTAGAGTCACTGAATCATCTCTATGTTCACAAATAGTACAGGATGCTGCAGCCTGATTATTAACTGGTACAAAGAAAAGAGTTCACATCACTTTAGTCCTAGCACCTATACACTGACTCCCAGTTCATTACAGAATCCTGTGTAAGGCGGCTTTATGTGCTAAAGCCGTACACAGCATTTTATCTGGATGTTATAGACATGCCCTGTTTAGACACTCAAGGTCAGCTTTGCAATTTCTTCTTCTGTTCTGTGATCTTGGCTTAAACTTAAAGGAAATCATTCTTAAGACAGTCTCCTCAGTGAGTGTTTTTGAATCCAAGCTCTAAATGCATTTGTATTGATTGGCTTTTAGTAATTGTTGAATGATTTGTGCTGGGTGAGGAGTGTTGTAGTGTGAGTGGATGCAAACTTAGCAACGTTTTTTTTCCCAACATGTAAATGCTGTTTATTTATAGTGCTTTGGAACACTGCCTAAATTAAATATTTAAATACTAAATATTTACTCAGTTTTGGTGCTTGGTATTGATTGGAAGGGAAAAATGGTATCACTGCACCCCTAATGTGTGTGTGTGTGTGTGTGTGTGTGTGTGTGTGTGTGTGTGCGCATATGTGCGTGCGTGTGTGTGTGTGTGTGTATGTGTGTGCGTGCGTGTTTGTGTGTGTGTGTGTGTATGTGTGTGTATAAGTAGTTTTTCCCAGTCCTGGTGCTGAGGTCCTCCTGAACTATAAATTTTAAGTGTTTTCTCAGCCCTGACAGCGCACACCACACCTGGCAGCAAACTGCTTTCTAATATTGTTAATTTAGTAACATAATATTCTGTAATTATGTTTTTATTTCCATTGTATAGTTTTTGATACAGAGCAGAACACGTGTAATCTCATAAGTGGCCTGGGGCTGTTTTACTGCGCTGTGCTCTTTTGATTGCTGTGGGCTGTAATGGGTTTCTGTATCTCACCACTTTCCGCTATAGTTAAAGCGGTAGGTACTAGAATACATGTACATTTATACATAGCTAAATAAGACAAATATGTAAACAATAACATTATGTAAATATTTTGAGGCAAACCTCAGAGACGTGATTAACTGTTTTTATGCCTGTGGATCGTTTTACCTAAACTGGGATTTTATTTTATAGGCCCTGTGGAAAAGTGTGTGTGTGTGTGTGTTTTTTGCATAAAAACATATGTTTCACAAAATATCTTTAGAAATCACTCAGAAACTCCCCTTTCCTCTGCAATTTTCCTTTAAAACACAACACCCCTGCATGCAGTGAAGAAAATAAATGTATTGACATGACTTGATTTAATTGTGTACATCATTTTCTCATGCGTAAAATACATTACAGAAGTAAGTCAAAACAGTTTTGTGGTAATATATTTTATTCATTTCATTCATTCGGATGCGTCACTTTTTCAGTCATCCTAGCTGCTTATATAAAGTGTTGGGAGACACAGCGCCTTGCCTCTGATGCTGAAGATCAGCTTGCATGTTGATGATGGCGTGATCGTGCAGAGATTGTGAAGTCTGGAAAGGCTCATAAACATGTTAACTCACAGAGGCAGAAAAGTAGAGCATTTCAGACAGTCCCCGTAACCGCCTGCAACACAGACACACTAACCTATTCTCATCACTGCAACTGGGAGAGGCACTTTTACTCTGGATGTTCATGTGAATAAAGAATAGATTAAGTTCTTTCACCTTGGAGTTGTTTGGGAGGACCAGCGCACATGCAAAAGAAATGGATGAGACGTTTAAAGATAGAGATCTGATTATGGTTAAACAATCCTGCACAAATTGTACAGTTAAGGCTGTTAGACAGGTTGCGCTGAGCTACAAGATAAGCCAAAACGGCTACAACAAATTTAGAGATGGTCTAAGCCGACAGGGCAGCTATAAGGTTATTAGAGTGCATTTATGAGATACATAAACAGCAGCTTAGGCTCTTCGAGAGCTATTCAGGCTTCTGAAATGGATTATATGGTCATAAAGGGACAATGCAAGTCTGAGGTGTTTGTTTCTTTTCGTTCACAGATTTTTGTTCGTGAAAGAGGAGCCAATTTTAATGTCTAGTCTTTGAGGAGTGCCAGTTGAATGAAATTTTGTGGAAAATCACTTTTGATTCTAAAGAAGAGATGAAAGGATAAAGGAAAAATATAGATTTTGATGGATATTACTGTGGATGGACATAACTATGTATTTTGCAAGAGATGTTTGGGAGGTTGACCTTACTCTGACAAATAATAACACTTTAGGAGGCGATTGACATTGATTGTTCTGACAAGCTAGACATGGACCGACATTTTTTTGTTGTTGTTGTTGCCCTTGCCAGCAGAAACGTGGTGTTTTTGCCTGTTTACTCTTTTGTGTAACTGCTACTCGTTGCATTATTTTAATTAGATTTTATGCTTGTAGTATGTAAAATGCCGTTTAAAATTGTCTAATGTAGTTGTTTCAGTCAAATTTTCACAAAACCTATGTGAAATAATGTTGATGGTGCTAGGTAATGTTAGGCTTACAAATGTTAGTATATTCTTTCAAGGATGATAATCATCTGTCTTCTTTGATTATCTGTACAAATTAGGAATCGCTTCTTCTGCACTCAAGTTGCATTTTGTTGTTATACCACTATTTGATGAAGGATATACTGTCTAGCGTGCTGTGTTATTAAATCATCCATGCCATCAGGACTTTCCACTTCTTTAGCTGCGCATTGAACTGTGCTTTTGAGCTGACCTTTGCTTTGTGTCCAAAGACATTAAGCCCGTGATAAGGGCAAGGTCAGATTTTGGAATACACTACTGCTTTTTTAAAGAGGTATGGAGCAGTAAAGGTTTGTACAGAGGCAAGCTTAAATGTGTAGTTCTATTGGGGGGAGAACATTATTCAAATGTCCATTACATTGAAAGCATCAGTATAAAGGACGTTTGAATAAAACAAGTTGTTTCTATATATGTATATGGCAAGGTCACAGTGGTGCCTTTTGAGTGCATTTGCAAAAGCCATTTAGCAAAAAAGTAAACATAATTATACAATCATAATTACACATGTTGGCTGCCAATTTAAAATCCGTTCAAATGAAATAGGGCTACCGTATGAAACCTGCAGCTGTAACCTTGAAAACAGGTTTTCTATCTCAGCTATCTCAGTGGTGACTGTTGAATGTTTTATGTGTGCTTCACTTGTGCCAGCTGATGCAACTCGGACTGGACTTATGACCAAAGTAAAATCAAAACTTCTTCATTATTCTCAGTTAATTCCACATAAAGCTAAACTATGAAATGTAAGTAAGTCCAAGCTTTCCATTGCTGTGAGCTCCATCTAGTCATTTAATCAGAGAGCGAGGTCACATGGAATGACGAAATATCTGCATGATGAAGAGAAGATCCCAAATCTCACAAGCCATTTTGGGCAAATGTTGTAAATGCCACAAGAGTCCTACCATGTCAGTTCAGATAGGGCTGTTGTGAAACCAGGTTTAATATCTGCAGAAACATGATTCCCAGCCACACGAAATTTGGCAGAGATAAAGACAAACATGTAGTATCACTGTCTAAATGCTCACTAGTAAAGCTAACCCCACAAATTTAGTTGTTGTGGGGTGTGTGACATGGGAAAAAGACTAACATTTCCAATATGAGTGATTGTTAGTGATTTAAGATACACAGATGTTAAAAATGACCATTCATGGTTAAACTACAATATTTAATTGATCTTGATCTTGAGGGTAATTTGCATTAAAAAACATAAATTTCACAAATATCTTTAGAAATCACTCAGAACCTCCCCTTTCCTCCCCTTTCCTCTGCAACACCCTGCATCCAGTGAAGAAAACAAAATCTATTGACATGACTTGATTTTGTGTACATCATTTTTTCATGCAAAAAAATACATTCAGCCACAACACTAAACGATATTGTGTAGGGCCCCCTCAGGCCACCAAAACAGCTCTGACTCATCAAGCATAGAATCCACAGGACCTCTGGAGGTGTGCTGTGGTTTCTGGCACCAAGATGTCAGCAGTAGATACTTTAAGACCTGTAAGTTGATAGGTTGGGCCTCAATGGATAAGACTAATTTATCTAGCATATCACAGCCCTGTACACAGCTGGCTGCAAGTGTTCTGACACCTTTCTATCATAGCCATTCTTAACATTTTCAGCAATGTTTGCTACAATAGCTCTCCTGTGGATTGGGACCAGAAAGACTAGTAACTTGCCATTTTGGAGATGCTCTGACCCAATCATCTAACCTTGCCTATCTGGATCTTTTCCAAGTTGTTCAGATTTTTATGCATTTTTCCTGCTTTCAGTGCATGAACTTCGAGAATGGACTTTTCACTTATATATCCCACCCCTTGACAGGATCCATTGTAATGAGGTAGTCAGTGTTATTCTCTATACATGTGTGTGGTTTTAATGTTATGGCCAACTCTCATATAGTAAACTACATATAAAACTAGACAATATTAGAGATTTACATTTTCATTTCATTTTAGTAGTTTACTAGATCTTAGCTGAACTTGCTGTTAATCAAAGCTTTCACAGCTCTTGTACACTACAGGTCAGTTTAACCCCTGGCTTTATACCAATACAGTATGTTCATTAATCATATACTGTATATCAACCAACTGCATTAGATGATTTGACTGCAAGCTGTCCGAGCAGGCTGGAAAGCTGCAGTGGAATAGAAGATGGGGGCTGGACTGCAGGGTTAATCTATGCTGAGTGCTGGCTGTCCACGCTAGCGCTTCCAGGCCTTCCTCTCTTTGATGGGAAGCAGGTGTCCTGTTGTTGTCAATGAGGAACTCATTGATCAAAGGCCCTTCAGGAGACCAGCCTCGTCCATCAGTCTCCAGCAGGCAGACAATGTCAGACGAGCGGGCACTGTCAGTGCCTCTCCTCCTCATGCCTCTCTTCTTTCTCTCCATCATTATGAAAGAAAAAAGTGCCTCTGAACAAAAGAAAGACGAGCAGGAGGGGTTCTTTGTTGCGCCTTGTGTCCTCAATGGATCTGAAATGTCTCTGTAAGTATAATATGTTCCTTTTAGGGCTGTCACTATTGATTATGTTAGTAATCAAGTAGTGTGCAGGTTATTTCAACGTATCAGAGGAAAGGCCAAATTGTTAAAAAAATGTCTTACTTAAACCAGTCATACATAGTCTATCAAAGATTAATCGGAAGCCTTAGGTGTCATTTTTTTCCTCTCTGGTTTTGGAGTGAATGGATAGATAGAAATGGTCTAAAATAGCTTGAAATAAAATCTTTTTTTAAAATAACTTCCATTGAAAGATAAGGACATTTTTCCCTTCTCTTGTAAAATTACCAATATATATATATATAGGTCCTATGGACACAAATGCATTTAGATAAGTGTGTTCGTCAGTTTTCTTACCATAAGAGAAATTAGTTGGAGTATGCTAAAGAGATATCTCCAAAATTGTCATTTCACAATAGAAGGCAAAAATTTTCTTTACTTCTAAAGTAAGTCAATAGAAAGTGTTTTTATTCCAGTTAATTCCAGAAAGTTTCTGTTGGTCATTCATCATTAATGTTTCACATATTGTGAAGTGCAGCTACTGTATTCAGAACAGATGAGAAAAAAAAAAATCGACCTTGGAAATAAAAATGGATATACTTGTTTTTTGGGCAGCAACTATATACATAACCATCATGAAAATTGCCAAATAATTACTGGTGTTATTGAAGTTTGATCAAGTTTCTTTTCTGTACTTTACATTTATATATTTGCAGTCCAAGGCACTCAACTGCACCTTAAATACAGTGTCAGATGGCTCCAACTTATTTAACTATGGCTGATTGACCTACTTTGGGATATAAATGGTGCTTAAAATGGCCCAAAATTCTTCATCAAATGAACTCCCACACAGCCACACCTGCTCAAATTAGTGATGAAGGCCCGTGTGGGGTAGTAAAGAGGAAATGGAGCATATGAGGCCTCTGCAGGGCTGCAGCTGTGAAAAGACACCGAAAATCAATCTTATTTGAGTGATATTCTCTCATTCAAGTTCAAACTTTTCACAAAGTGCCCCGTCTCAGATTAAAAGGCTCGTCTGAATGAAGCCGATTCTGCAGTATGCCCATCGCCCCGTGTGCAATTTGGCTGTGCATGGATGGGTGGCCTTTTCTGTTCATGCGCAACCACTGTGAAAGATTCTCATGCACATTATTTTTCTCCCACCCACACAAGTATACACTTGCTTGTACACAGTTTGGGGAGGGGGACAAAGAAAAAAAACACCAAAGAAGAAAGCAACCACAAACGAGAGATGTCCTTGGCTTTGATTACGTTCAGTGTTCTCAGTGCTGTGTGTGCCACAGTGTGCAGTGGAGGCTGAATAGTTTCAGGATTAACTCATAGAAGCTGGAGTTGTTTCTGGCGAAAGCAAAATCATGGTATATTTAATTTTCACTTTTTCTTACTCATATTTATTGACACAAGCAGAGAATTTTTGTTAAAAGTGTGCATTCGAAACTCTCGATTGATTTGTGTTTACAAATAAAGGAAGTTATGCTTTATTATGATGAAAAGTTATTGTAGTGTGTAGTGAGTCGTTTTGTCAAATCAATTTAAATGTAAGTTATTACATAAGACACTAGTTAATTAATATAATTCTATAATAATGATAAACAGTAAACCCCTTTGGAGCGGTTAATTATATTGCAGAAGTGCATTTCCACAGCAGCAGACTCCTTGAGACACTCATACAGATCAGGAGAAGTAGTGATCTGGTTTAAGAAAACGTAGTAGTGTACAGTGGCCTCTTTGGAAAATAAAAGTTCTTAATTGGGTCTTGGCTTGGATGTACAGTTTTAAGAAAAAACTTTTAATAGGATTGTAACTTTTATGTTATGTCGAGGTTCTTTCAACTTTAACAAGATTCTTCACACAGAATGGCTCTCAAACTCTTCCTCAGGGTCTAGTAAGGTGCAGGTCAGGGCTTTTTATGAACACAAAGACCGTTTGTTTGTTATTTTCTATCCCTGTTTGTTGGAAGTTAAGATCAAATAAGTGGAACATCAGGGGCTCCCCGAGGACCGGTTTGGGAATCACTTTAGGGCTGGTGTCTAATGTGGGATCAAATTAAAGGTAAACTGAAGATTACATATGACATGAAAAATTAACAGATGTTTTATACTAACACATCTGATCTGAATAAGGTTACTAACTCTATATGTACTCTGAATGACCTCTTCACCCAGACAAGACAGGGCAAATGAGCAGATGGGGGAACCAATGGTTCCTCATTTATTGGCAGATTAGCAGATGGGGGACCAATGGTTTCTCATTTATTGATATTTTGAATCAATGAAACCAGAGGGCCTCCTGAGAATTTGCAGGTGAGCTCAGTCAGGTGTGTTTCACCCCTTTTGTGTGTGTGTGTGTGTGTGTGTGTGTATATATATATATATATAGATATAGATATAGATATAGATAGATATATATACAATATGCTATATTCAATTCAGTTTTTGTTTCCTTCTCAGACCCATATGCTGCTATGTTGTACCAAATGGGAAAGGACAAGCTTTCACCGGCTGAGGGATTTATAGAACATCACTTTGTCTTGACGTAGGACCATAGAAATCTCTTTGATCTAGTTTTCTGTGTCTGCTTTGAACTTTCCTAGTGTAAAACCAAAAGGTCTTGCCAACTGACAGCTTCTGTATGAGCAATCACATCATGTACTGTACATCATCAAATTCATTTTGTAGCTCATTGGCAGCACCTGTAGGTCTCTGTAATACAGCTCCTGGTAAAGAGGAGTGCTGATTGCAGTAGCTCATCTACATCACTCCACGCTGTCCCTCTGCATCTTGCTGATGGACCAGCCTCTTTGTCAGTGTCATATTATGTGCTGTCGCCATTCACTCGATGCCAGCACTCTCCCCAGCAGCGCGGCTGATGACTGACACTTTCAGATTCTGTTGTCAGGCACACAAAAGCGGCACAGAGCATCATGGATGTGCGATGTTGACACCACACAGCCAGCGCTGGACCGGGTGTCACAGTGTCACATAAAAGAACTTGTCGGGTTAATGCGGGGGCCTTTGTCTCAGGTAGAGGTTAGCAGATGGAGCTGACACCATTAATATTTACAACTCCAAATGAAATGAATACATTTCAACTGTCAGTCACAGCACAATGGAGGCAGTCAGCAGAAAACCGCTCCCCGGAGAGCTGCGTCTGAGGCGCTGGGGGACTAATGAAATATTAACATCAAACACTACGAAAGAATAAATAACAGCAAATCACTCTGGGAGCGAAATATCTGGCCTGTCTGCAAGTAAACTGCCTTTGACACCTTTTTAGACAAGTGATTTTTTCCCCTCTGTTTCCTTTTTGTAATACCAGCCTGTATTCATAGTCAGTAATGTGTGGAAATGAGTTCTGCTGGGTTGATAGTCTACTTAAACAAAGAATGTAGGAACTGTGGCGAAGCGACAACTCTCAGAGCAGATGTTCAGGCCAGAAATGGACTATCCTTCAGTGGCACAGAATAGAACTTCTCCATGTGGACAACTTTCTGGAATGTTTAGGCCAGATCAAAAAATAACGCTCAGCGAGGAGTCTGTCCTCACTGGGCCACTTTTGAAGCTTTTCATGCCGCGGCCACAATGGAAGGATTGTGGTCTTCATTCTGTTTTTTTTTCTTCTTCTTCTTCTTTTACTTTTTTTTGGGGGTCTATGGGTATCAGGTGCTAGCAGGAACTGGCCTGTCATGCAGACTGCTTAAGCAGAGATGAAATGAGCTCTATTTGACAGAAGATGCTTGTTCTGATTAAAATCAAAAATCCACAACACACACTTCCTCTCATATTTGGCAAAGGCTGCAGTGCTGAAATCTGCATTTTGCTTCCCTGTGGAATGGACTTTCATCGGACTCCTACGGCGTGTTTAGTGTTGTGGCGAGGCCACCTTCTCACTAGACACAATAGAAGCAGGTCGGGTTTTGTCATTGTAATGAGTTTGGCTGTGTTTTGAGGAAATGTCCTCTTCCTTCTAGACCACACACCCCAAAACGTCCTCCAGCTTGCTCTTCTTAAGCCGTGTCATTACTGGGATTCCAGACATTAGCTGCAAAGAGCCCGTGAAAGCGCCTGCAAGGCAGTTCGCTCTCTGGAGCTTCCTCTGCTCTGTGCTCATGCCCTACGCTCAGATCTGACAAGCATGTATCTTGGAATGCTTCCCCCTCGTATTAGACTGTCATCTGCTGCTTTGCTCTGGTCCTGCTGTTCCTGCTGACCACTGGGTTCCTCCCTGCATTTGAGGGACAGGATTCCCAACATAGTGCCTCCCAGGCTTCATCCCATGAATCCGGCTGGATAATCCCTAGCTTCTGCAAAGAATTCAGGACTAAGCTGCGAGACCTCTGGCTTGATGATGAAAATCTGGTAGAATTCCCTGGGACGTCGTCTGTAGTTAATGAGCGTGTCTGATGATGAAAACGAGAAGATGACTGCAAAGCTGCGGTGCAGAGTTACAGTACGCCATGCAGTGGGAAAAGATTGCTGAATATACAAATACACAAATTCAAATACTGAATTTTTTTCCAGCAGAGTTGCAAAAAATCAGTTATCATTTTGTTGTCCAGTTGAGGGTGGAACTGAATGATAACAGAAGAGACACTTTCTTCAGATTTTATTTCACCCGCCACCAAAAATAAAGACAGTTATGAGGTCCAGCTACATGTGCAACTGAATAATAGAGTAGCACTTTTCATGTGGTTTATGTGATTTCATTTTGAAATATATTTGAAGTGCGCTGCCAATAAAATAACACTGTAACCCATTTTACGAATATTATAGTACTGCAGGATCGCCATATTTTCATGAAGGTTGGTTGGCATCCAATCCATTAAATTTCAGGCTGAGAATGAGGCTTCAGTGTTGTTTTGTGTGTGTGGGGGGTGTGTGTGTGGCTGTGCATGTGTGGTGTGTGCATGTGTGGTGTGTTCGTGTGTGTGTGTGTGTGTGTGTGTGTGTGTGTGCAATGAGCTCGCCTGTCTCTGCGCTGACTGTCAGTACAGAGCTGTTGCAGCCATTGGGAGCTGGCTGGTCACATGGTGTCTGAAGCAGGCTGTCTGTGACAGCGCTCTCACACTAGCTGGGTTTCAGGACCATGTAGCATTGTCTGCCTGCTTCATGCATGCTGAGAGCCTCCCCTTAACTGTCTGTCTGTGGGCTTTTTTTTATTTACTGATGTAAGGCAGTGAGTACTTTTAGCAGTATATTTTGCTACATTGCTCCTGCCTGCACACATACCCACAGTCATGTGTTGAGAAAAATGATGACATAAAATCATTATTGCAGTAAATTAGCCCATGATCAGCTTTTCTGAGCTTCGTAAAAAAGCATTTTCGAAGAAACTCCCGAGTGGCGTAGCTCTCTAAGATTTCACCCTTTTGGGAGAATCCAAGCTAGAATCCCAACAGTGCTGGAAGTCCAGCGTAATCTGCCTTGCTTAATTTGGTGTGATACTGCACAGTGTGGGAAACATTAAATAAGAATGAATCATTATCATAGTTTTTAAAACTATCTACATAGAGCCCCAGTTTAATCATATTTGATTCTTTTTTTCAGTATTCCCCCACCTATGCACATCCCTTTCTATGCACAGCACTCTTTTGAACTGATTAGGCTTTCTTGACTTGTCTATAAATGGGCTTATATCATGGAAAACTGTTTTGTCATGAAAGAGTTTGTTAGTATGCAAACATTGTTAACGTTTAAAAAATAACTAAATAACATAACAACCAGTCTATACCATCCATATATGGCAACTATTTGCACGTCCTCATTTTTGTGATGTCACAAAAATAAAAAGCATTTACATATATTAGCCTGCAGAGCCACTTTAACCACCTCTATTCGTGTTGAAGTTATAAGGAATGTTTTATGCTTCATGAACAAGGCACAATATAGGACAGCCAATCAGAACAGAGGTAATTTACATGTAGAGTTTTTTTATACATATCTTTTGGCTTAATGTTATATTTGATATGCGCTACTGTCCGTCTGAGTTTGCAGTAGGATGTGGGTATATAGATTTGGCCTGAGCACCAGCTGCTCTCTGAGCCTGTGCTGCTGCCCTGCTGTCCCACAGTGACCCCAACCCCCATTTCTGCTGCTTTTCCGCCTCGTTCTGCAACACACACACAGCCTTCTTCCGTGGCTTTTTGTTAGTTAGATCTGAGCTTATCTGATTCAAGTAACAAAGAGAAACATAACCCATGGATATGGTCATCATGATTTCAATATTAAGATTTTTGCTTTAGTGGTTGTGAAAATCTCTCTCATTAAGTTATATCTGAAGTGTGACACATACTCTCCTATTATAATCCCATTTAACACAACACTCACAACAAGTGTTAAGCTGATATGAGTTTATTGAAACTGTGGGAAATGGTAAATATTGCGAAAATTAAAATCTTGTTCGTGTTTTGTTGGTGTTTTCCTCTGCAAGTGCAATTTGATGAATGATTCCTAACAGATGAGTTTTCAATTATTTTAGTTAGATATGGCACAATAATTTTCTACTTTTTTATTATTCTAGTTACATATGGCACAAACTTTTCCAATACAAATTATTTGGGTATCTGGAATATTATGGACTATTATGATATTATTGAAACTATAACTGTAACTGTAATATAATCAGATGATGTTCAGTTCTGATATTGTTGTCCTAGGCTCTGAAATGCACTATATTTAATTAAGCACTTCACTTAAAGGGGAATTTCACCAATTTTTCAAAATTTCTGTGTAATTCTGTTTAGTGATTCTGAGTGGTTTGATGTTAAATGTGCCATTCTGGAGAGACCTGGTGAGTCAGATTTTCAGAATTGTTCACAGTGATGGTGAACAGAACCAGCCATCTGAAGTGTTCAGTGTCACAGAAGCTTATTATTTGAAATGGTTATGAACCGTGCCTGATACCTGGGATATTGTTTTCAGTTCTGAGATTTTAGCCACATAAACCCACATAAATCTTCCCAGAATTTTTGATACTTAGTATTATTTTACCAAGATCAGTTATACATATAAATACTCAGAAGACGTGTAGCTTCACTGGTCATATTGGACAGTAAATAAAATTATTGTTTTTGCATTGTAGACATCACAACCCCTGGTTCCTGTCACCCCTATTATAAAGAATTCTGAGTCACCAAGTTTCTCTATAAATGAATTCCACATCAAACTGCTCTAAACCACTTTAACATCTCAACTATTGTTTTATGTAGAAATGTAGATCTGATACTGTTGTCCTTTAATAGGCTCTGAAATTTACTCTATTTAATTAAGCACTTCAGTTAAGCACTTCAAAACTTTCAAAACTTTGGTATAATTCTGCATTGTTCATTCTGTTTTTCTCTTTTAAGATGGATCTAAAAGTACCATGCTCAAACTACTCAAACACTACGAGAATACAATAGAATCACTTGCAGTCTTTAAAATATTTATTAATTAAACTATTTGAGAAAAAGAAATAGTGAAACACTTAACTTGGTAAATTATGTTAATGTTAGGTGAAATGGGGCTACACCTACTTCGTTTTAAGGTACAAGCGTTTCTGCAATAATCCAGGGTTGATTTTATACAGAACTGGATTGGATTTGTCCTTTTTTCCTATGTCATGAAATACGCTTTATCTATAGCATGTAATATGAACTGCAGTGCAGGTAGTGGTGCTACGCTCCACCTATATATATTTACATTATGCTGATAGTAGCCATCATATTCACCTTACAGAAAGGTCCAGAGGGAGCCCAGTAATAATGAAACGGGTGGAGCTCCGCTCCCCATCTCCCATTAGGCTGCAGTAGCATTAGAGTGCAGCAGGTTCACAGAACACTTCTAATGGATATTAATATTTCTCCTGCTGCCTGCAATGCCAGGGATAGTTACTGTAGCTTCGTACTGAAGTAAGCCAAGGAAAGCGGTGGGAGGTAATGGGGAGGAACACAAATATGGATTCCTCAAAGACGGCAGTGAACCTTGATCTATGACACGAGGCCTGCAATAGATTGCATCAATACTTTATATAATTACAGGTGTCTGAGAGAGGGGTCTGCAATGTCAGTCACTGCTGTGTTTGATGACGGGAAAATAAAAAGCAGGAGGTCCTGCAGGTTTAATACATGCACTCTCATGCTATTCATGCTCATTTTGAACGAAGCAGCTGTTTGGTATCATGGTAACAAGATTGGATTATGCAGTAAAGCTCAACCCTAGCAATGGAGTCTTTCCGAACTCGTCAGAAGTCAAAGGATTTTATAGTTTACAGTCATGGAGCACAATTATCCCATTTTTTTCACACTAAAAATTCCATTTAGTAGAATGTGTTCCGTGCTGAGAGGATTACATGATACTGCCTTGAACATCTTTCTCATTACACAGTTGAGAATCTGTGAGGAGGTTTTTTAATATTTCACTTCCTCTGTGACTCTTAGGGGGCTAACTTAGAATGCTGGATAAAATATCAGAGAAATGTGCTTTGGCAAGGGGTGGGGCGTCATTCATAGTGTGGAGCAAAAGGGCGTCTTTGTCACGTATTAGCATTGTCAAGGTGTGCTTTCATTACACAGACGGAATCAGAAATCATATACTCTGGAACTGCATAAAAGTTCCCTCCTCCTCTTCCGCCAGAGTCTTATTGTTCAACTGCTCCTTAAACAATCGTGTACTGAAATATGGTACATGGCTTATATATCACCAGGATATTGCTTTACTCGCACACTCTTTTGTTGCTCTCTGCGGTACCACCATCATTAAATTCCATCCCCGTACATTTGTGTTCCTGCCACTCAGCCCTCTGCGCACCGAAGCGTAACCAACACCTCGTTCTGGGCCTCCCTCTCTTTTAACTAACTGTGAAGTGAGAATATGTAAGCTTCATATTCCTCCTGGCGGAAAGCAAACGCCCTGTCATCAATCATAGGCTAAGAGAGCCAGCCAAGACTAATGTTGTACTGTCAGAACCACTGTGGGGTATTAGCTTAATAGAATGAGCTTCTTTGTACTCACTCATACTCAGTGGGTTTTCAGGGAAGGGGTCTGCTGTGCACCTGCAGAAAACGGGTCACGTGTTCCAGCTGCCTTTGTCCATTGCTGCATGTCAAGCTGTTGCTACTGTATATAATGCGAGAACTTGTTTTTGTACTCTGATGTGTTTTGATGGGGGGACAGTCCTACAAGCAGCTGATTGATTTGTAATGAGGAGATTAAGAATGCCTCACAGTCGCCAGCAGGGTGGAGAATTCTTGAGAACACTTTATCGATTGCCTGTCGTTTCACATGTCACACCACCACACACAACTGTTTTTCATTTAGCAATCTTGTATAAAATGTCAGACCTTATCGCTCAATAAGGTCGACTTTTCATGAAAAACAGAAGTTCCCTCAATTGTGTGTGTCAGAGCACCGTATTAATAGCAATTGTCAAATACCCAGTG
Source organism: Brycinus macrolepidotus (assembly GCA_037974445.1). Classification (NCBI taxonomy): domain Eukaryota; kingdom Metazoa; phylum Chordata; class Actinopteri; order Characiformes; family Alestidae; genus Brycinus; species Brycinus macrolepidotus. The sequence goes on along the minus strand of JBBPCZ010000142.1, from coordinate 25,419,940 downwards.
GAAATATGTGCCTCTGTATGATACAAGTAATTGTGGGTTTGGGTGTTTTTTTGTTTTTGTTTTTGTTTTGCTTTTTTTGGCCAGAAAAATAATGCATCTGGAATTTCTCATGGCTTTTGTCAATGTACTCAGATATTTCAGAGTGGTGCTTTGCTCTTTGTGTGTCAAACAAAAGCAGAACAGTGAGAGGCCCGCCTGCCCAGCGGTACCAGAGGCCCATCGGAGTGCATTGTGATATGCTTTTCAGTCTCAG
>JBBPCZ010000142.1:25402491-25413775 GCA_037974445.1 Brycinus macrolepidotus | reverse complement strand
GGGTTTGAATCCCAGGACTGCTAGTGGCACCACTGAGGTACCCTTGAGCAAGATACTGTCCCCACACACTGCTCCCCAGGCACTGTGTTCCTGGCTGCCCACTGCTTCACTTGGTGAATGGTCACTTCATTTGTTTAAATACAGCTTTTGTGAATCATGTAGATGTTAAGGGTGTATCATTAATGAATTAGACATATTTAGAATTATTTATCAGTATCAGGATTTTAGCTTGCAAGGGTAGCATTCATTGCTCCCCACTTCATCCACTGCCAGAACTCACCCAAGCTCTGTGCTGCCAGTTTTTGTACCAGTAGTCATAGCTGACAAGGAAAAGTATCACTGTACTTATGTATTTGGAATGATTAATCAGACTTGTTTTGTCTTCATACCATCTTCTTTTATTAGATTTTGAGATGGTTTTTTTTTGTTGTCCAATAGTTGAAGGTGCTTCCACACATGGGCATCTTTGCTCTTTTGTCCATATGTGAGGCGAGGTGATGAATAGTAATAATCATGATCCTTTTTAAAGACCTTTGCTGATGAAATGTGTTGCAGTTTAGGCTACAAATTCTGTGGCTTAAAAACAAAAAGATGCTTATGAATACTAAATATAGACTCAAATGCCAACATAACAAATACTATTACAATTTGGACCAGCCCTAATTAGTCACAACATCGTCATGTCTCATAGACAGGGCTAGTGAATGACTCCTCAGAGTCCAGCTGTGCAGTTCCTAACACTGCAACACAGCAACCTGTGCTGGCACAGACATACTCGTTTTTTAACTGATACGCCAGCAAGACAACGTGTACTGCTTTCAGTGCAACCATACATAACCTACAAGTGTTTATGAGTAAATTACTATTGATTACCAGCAGGGCAACACAGCTTATTGAGTTTAATACCTCTAATAGAATGAATTCACAAAGCGTCTAAATTTTACAATGTGCTGCAAACCACAAGGATTTAGTGAATAGTGTATACAAATGGATTTTTAGCATCAGCATTGGGAAATTGCTTCTGTCTGAGTGCCTGCAGCAAAGTTCATACCTTATGGACAGCTTCCAACATTTAAAGTTAATATTTCCTCCCATATACCATTAAAACCTCTCATGTGTCCATTTTGGAAACATTATACAATGTGTAGGTATGTACAATAAAGTTTTTTTTTTTAAACTGGAAATGGTTTAAAGCTTGATTAACCTGAATAATACTTTGTCATGTATCACAGTGGAAACTCTTTTGGAGAGCAGAATGATCTTCAAATCTCTAACAGATGGAAACTCTCATAATTGGCTCCTCTGGTTCTATTTCAGAATGCTGCAAGGACACATGAATTTGTGTTTTTCTAATGCTAAAGCTCTCCTTGGTTTCTCATAAATCGAAGGCAGAGAGAGAGGCGGAGTGACAGAGCTCCACTTACAGCACTCTGCATGGAAAATGGATCACTTCAGCAGAGCTGAACAAGTTGGAGGAATATGAAAGCTGCCTATGTGCGGCTCTTTGTGTCCCTGCAGAGCTGCCGTTTCACTGCTTCAGAAAAACAGGACAGTTAGGCTCATGCAAAATTTAATCCCATCCATACGATGGGCGCTGAATTGTTAGGTACGGTTGAGGCTCGCCTCATGTCCATGTGACTGGCAAAAGAGGCGCAGAACTCCAGGTCAGTGTCCAGTACTGTTAACTTGGTTCCCCTAACCAGACACATCCACTAAACCTGGCAATTACCAGATGTGTTAAATCAGGTATGTTTGAGCAAGGAAACCACCAAACTGTGCTTGACATCGACCAACCCAGACCGGAGCTGTGCACCCCCATATTAACGGAATTTTTGAACTGTTTTTCCCTAATTATTTCGCAATGTTTCCCTTTTCCATAGAGATGAGGAAAATAAACCCTTTGTCAGACACAGCCTGCCGAAACAGGACACTAGTGAATGAATCATCAATAATATAATGGACTTCAAAATCCATGTTTAAATAGAACTGCAGGTGTGGTGAATTATTCCCCACATTTTCACAGGCTGAGTCACGGGAAGTAATTTGACTCATCATTTTAGATCCTATTTGAATCCAGTGTCATTTTTGGTGAAATTTCACAAAAAGGATTGTTCGAAGACACACATATACATTCATTCATTATCCAAGCCACTTATCCATAACCAGGGTAGCATGAGTGTGCTGGCGTGAAGAAACAGGTCCCTGTTTTTTCACAGGGCAGACACACAGACAAACACATTCTCACACCCACTCTCACCTAGGAGCAATTTAGCATCTCCAATTCACCTGACATGCATGTCTTAGGACTGTGGAAGGAAACCAGAGCACCTGGTAGAAGCCCACACACATGCAAACTCCACACAGAAAGGACCTTCAGCCTCCCCTCCGGGTTAGGAATTGCATGGCAATTCATTTGTCATATTTATAATTGCTCTGATTTGTTTAAATAATTACTACAGTGTAATACTGTACAGTACTGCATCTGCTGTATCCTGAGATTCTAAATAAAACATCTCACAATACCGCCTTGTGTCGTGAGCACGACACATAGCAGTACTTTGAGATGTTTTATTTAGTATTGCAGGTTTTTTGGGAACGAGTAATGTCATTAAATGATAAATAATATGCTATGATTATCTATTTACAGATACAGATCAATTCCTGATAAGTTATCTGTCAGGAATTGATCACTTTCTGGATAGTAGTTTTAGTGTAGCATCATGCTTAGTGTCTTACAACGTAATCAGCCAATATGGAATTATCTACTACTGTTTGTCATTCTAAATACAGCTTTCTACAAATTAGTAAAAAAATATGATTGTGGAGTGGTTAAAGGGCTGTAGCATAGTAATAGCATTTTGTGTCCCTTCAGCAAATTGATTTTATATTGTTGTAATTTCAAATTTTTGAATGGTACTATTATCAGAAATTTAAACAACACTGTATGTCTACAGGTGTCTGCTTGAATTTATATTACATATGATGTAACTGAAGCAGTCCTTAATGCGTCTTGCATTAATTGTACACCAATCTCCAGGTCACAGGTATACAAAGTCTTTAAAGTACGTGCAGTGATGGAGAGTCTCTTCATCAGTGCTGGCATTTTCACGGAATTCACTGTGAAAGAAAAAGGCTAACGGCACTTGGCCTGCTGCTTTTGCACGCTCTGGTGTGTTTAATATTCCTGGGCTCTACTCAGCAGCCTCTAGAGCAGAGAGAGGTTTACAGCCTGAGGCTTGGAACTCCCAGCGCAATCAGCCAATGGCATAGAAGCACTTTGCGCCTATGATAAATTCCATTTAAAATATAATACCATCACAGTTATCATAGCTGTTTAACGAGGGTACGATTCCATAAATATGGAAAAAGAAAAAAAGAAATTCACATTCTTTTACTTCAGATCATTTCAATAAATGTAACGGTTAGTTTGAAAGCGCCTGTGGTCAGAAAAAGTGAAAAGCGGGACAATAGCCTGACCTGTTATCCTTAAACTTGTCCAGAAAGCCACATTTGTCTGGAAAACAGCATCCTATGTCTGGCTACAGAAAATGTATGCAGCATGCAGGCAGGCATGCAGAGGCGAAGTCTCGTGTACTCTGCTGCCCACTGCTGCTCTAGCTCGTTCATGATGGTCATAGCGCCTGCCTTCAGTGCACAATGATCTGATTATTCATTAAGTGGAAAAGTGAATAACCTCACAGTGGTGTCTTCCAGCTTTAACACTCTGCCGTTTGGCGTATTTGAGGCAGAAAGTGAGATGAAGTGTTACTGCTTGTAGATTTCCAGTGTCTGTATTTTCCACAGTCAGAAAACGTACTGTTTAATTTGTAGTGTAAAGACTCCCCTGTGCCCTATACAGAGCTGATGCCAAATCACTGGGTGTTCTGTGCGGGAGCCAGAGCAGGAGTATGGATTTCTGACTTCTTTTGACCGTGTATCTGCTTTGACCACTCTTTGTGCCTGGTTTGTCGTGAAAACCGATACGCTATCCAGGCTTATATACATTCAAGATACAAATGCAAAAATACAAATGCATTTACATACAAAATAAAATGCAAATACATTCTTGTGATGATTATGAATGATAGTTTCAAAATGAGCTGTTTTCGTGCATTGGAAGGCACCCTCAGTTTATAATTTGAATTAAGTGATAAAATCAATTTATATGAAGAGTGATTTTGAACAGTACTGGAGATCAAAAGTTATTTCGTTTTCTTCAAGAAATTGAATTCCCTAATCTTATTATTATTTTCTCTCTCTCTCTCTCTCTCTCTCTCTCTTTCTTTCTCCCCCCTTTACTCATCGTCCCTTTGCATCTTTATCTGCACAGCACCCTCCATGGTGTCCATCATGCATCAGGTTGGCAGGACTGTAGACAGCATCACTTTGTCCTGGTCACAACCAGACCAGCCCAATGGGGTCATTCTAGACTATGAGTTGCAGTACTATGAGAAGGTAAAGACAACGTCTCAAGATGTTCCTATATAGTTTTTTAGCCTATTCTCTTGAAGTAAAATATTCATGACTAAAATATGTTGTTCTTGTAGCATCATCATTATTGTTTAGAGTACATGAATAAAGATCTTGGTGTTCTGATCTCTTCTAGAACATGGCTGAGCTGAACTCTTCTGTACTGAGGAGCCAGACAAATACGGCGGTGGTCCGGGGCCTGAAGCCAGGGACCATCTACGTGTTCCAGGTGCGAGCTCGGACAGTGGCGGGGTTTGGACGCTTCAGTGGGAAAATGTACTTCCAAACTATGACTGAAGGTATGCATCTGTAAAAGGCCCAAAAATAGAAACCTATACAACTGAGTTAACAATTTTTAGGTACACCTACGTTATACCTGATTTTCCATACTGTCATGTACACCTACCATACAGGTGCACTTTGTAGATTTACAGGTACTGACTGTAACCCATCTGTTGCTGCTGGTGCCTTCTACTACATCCATCAAAGGAAAGAGACCAACATAAGATATTATTTGGGTGATGGACCATCCTCTGCACAGTGGTGAAACAGACGTGGTAGTGGCATTGGTATAAATGTATCTGGCACAGCCGTGTTGCTAAGGTTTTTACACACTTCAGTGTCACCGCTGTGTTCAGAATAGTTCACCGACCAAAAAAGGTCAAGTCAAATTTATTTGAATAGTGTATCGTTTTATAGAAAAGCAGGTCTAAGTGAGCTAGTGAGGGGCAACACTGGCAAGGAAAAACTCCCTAAGAGCAAGAAGAAGAAACTTTGAAAGGAACCAAGACTCAATGGGACCTCCCTTCCTCCTTGATTTGATACCAGATTGCAGGACAATAACACAATAAGCAATTAGAATTATAAGCTAATTTCAGGAAGGACTTAAGGACATGTAGCAATTAATTTTGAATGATAAAAGAGAGATGAAAGTTGCCTATGGTAATCATTAGACAAAAGTGTAGGTTAACCCGAGGAAACCAGTGATTAATGTCAGGTTCTGTAATTAGCCATGGTGAGGTTGTATGAGCATGTATAATGAAATTGTTCAAGTTAGAGTCCATGCAGGCATCAACATCAAGCATCAAAATGCTTTACTTCATGCCATGTCTTTATACCATCCAACCAACACCAACCAGAAGTCACTGACACTGACCACTGATAAAACTGTGCCTGGAAATGTCTAAAACAAATTTTTCTTTTATTCTTCTATTAAAGTGGCTAGTATGTGCACAGAGCTGTGCCTGATACATTTACACTAGCACCACACACACTACCCTGCTAACGGTGATAGCATGGTAGTGTGTGTGGTGCCAGTGTAAATGTGTCACTGTTGGGCTGAGTCCAGTATCAAAATAATATCTGGTCAGCCCTGAAACTGTGGTCAGTAATTATATACTTACTTAGTGCATCTGTATGACTAGCATACCTGACAAAATGGAAGGTGTACTATATGAACTGGCAACTTTGTGTGTTTTTATTACAAAGTTTTACGTTGCACTGTTTTTGCCCCTGTCAATATAAAATCATCTCCATTATATCATGTGGCATCTTGACAGCACAAACCCATTAAAGCTTTGTCGACGATTTGTTTGATCAGTTGCTGCTGCCTGGCAAGCTACAGCATTGCTATTCTAAATCTCTGCCAATCACTGAAATGCCATTGACTTCATTCAGATGGAACATGTCAATAGATCTCTGTGCCAAGAGCACAGCCAAGAACAGATGTCAGTGCTCCAATCCCAGCCTGCTCCAGGTCTTCCAAAACTCCACTGTGTTTTTTCACTACTACTTTTATGGAGTTCCTATAAATTAATAGATGCAACAATGTTGCCATTTGGCATGCATATAGCTTGAGAGAGCGGCAGTAAAAAAGATTGAATGGAGCGTCTGTCTGTAATACTAAATGCCAGCACTCATAAACTGACTGAGGAGAAATGACTGCCAAATCTTTGACCAGATGTAACTTTAGGTTGACATTATGCATTCTGGTGCTTTGTTTGGGTGAAGAGACATCTGGCTTCTAACGTATGTTGTCTCTATTGTGTGCGTGTTTGTGTAGAGGAGTATAACTCCAGCCTGCAGGAGAAACTGCCTTTCATCATCGGCTCTGCTGCTGCGGGCTTTGTTTTCCTTGTTGCTGTCATTGTGCTCGTCATTGCCTGCAACCGGTGAGTTATTCTAAATCCTCCTTGGAGGACTCTCAAGCGATGAAAAATTCACACCGCCTCATTCGTTCTTTCCTAGCTCCTCTGCTTTGTTCATCTCTATGTGTTTCTCTTCAGGAGAGGCAGCGACAGGACAGAATCCGAATACACAGACAAGCTCCAGCACTACACCAGCGGCCACAGTGAGTAAACCTCCCAGCCCCAGAGGAAATACCTCCCTAATTTCCTTGTACGATCACTGATCACTAAACATTTCATGAAATTTGAGCCTGTTTCTCTGTAGTAGCAGTGCAAGCAGGTCAACAGCAGCAGACTACAAGATCGCATAAGTGTATAACAGTCCCCCAACATATAATCACCAGCCACTTTATTAGGAACACCACTCAATAGAACCTCCTTTGTTCTCGGATGAGCATGAATTCTTCATGGCATAGATTCAACAAGGTGTTGGAAACTCCTTCAAGATCTGTGTCATGTTGACATAATTGGATCACGTTTTGACAGTCACAGATTTGTTAGCCGAGCATTTTCATTTTTTTCATACTACATCTTAGAGGTTCTCTAGATTGATATCTCGTGACTGGGGAAGCTATCAAAGTACTCTGAACAAATTATGTTCATAGAACCTGTTTGAGATCACTCGATGTGTTTTGTGATGAGGTGCATTATCATGCTGGAAGTAGATATTTAAAATGGATAAATTATGGTCCTGAAAGGATGTTCACTGGTCAGCAGCAGTGCCCAGGCGTTAGGATTCAGACGATGCTTGACTGATATTAGGGCAGAATGGGCCAAGAAAACATTCCCCACACCATTATACGACTGCCAGCAGGCTGGGTCGCTGAGATTAATGTTTTTATGCTAAATTCTCACATTGCCATCTGCATGCCGCAGCAGAAATCAAGATTTATAAGACCATGTGATGTTTTTCCATTATTTATCTGTCCAGTTTTGTCCCACTGTAGTCTCAGATTCCTGTTCTTGGCTGACAGAGGTAGAGCCAGATGTGGTCTTCAGCTGTTGTAGCCTATCCGCCTCAGGGATCGACTTGTTGTGCATTCAGAGCTTTCTTATCAAGTTGTCACTTGAACAAGTCTAGCCATCCTTCTCTGACCTCCCTCATCAGCAGGTCATTTCAACCCGCTGAACTGCCACTTACTGGATTTTTTTTCACACCATTCTTTGCAGCCTCTATAGACTGTTGTACGTGAAAATCCCAGGAGATCAGCAGTTGTTGAAATACTCTGATCATTCTGTCTAGCACCAACAACTCTACCACAGTCAGAGTTCACTTTTTCATTCTGATGTTTGATGTTTGAAATTAAATGAAGCTCTTCACCAATGTTTGCATGATTTTTTGCGTTGCGCTCATGCCAAATGATTCGCTAATAAAGTGGCCAGCTAGTGTATTTATACCATTAGATATTTATGTCTCCATATCAAGCTAATCTTTTTTTTACATGCTCCATACCCAAATATTGTCCAGAAACCCCCAAGTTCCTCTATAATTGTAACTTTACAGGAAAAGGCAAAAACTTTCTTTATGTCTAATGTAAGGTGATGTGAAGAGTTGTATTCAAGTAAAATTTGAAGCATTTCTATTAGTTTATTCATCATTAAAGTTTCGCACAATGTAAAGGATGGCTGCTGGGTTCAAATGACACTGAAAAGCAAAAAAATGGAAATGCAGGTTTTTTTGGACAGCAAAATTCTCTTTAGCCAGTTTGGCCAGGATCTAATCTTAGGAGGGTTTTTTTTTGCAAAAACCATGTTTCTGCTCCATTACACTTTTTGCTACCTAAATTGGCTACTGATTGGCTTGTGGAATCTGGCCTCTTGCGTTCAAATTGGCTAATAGTATTTTCCTTTATGTGTTTTGTTTGCCACTAAGATTTTATTTTTACTAGTACATTCTGATTGGCTGCTTTGAATAGCATTCTGAGTGGTATTCTCACTCTTGCAGTTTGATTGGCTACAAGAATTTACCCGTTTACCCCTGCATTTAAAAATTTTATTCCACTCAGTGATTCTACTCTACATAGTGCTACTCAGTGCTCTCTACATAGTTATGTGCTAAAAGGCAATCTTTACTGTCCAAACACACTGCCATGATTGAATAAGGCAAGCCATACTAGCACAAGTCATAACACAGTGTATGTATAATACCTAGTGTACTGGCTGTCAGTTAATGTTGCATCAAGGACCAGCATCAGGACAGATATAATTAGTAGTTTTGACAGATACAGTTGTGGTTCTGCTATTTATATATGATATTAGAGCTCCACTGTCTCCTTCTAAGTGTCACCAGGAATGAAGATCTACATAGATCCTTTCACTTATGAGGACCCTAACGAGGCAGTGAGGGAGTTCGCCAAAGAAATAGACATGTCCTGCGTGAAGATTGAACAAGTCATTGGTGCAGGTAAAAATGAACATAAACTGAAATTTTTCAGTTTTTTCAAAATTTGGTGATCTTAGTCATCAGATGCTATATATATTATCAAGAGGACCGTTAACTTTCTTAGAGATGAAAAATAGTTTTTTGATCAACACCTGTTAATTTATAATAAATAGTCTGTTAAAAATTGCTTTTCAAAATTTCTGCTGGTCCATTAGTCATGAAAGACTCATTTAAAGGAGAGCATTTTCAAAATTTGCAAAGTCTGCTTATGACAGTTAGGAGGCTACTATCCTTCAGATTACACAGATCTGGCTTTCTATTAGGTGAATTTGGAGAGGTGTGCAGTGGCAACCTGCGTCTCCCTGGGAAGAGAGAGATACTGGTAGCCATTAAAACACTGAAGTCGGGCTACACTGAGAAGCAGAGAAGGGACTTCTTGAGTGAGGCCAGCATCATGGGCCAGTTTGACCACCCCAACATCATCCATCTGGAGGGAGTGGTGACCAAGAGCAGTCCTGTCATGATCATCACTGAGTTCATGGAGAATGGCTCACTGGACTCCTTTCTTAGGGTAGGTCTTAGTATTTTTGGTCATTAGCAGCATATATTCAGTTTTTGTTCTTTTCAGCCTGTTTAAGTAACATTTGAAACCTCATGATATTAACCTAACAATTACTTATTATGGGCATTTTTGCAGCAATTAATTATAATAAAGGCTAGGGCTGCATAATATGGACAAAATACCACTAAGCAATGTAATTAAGATTATATTGCTTCATGTATCTTCAGTATATATATATAGCATATTAAAACACACAGATTAAGGAGTGCTCTGCATTATTTTGACCTAAATCATTTAATTTGTGGGACCTTTGGTTTGTTGCAATAGCACACTGTTAAAATACCCACAGAAACACCTAAATCTTAATTTTGAGTAGTCAAAATGCCCACAGAACACAGAAACATTGGTAAGAGGGCTAAATTCCATTTTACAGTCAGTATTGCAGGTACTGTGATAAGTGATGGAAGCAATGTACTGTGCAGCCTTTATACAAACTTGTTTTTCTACATTTGGAAAACAGGAAAAAAAAAAGCAGATAGCTTTTACATGTAATAGCTGTTTGCTGCAACCTCTTTTAGCTTACTGTATATCTCTCTCTGACACTTCACAAAGCCACTCGTCCCTCTGCGGCCTCCAGCTGGACTAGCGTCCCTGTAGACTGAGTCCAGATGTGGCTGACTAGAGTCACAGCTGGACTGAGAGATATTACAGGTCCAGATGTAGTGCTGCTGGGCTCCAATAACATAGCTTAAAGAGCCAATGATAGATCTCTACAGGAGAGATTTAAAAAACCCTCTAATAACTGACTGCAACATCCACAACAGGGTTACTTGATCAAAAAGTCTGTCTATTGTAACGGGATGCCAGCAGTTCTGTCATGTTGTTCTGCCAACCATTTTTTTTTAGCAAAACGATGGGCAGTTTACTGTGATTCAGTTGGTGGGCATGCTGCGTGGCATCGCAGCCGGCATGAAGTATCTGTGTGACATGAACTACGTGCACCGTGATCTGGCTGCTCGCAACATCCTGGTCAACAGCAACCTGGTGTGCAAAGTGTCTGACTTTGGTCTCTCCCGCTTCCTGGAGGACGATACATCAGACCCTACCTACACAAGTGCCCTGGTAAGTGGCCCCCCAGGATCTCTCCATTTGAGTCATAGACACAAGTCCTAGTTCAATTTCATAGCTAAGAGGCAGTCAGGTCAGGTTTCAGTTCCACTTCAGTAAACTTAAGTCATTAACCATCAACTCTTAATCAAGTAATGGTTTCAATAAACATACCAAATGTTTCTCTATAAAAATGATGTGCTGTTCTCATGCTGATGTTGTGAAGCCTGTCACCGCAAACTTGAAAGTTGAACCCGGCCCAAGCCCCATTAATATTTGAGGGATCATATCCAAACCCAAACCTGAAATCACGTTGACGTTCAGACAAATAAGTCAGGATATATCACAGTCATTGGGTGCATACGCTTTGTTTGTAATATGAGTGTAGTGTGTTGCTGAACAGACCAACTATTTCGACTGTGGCCTGGTTACATGTTTTTATTAATTTTCCGAGTAAAAATGTGTACACATCAAATAAAGAGAACACAAATGTGCACTTTTAAATTCATAATTTCTGTTTATAAAATAAATTCATAATTACTGTTTATAAAATATGACAAATATAAAATATGTTTA
>JBBPCZ010000142.1:25372813-25387267 GCA_037974445.1 Brycinus macrolepidotus | reverse complement strand
ATATATAAACTTGAATTAATGTAAGGAACTGATTCAAATTAGTCAGTGCATTTGAGCCAACCTCGTGCATTTAAACAAATTTATTAATGTTTTAAAGGCACATTATTTAACCAAGCAAACCAGGTAGTTATATTGTTAATCAGCACAAGTCAAAGATAATGTTAATACAACAGCAACCTTAGGGGGTGGACTTGGCCTGATAACACTGGTCAAGCTTGCAACAGTATAACAGATCCAAACAAAAACGAGGAAACATTTGATGTTGTAATGCTGGTATGATGTACGATTGGTATGGTCTGGACTCACCCTGCTATTTGTTTAAATGGTCCAAAGGTCATCAACTGAAACTCAGCAGTGCACTTGTTGTCCAAATGCACGGGTTAAAGATGAACACACGGCATCCATAATTCAATGCAACACTGAATCTGATACTGATGAGAGCATGCTTCTAATGCGCTTCAGATGCTTGTCACGAAGTAACACGAACTCCGTTCTCCTAAAGCCGAGAACTAACGAGACTGATCATGTGCTGTGTTTGTGAGCAAAGTGTGCAATGTGCTATACACATAAGTGAAAAGCGATATGTGACTCAGGCATCCACATGGGTCTTCAAATGAGATTCACACATTGGACGTGAATGGTGTAGTTGTGTTGTATCTTTACACACTGCAGCTGTCAAATATTAGAGGCACTGAATTTCTAGAACATAAACATAAAATTGTACACATATTTAAAATTCACTGGAAAAAATTGTGTTAAATCAGAATCAGAATCAGAAAACCTTACTGATCTCAGAGGAAATTGCTTGTGCAACAACTGCACAGACCCACAGAGACACAGAGACAAGAACAATACAAAATTTAACATAGTCAAAATAAAATTCTCCAGAAAATCCTCTGAAAATACCCTGAAATACTCTGAAAATACTCTATACTCTGTAAACTGTGAACAAAGAGACTGATAATAGTAATAATTAGCTGCAGTCTTAATGTTCTACCTTATGTCAAACACATCATTTCAAATTGATTGCTCACGCTGTCCATCCGAAGTACAGCAGGACGGGTGGCTGTAGCCTCCTGCCTCAGACTGTCGCTAAAGCAAGCTTCATCTAAATGGGTAAAAGCCTGTGTCATTGTATATGTGTTTGTGCGCGTGTGATTTGTTGCGTGTGCTTGAGGGGGGAGCTTCAGCATAAGACACTTATGGTCTGCCATGCTAAAAGACTGGATGAGCTTGTGGAGCTTGGAGGACGGCCACGTGATAAGCACAACAAAGGAGGCTGAGGTCACTGAATCTCTTGCATGTGGAAAACCCCTTCTGGTTGGACTGACTCACCACACTCACTGCCACACACGCTTGACGATGATGGCAACTGACTTTTGCCAATGACAGGATGGCAAACACAGCGGCGTCTCTTTTATTGCAGGCGAAATGTCTATCAAATATAGTGCTATCTCTGCTGTTGTCTTTTTTATTATAGAAGAAAAGGTTAAGAAATACAGTGTAATCACGACTAGTCTCATCCGTATAATTCATGCTGATCGCTGCCTCCTTGTTTCTGTATGAAAGATAAAAGGGTATAGAATGGTAATACATGGTTTATCTAGCACTAAGAGGAAAAATCACCCCTGTTACAGAAAATGGTTTGTCTTAACTAAATTGTTCAGCAGAACAAACATAGCTCAGAAGCAGTGACCCTGTATATTTATGGAACCGCCAGCACTCTTCAAATCATCGTTCTGATGTATTTTTGTTTGGACTCAAGGGGGATTTCGGTATAAATGTGATTAATCAGAGAGGTTCTGTGGTGTGTGTGCCGTGCCGTCCTGTTTAGTTGTGTTTGTCTGTCAGCGCGACTGTATTACGTAGGAGATGTTCCACTTTAAATCTGTCATCTGGTGTCCGATGACCACGGCACTGAAAGCAGATTAAAGTCTCATTCTGTGAAAACAGAAAGCAAACTAGAAAATTTAACAAATGAATCATGGCTTCGACGAGAGAAAAAAGCTAAATTGGAGAGAATCCCATCCCACGTCTCCTAGTTATGTAATAGGCATTATACGAGGGAGTAGTTCTCAGTGATATTGTATGAAATTCGGAAGTAACTTTATGTGCTTCAATAATTTGCTGAATTGTTTGGTTCAAATGCTATTTAAGGCAGATGATTGAATTATAAGGAATACAGTCTTACATTTGTCCCAGGCAGCACAGAGTTAAAAGACTGAAGATTTGGTGTTTTCAGGCAGCTTTATTTCTCCTCATTGGTGGTAGATTGCTCTGACGTAGCTGTCAGTGAAGCAGGGCTGTTTTTCAACCCATCTCACGATAGACGTGTCAGAGCACATGAGTCCTCAGCACACTGTGTTTCAGCGCTAACCAAGCCAAAGCAACCTCCCATTTGGCTTCATTCCAGGTGCGCCCTGTCTGTCAGAGCGCCTCTGGATTGTACTGACATTGAGGGGGACAAAATATTTCTGACTGTGGCAAAGGACACAGTGTTCAATGTAATCCGATGTAATAAACACATGATTGCAACTGTGCATAAGCATGGCTATTATCATTTGAAAATAACTTTAGGTTCAGTGAAAAATGTAACCAAAAAAAGAAAAATGCAAGGCCTTGAATACCTTCCATTTCCTTCAAAATACATACTTTTTTAAGCACAAATTTTGCAAATAAAGATATGGATGGATAAACAAGAATAACACTGTTGTTATGAAATCAAACGCTCAAGTTTGGGCTTTTCAGTTAATGCACACAGAGGGATTTATGTCTTGACTTCTTGAATGCTTTGTACAAAGAATGTTAAGATAATGGTTTGTTTTTCTGTTACACTGCAGTCATATTATCACAGTATTATAATGTGGTCAAACCCAGGGCAGATGATGCATAGCACCATCATTCATTGTTTCTTTTTAATGCAATGCTGATTTGTATGCAACAATTTAATAATGATATATATATATATATATATATATATATATATATATGTCTGAGTGTGACTGTTGTGCTTTCCTCTGCAGGGCTGGAGGGAATGGAGTGCTCTCTTCCAGAGGGTAAGGGACAGGTCTCTCTGAGCATGCTTTCTGAGGACAGCTTCCGAGAATGTCGGGGGATGCTCACTCTTAAGGACTATCTGATCGTCATTTTCTCTGGGATCTGTATATCAGTGGCTGCCATCATTGCCAGCTTCTTCTTGGCGTCCACCATCCACTGTTTCCAGAGGCTCAAAGCCAACAGAACAGACGAGGAGGAGGGGGAAGACTGAGTGTAAGCCTGCTAGACTGCAACTCAGGATCTCCTACACCAACAAGTTCGTGGATGTCCACACGGAGTACTGAGAGATGGGGCCCTATGTGTCCATCGTCCCAAAAGACCTCTTTTTACCCGGCAGTGACAAAGGTGAGGCTGAATAAGCCGCTACAGGTTGCGTGACTCCCAGACTCGATGAATGATGCTTGAACGATGCAAGACGTTGGAGCGCTTATATACTTGAATACAAATTACTGAACCAAGCCTTAAGACGTAAACTGTTCCAGTAACAACACTGCAGACAGTTAGTGTGTTGTAGACCCCTTTATTCAGGCTGTTAGTTAAAGTGCAATTCCACTGTTTTTTCTCCAAATTTCAACATACTTAAATTGTTATTATGTTAATAAAATCATTCAGAGTGATTCGAAGAGGGATGTGCCGTTCCAGAGAACATTGCTGAGTCAGAATTGCTCACAGTACATTTACATTTACATTCACGGCATTTAGCAGACGCTCTTATCCAGAGCGACGTACAACAGTGCTACAGTAGGGGTAGTAGGACCAGCCAAACCATTTAATGCCTCTAAAAACTACCTCACAGAAATCTATATTGTGGAATAATTATGAATACATTTCCTGATGTCTGAGTTACTGTTTTGTAGTAGTTTTGAGATTTTTCTAAACTTTCTGTTCATGGTAGAGAAGGTGTTGAAAGGCAAATTGATAAAAAAAAAAAAAGACCACTTCTTTTACCGTTTTCAATATTAGATTTAAAATTTAGAAGATGTGTAGAGGTTCGCTAGTCGTTTTGGATAGTACATAAAATGTGTAGTTCTAATGAGCCCTGGTTCCTATTACTACCACTGTAAAGAAATTCAGGTCAGTAAGATTCTCTATTGAGCGTCATTCCACATCAAATCACTCTGAAAAATTTAAAAATCAGTGGAATTCTCCTCTAAAGGCACTGAGCCTGACATTTAAGCACTTCAGTTGCAGCATATTTTTTATTCAGACTTTTTTTTTTACATAAAAAAGTTTTATTGGACTTTTTTATGTAAACCTGCAAAGTAATGAATATTTTCTATGTTGTTTTGTTAATAGGGAATTGAATCTCACTGATTACTGGTGAGGTTTACTTGCACTTTACGAGAGTGTTGATATATTGCACATAATCCCAGTGAGCCATAAAGTAGACTTTATCATGAACCATAAAGGATATACCATAATGACTCATGTCACCAAAGAATTTATTCAAAATGACTATTTTGTTACAGATGCAGTGGCTGGGGAGAGTATGATATGCACACCAGTTGACAGAGCTTTGAAAATCCATTCAGTGATTTTGTTTACTGGCAGAAATAGACACTGATAACTACCTAGATGTCATGCATCCCATGTACAAGATTACATTTTTGTGCTGCAACCATGATAAGTTAATGGGAGCCAGTTAACAACTGTGAATAGAAAGGGAACTTTTCATTCTTTACTTTTTCGCTTCTATTTTGGTCATTTCTGTTCATTTTTTTTTTACTTTGAGTAACAATGAAATAAATGGTGACGCCAAAGTGTTAAACAGTAAGTGTTTCGGCTCATTTTACATTTGAAAGCCAATACAAATACGTGGTCTTCTTAAAGCACAAATCAGCAGTTTGTGCCACCTTTTGTGTTTGCATCAAGTAAACCCATTCAAATGCTTTGCTGTCTGTTCTTGCCAATGTGTGCCAAAATTGTGAAAATTAAAAAAAAAACAAATATATATATATATAGTCTTCTATGACATTTATCTCTTTTACATGTAAATTAATTTGTGGATGCACTTGAGGCTTGAGGGATTTAATGAAGGGTATTTAAAAGCATCATATCTTATTAGTTCATTTAGATTTCTCATGGTCAAATATTAAGCTACGTAAGATGCAAGAAACGTACCTGTGAATAAAAGTGTATAAGACATTGTACAGTATAAGACTGCGCTGCTTATATAACTCTTTATGCCCACAGGTTCTGCCACGTTCTCTGTACTAAAATGAAGGTGAAGTGAAAAGTGACAATTAGAAAAAAACAATCCCCACATGTGACTAATACAAAGTTTTCTCAGTCTGGGTCCTGAGATATGGCGATATATAACATATAATATCGTGATACTTCAAGATGTATTTTCATGATACACAGGGGTTTTTTGACAGAGAAAAAGGAACCAGTGATGCTGCATTTAAAATGTACTGTGTGCTGTGTGATTTTTATTCAAAGATTCACACACTGCACTGCACTAAATTAATCACACATGGGTATACTCTCTCTCTTGGTAAGGAAATGTGCAGTCAGTCAATGTTCTTTAAGTACTGATGATATCCACAACATACATAAAGAACAGTGTGATGTAATTTATCACAGTAATGATAAATAGCATCATATTGCTCAACTTACTCACAATACACATCTACCTAAAAGAAGAACAGTAAGCTTTAAAAATGCAATAGTACTGCACAGCAGAAGAACATCCAATGCAGAGCCATGCTTTTGGCTGTTTTAGTTTAATGCATGCCAAGCATCTGATGCTCAAATGGCAAAGTCTGCCATGGCTGAATGCCCATCTGAGATTATGCATAGCAACAAAATTGATTACCATGGCATAGCAATTATGGCGCATTCACAAATGTCCTCTGATTCAATGGGGCAGTTAGTCGGACATACGACGTGCATTTTCTGAGATGGAAGAAGCTGAACGTGTGCATCTGCAGTCTGTGGGAGGAATAATCTTACAACACATGTAGAGTAGCAGCAACAGTCTGGCTGTGTATCTTTGATCAAACTCAGTAACGAGAGAAAACAGCCAGATCTTTTCCTCTTTATAGCAATTTCTTCCACATCTGTTGTTTTATCCTTAATGCCACCCATTGCTCAGCAGCACATTACTGTGATTCCCTGTAATGACAGTCATTCAACACACATCATTCGTTTGTTTCTGTTCCCTCGTATCATTCTCACATTTTGTCATTATGCTAGGTGCCAAAAAGAAGATGTTGTGGTGCTTGTTTAAATTGTCATCTACAATGTCAGCACAGTTCCAAACGAAACGAGGATGATAATCTGGTGAAAATGGACCAAAATCATAGGGGTCTAGAGCAATAATCCTAAATACACACATGAAGCATCGAAGCGTTATTCCGGGTGGTAAGATTAGGCACATGGATGGAGGGATCTGCTGTGGATGGGGGATGTCCCTGACTGAACAGCAGTGACTCTTGTGCTGTAAAACAACCTGACAGCACACAGTTATAGCTCTGGGGCATGGGTAAAACAAACAAGCCACAAACAGCTCCAGTTGAGCCTGGGCCTGAGCAGCCCTCCTCCACAACCTCCCCAAAGCTGCGACGCGAGAGCGTTGTTATAATTATTTATGTTCCCCTTGTTTTCCCAGGAAAGTAGCAGGATGAGACAGGGAAATATACACCGATATGAGGATCTTCGTTGGCGGAATTCATGTTGTCACCATGGTTACGTGGCTGTGGGCCAACTGGGTTGAGAAAAGATGCAGTGACTGAGGCACTGGCGAGTAGATCTGCATCGTCATGAGTCTCACCCTGCCTTCACACTAGCCCAGATTGGAGATTCGGGACAGAAGCTGTCGACGCTGCAATGCATACCACATGAAAACACATTTAATGTATGCTTGTATTAAATGCATTTTTAATACCGATACATGTAAAGCTAAAGCCCTGGTGGATATTTATTTTTGTATTTATTTTTATAAGCTGCAATTTATAGCCTGGAAGTGAAAAAAGAAAATGCTCAAATGTTTTTTGATCTGAAAATTGAATGCAAGCAGAAAATACACTTGAGCGTTAGTTAATATTTTGTGGGTCCTCCTCAAGCCACAATGACACCACTCTGTCATAACTTCATTAAGGTTTTATTTTTTATGATATGTATTTGTTATGATACACATGACACTATGTATTCACACCATTTTGTTCAATGCACTTCCACGTCTTTTGACTTTGCAAGTCCATTCGCTTTTTAAGTACAGTGGTGCTTAAATGTTCAGATTTTCTATATTTCCGCACAAATATGTCTTAAAACATAATCAGATCTTCATAAGTCCTAAACATAGATACAGAGAATCAAATTAAACAAATGAGAAACTCTAGTGAAGGTGAAATTAGAGTCACCTTCATTAGAGTTTTAGGGTGTGAGTGGACACCATGTTTTATTTAAAAAAGTCTGATCTTCACAGCACATTTGAGGAAGGGTATCATGGCATAAACAAAAGAGATTTCTGAGGACCTTATAAAGAGAGCTGTTGATGCTTAGCAGACTGAAAAAGATTATAAAACCAAGATTTTGGACTCCACCAATCCACAGTGAGACTGTATACGAGGAAAGATCACCCTTTGGGAACCCTTTGCTGCAGGGGTCTCAAACTCCGGTCGTGGAGCGCCGGTGTCCAGCACAGTTTGATGGTTCTCCTACTCAAACACATTTACTAAACCTGGCAATTAACTGGTGATGTGAACCAGGTGTTTCTGAGCAGGGAAATCACCAAAACGTGCTGGACACCGGCCCTCCAGGACCGGACTTTGAGACCCCTGCTTTGCTGCATCTGGGTCAGGACACCTTGCCATCATTGATTCTGAATTACACCAGCGAATTCTAAAGGAAAATATCAGGAAATCTCTACGTGAACTGAGAAAGTGGGTCAGGCAGCAAGACAACGACAATAAGGACACAAATTCTTTTACCAAAGAGTGGTTAAAGAATAATAAATTTCATGGTTTGGAATGGCCAAGTTAAAGCCCTGACCTTAACCCAATAGAAATGTTGCAGAAAGACCTGAAGCGAGCAGATTGTGTGAGAAAACTCACCAACATCCCAGAGTTGAAGCTGTTCTGTATAGAAGAATGGGTTAAAATTCTACATTTTAGGACCGGTTAAAATGTACTGAAAACCTTTAGTTGCAGTTATTGCTGCATAAGGAGGTACACACATACTGAAAGCAAATGGTCACATACTTTTGCCATTCAAAAATGTATAAGACTGAATTATTTTCAACAAATAAATGACTAACAAATGGCCATAATACCTTTGTCTCATTTGTTTAACTGGGTTCTCTTCCTCTACTTTTAGGACTTGTGGATGATTTAGGACTTCAGATATTTTAGGTCATAATTATGCAGAAATATATAGAAAATTGGAAAGGGTTCACAAAGTTTTAATTACCATGCATATGAGCAAAACAAAGATATGTTTAAAGACAAGATTATAAATATAAATATATCAAATTATATAGGATAGAATATATATTAATGCAAAAAAAAAAACTGAAAAGATGTTCATTACAAAAATGGCACCATTGCTCACATATTCCTATGCAAAACACCTTAAAACACCACACCAAAGAAGCACTGAAATCTGCTTAGATACAACAAAAACAGAAGTCTGGCAATAATGCTACTCATCAAGTATGGAGAAAGAACGGCAATGCGAATGATCCCAAGAATGCCACATCCTCAATGAAGCATGGAGGTGGAGCTTCATGACATGAGACTGCTTCCTGCAAACAGTACACATGAATGGAAGGATGTACAGGGAGATATTAGAAGACAATTCAATCTCCAGGTGAAGGTAAATGGAATAGCCAGTCTCCTGACTCCAGCATTCAGGATTTTTAATTTGTGGGTCTTTGGGGAACTGATGCTTGCTAAGAGCAATGAGCCAAGATTGAACCACAATGCTGCAAAAAGATATTTACTTCTTATCAAACATTTCTTGAAGCTATATTTGCAAACAACAAATTTGAAACAAAGTAATAAATGTATTTATTTGCAGTGTCTGAATGTACTTTTTCCAATCAGTTTCTTAAAAAAAAAAAAAAAAAAACATGTTTAGGATGTTTTTTTGTCCAGTTCATAGTTATGAGTACAAAGTCAGCATATGAAATAACAAAAACAAGTATCTGAATGCCAGTGTGTATTTATTGTCTTTGTGCTGTCACTACGAGCCAGTCTAGTGCCTCTGAGCTATATTATTTAAATATTAAAACAGTGCACTTGATGCCTGGACCTTAGGTCAACCATTTACTACTTTCTTCGAATTAAGCATAAAAACTTATGTTTTCTTACTGTTTGTGTTCACAGCAGCACTATCTTTGCTGACTCATATAATACAATATTACATTATTGTGTAAAATGAGAAAAAAACAGAAAAGGCTGAAACATTCTTGTTCACATTAAAGATGGGAACATATTCGCAAACACAGATGACCAGTGGCACCTGTCAGAACCAGCCTAATTGGACAGCAGTGAAGATTATTGTAAAGCCTGGGCTTAGGACACTGATCTCCAGCTTTCCAGTCATTATCTACACCCTGAGAACGCAACCCAGATCCCTGAGAACAACAGCGACGTGACCTTGCTTCCTGTGCCCCTCTACTGTTACTGACACTGATGCCGCTTGACTTACACAGGTTGCAAAGTTCCACCCCTTTGGTGCTGGTTACTCGAAGGAGCAACCACAGACATTCATTCATGGTTCACACCCAAAATGGCACTCTGTTCCACTTGCACAGGAATCCCAAAATCAAGTAGCAACCAAGTAGCAACATCATCAAGAACAAGGAATTATTTCTGTACAGGATCATTTAATGGAATTGCACAGTTATTTCATTGTGTTCCAAGGAGGCAAAATCTGAAGAAAAGAAGGGATTTTCTGGCAAATGCTTGATAGAGCACCATAGACACAAGGTTGTTAATTAAAAATAACAGTCTTTGTATTGCCACAGCTGCTCGCATCCTGCACTCTGCAAGAGTGTGATGTAACCCTCCAAATGCATGATGACAAACTCAAAGTGTCAAGATTATTTGAAGTGCCTGTGATGTGGTGGAGAATAGAATCATGTTTGAAAATAGATAATCTAATTTGGGAGGTGGGGAGTGAGAAAAACGAGAGAGAGAGAGAGAGAGAGAGAGAGAGAGAGAGAGAGAGAAAGAGAGCATACACCATCCCTTCTTCTGTCCAGATGTGGAGGGCTGCAGGACTGTGAGCCGAACAGATGGCCCTTTACGCCAATGAAGGCATGCTGTGGATTATGTGGTGGCACATGACCTGCCAGCCAGGGGGGTGTGGAGCACCACATCTGCTGGGATTATTGTAATACTGTGTGCTCTTCAGAAAAATGTTAATTTACTCTCAAGATACATTGCAAATAAAGACAAACGTTTCTATCTTGCACCTTGAACACATGGGTGATGGTGGGCTGGCACCAGTGCCCTGTGGAACACCTGTCTCAGTCAGGGGGATTACATTGTGTGTTCCTGATGGATTACACTGAATAGTGCATTTTATCACATCTGATGATCATTGTAGTTGAGTAATTAGAGTTGTAGATTTAGAGTACATGTTTTTGAAGCCGGCAACATCATTAGCACTCACAGTACAGTGCAAACGAGAGAACGTGCAAAGAAGCTTAACATGCACTAGCTGGTGTCAAGCAAATTTGCCTTAAAGGATTTTCTAATATTCACAGCATTTTAAATGTACACCAGCATATTTCATAATCTAGCAGAGAGAGTCTGTAATCACACAGCTCAGTATCCATTCCACGTGAGTTTGCTATAAAGAAACCTAGATGTAGATATATCCTCAACAGAGAGAGAGAGAGAAAGACAGAAATAGAGAGAGACAGAGAAAGACACACAGAAAGACAGAGAAAGAGCGTTGTGAAGCTCTTTGTATTCCACTAAACGTTATTTTTTTGCCTCTTTTCACTAAGTATTTAACCCTTTTGCTTGGTAGAATCGGAAGACAATATCTCGAAAAAGACATGAACGTCACTCATTTTTTAAACCGCCATGGTCTCCCATTCGCACTATTTGTACAACTGCGCCCTAATACGGCCAATACTGGTACTACACATCTCAAAGACCTCAACACAGCACAACCACCTACACTATATGGACAAGAGTATTGGAATATACCTTTTTTTCAAGGTTTAGACTAGGCCTCTTAATTCCCGTGAAGGACAATCTTAATGTTGCAGCATGTATTTGAATGCAATGTCATTAAAGTCCCTGTTAGTGTAATGGTCTGGCATCCCAATACTTTTGTCCGTATAGTGTCCCTAATATTGTGTAGGTCCCCCTTGTGTCGGTTCTGACGTGTCAAGGCATGGACTGCACAAGACCTCTGAAGGTGTGTTGTGATATCTGGCACCGAGACGTTGTGAGCTGGGGCCTTCACAGACAGTTTTTCCAGCACGTCCCACAGATTGGATTGAGATCTGAGGAATTTGGAGGCCAGGTCAACACCTTGAACTCTTTATCATGTTCCTCAAACCATTTTTGCAGTGTGATGGGGAGCACTGTCCTGCTGAAAGAGGGGAGTAAATGAAGTGTACTTGGTCTGCAACAATGTTCAGGCATCTGGTGCATGTCAAAGTAACATTCACATGATTGCAAGACCCAAGGTTTTCCAGCAGAACATTGTCCTGAACACTGCCTCCACTGGCTTTCCTTCATCTATAGTGCACTCCAGGGTCTCTTCTTCAGGTAAGCAATGAACGCACACCTGATGTGCAAGAAGTGTAAAGTGTGAACAGTGTGAAATGCTCTGCATTTAACCCATTCACCAAGTGAAGCAGCAGGCGCAGAGTGTGGGGATGATGTCTTGCCCAAGGGTAGCTCAGTGGTGCCACTGGCAGTCCTGGGATTCTAACCCATGACCTTCCAGTCACAGGGGCAACTCCCTTAACACCAGGCCACCAGCTGCCCCCCAAAAATGTGAGTCTTCTTCCGCTGCTTAATGGTCCAGTTCTGAGGCTTTCATGCCCATTGTAGGGGCTTTTGTTGGTGGTCAGGGGGCATGGGCACTTCTGACATCTATTATTCAGGGCTCTCAACTCTCACGCAATCAGCGTGAGACACACGCATCTGGCTGTCTTCTCACGCTCTCACTCCATACCTCCGATTTCTCACGCTGAAAATCAATTTTATCTATCTGCCCATTGCGTCGGGCCGAACAGCACTTGCGATCGTTTAATTATGCCTTACGCACGGCATCCCTGTACGGTCGTCAAACCCTGAAGAACAGATGTGTCCCAATACTTTTGTTCGTATAGTGTGTTTTTCCTAGGGACTGTGTTAGGCTCTCATTCTCCTGTATCACCCCCCAGACCCCGGCTCTCTTTGACCTCCCAACGCTAGATGTCCACGACTCCAAAAGCGCACGCGCAGCCAAAGTGGGTTTGTTTTTGCACGTGACAGGAAAAGACTGGTTGGAACTTTGGTTCCAAATTTGATTCAGTTCACTGAACCGATTCCTTCAAACAATCCGCTTCAATGAATCGAATCCAGACTCGTTGACTCGCGGTTCAAGTTCAGCCTTGTTTTCTTGTCTACATTCCCTGTTGTCCACTCCTCCTCCACATTAACACAGCCAGACTCGGACTACAGAAAGAAAAAACACTTAAAGGAAGAGAGGGAGGCTGCCAGCTACAGCCTGAAGGGGGAAAATGTAAACTGAATTGGAGAGGCTGTCTTAATATAAGCTTAGACAAGGTAAGATTAGAAAACTCTTTATTAGTCCCACAGGTGGGACGTTTGCATTGTTACAGCATCAAAGTGCAAGAAGGAAAAAGTAGAAACAGCATAACCAATATAATAAAAGCTATATAACACAACAGTATAATATATAGCATAGTATAAATAAATATGTAGTATTTGTATATATAGTGTAGTATAAAGGTACACAATACAAATATATAAATATAGACGTTTGTGGGTATGTATAGTAATATATAATTTATATATATTCACATGTGTATATATATATCCACTGTGTACAATAATATATATATATATATATATATGTGTGTGTGTGTGTGTGTGTGTGTGTCTGTGTGTGTGTGTATGTATGTATGTACACAGTGGAGTATGCTCAGGTGCCTGTTAGCAGGAGACATTAAAAGAAACAGTAATAACGCATCAGAAAAAATTAAAAATTGCTCTTTGCACCCAGTAATATTGTACCTATGTACCTATGTAATATGTTGCAATGTGTTTTTTATGTTATGATTTTATGAAACATCTTTATCTGAATCGGAAACATCATAAACCCTTTGGTTATGGCGCGGCACAAGAGTTTGATTCAGGTTTTCTGTGATTCGGTTCAAATGAACCGACTCGAAGATGTAGCAGGAAGCTCAGTTTGACATGGAGCTGAGAGGTAAACAGAAGGAGCTCGGAGGAGCTGAATAAAGCTGTCAGGTGGCTCAGGTAGACCTCGTTTCACAAGGTCAGGTTCTCAGGGTGGTAGTGCTTGGAGAGAAGAAGCCAGCCGAGTCTCTAAAGCCGGTTGTTCGTGTTGTTTAAAAGTTTCTGGTTGGTAGTCGAGCTGTGCTAAAGAAGCTAGCAGGCTAAGTGGAGCTGCAGCCTGAACGCTCTCTTCTGTCTCTCCCTGTGGGTCTGGAGTTTTTTAACCTGTTTGTTTGTCAGTCAGTTCTGTCAACACCATGGTCTAAATATGAGAAAGAGACGAGAAACACACTAACGAGGGCCATGACTCTCTTGTTTCTTTCCTGACAAGGACGGTCTTTCAGTTTCGATGGTCTCCATAGTGAACACTGGGTTCTGTTTTTGTTTATAAATGCCTCCTCTTTACATTTAAGTGGATTAAAACTCTTCCTGGCGGCTTGTTTTGAGTGGCCCTCCCTTCAGCTCGTCCTAAAAACAATGGTAAGAGATAAAATAAGGAAGATCTTTATTTAATTCTTTTGTCACTAGCATGGAGCAAGAAGAAAGAATAGAAGATATTAGACAATAGAAAAAATAAAAATGTTGGCAATAAACAATAGTGCAACAGCAAGAACATTACTGTAAGAAAATAACATTGCTGTGTGTAAGATTTAGATCTGATGTAACAGCAGAGCAGTAGTGCAGAATCGTTTATGAAAGTGACTTAGTGTTAATGCAATAAAAATAAAATGCTATAAAATAGCAAGAAAGAATACAAGATAATACACAATAGAAAATGAAAAAAAAACACTAGTGCAACACTAAGAACCATTGTAAGAAAATAACTGTAGCACTTACATTGCTTTGTGTAAGATTTAGATCTGAAGTACCAGCAGATAAGTAGTGCAAAATGGTTTATGAAAGTGTCTTAGTGTTAATGCAATAAATAATAAGATTAAACAATAAATGCAATAAA
>JBBPCZ010000142.1:25354039-25372713 GCA_037974445.1 Brycinus macrolepidotus | reverse complement strand
AACAAAATAACTGTAATACTGACACTGCTGTGTGTTAGATTTAGATCTGATGTACTGTCAGATCAGTAGTGCAAAATGGTTTATGAAAGTGTCTTAGTGTTAATGCAATAAATAATAAGATTAAACAATAAATGCAATAAAATAGCAAGAAAGAATATAAGATAATAGACAATAGAATTTTTTAAAAAGCCAGTAAACAATAGTGCTACATCAAGAACTATTGTAACAAAATAACTGTAATACTGACACTGCTGTGTGTTAGATTTAGATCTGATGTACTGTCAGATCAGTAGTGCAAAATAGTTTATGAAAGTGACTTAGTGCAATAAAAAAATAAATGCAGTAAAATGGCAGCAGATGATGAGGGGATGAGATTAACATTCAGTCAGTTCACAGATTAAGTGTCAAACTATTGCAGTTAACTGCTTTAGGTTTATCTCATGAAGAAATATAAAAAACAATTTCCACAGTCTGTTGACCACTACTAGCCAAAAGATAAAGACAAGTTGATGTTAACATGTTTAGTGTCAGCTTTGTAGTTTGCCGTCATAGGGTTTGGCTGCTGTTTTTTTTGTCTGGGTTATGTTGTTTTTGTGTATTGCTTTTGCCCTAGATTTCTGTTCAGACATGTGGACCACAATCAACCTTTTACTTCTGTCTGGTGTCCATTGTTTTGATCTACATGCTGTCTTAATCATTAGTATTCAATGGTTAAAATATTAGTCTCACTATAGAATAAAGGAAATATATAATAAGGGATATACCATGTAGTGAGTGTGAAATAGGAACAACTACAAAATGAGAAGTACTTATCTTGTATTGACTTTTTAAATGATTTAGTGTGACCCAGGTGCCTCTATCTTGTTTTCTAGATCTCAGATGACCGCAGTAAGCATTGCGTGTGAATCCCCTGTCTGTTGTCATCAAAGATCCCCTTCCATTTATCCCCAGCTCAGCCCAGTCCCTCCACCCTGACCTCTCATAATGTTGGAGGGACTTGTTGCTTGGGTACTCAACACATACCTGGGCAAATATGTCAGCAATCTTAACACTGATCAGCTCTCTGTTGCTCTGCTGAAAGGTATGTTGTTTTGCTCCTGTTAATGAGTGGCTTTTGTTTTTGTGTCCATTTGAATGTCTCTGAACATGGAATGATTTGGGTCTTCATTTCTGTTCCAGGAGCTGTAGAGCTTGAGAATCTTCCTCTGAGAAAAGATGCTCTCAGAGAGTTCGATCTGCCCTTTGAGGTCAAAGCAGGTAAGGACTAGCTTAACACTGCGTGTAGGTCAGAAGTGTGCAGCTTATTTATGTCATATTAAACCAGACAGGGTTTCCAGTCTAAGTGTTTGCTCAATCATGAGTTCAAGCTTAATTCTCTACCCCCCATCACTCAGTGTGATGTTAGCCAGCACAGGAGTCTGTTAGATGACAGACTGTTTAATGACGTTGGACAGAATATGGGGTGGTGTTTTATGCGACTCAGAAGCTCATCCTTGCCTGCACCCACCCAGTGTTGGTGTTATATTGGGACATGCACAAAACTTTTTTTAAAAAGATTCGTTTGTTTCTCTTTTTTAATCTGTGACCTATATTTTCAAACTTGATTGTGTTCTGAACAGTAACGAGTGAATGGTGATGGCTTAAGTGTTTTGGTAATCTTCATGCTTTTTTTGCATTTCTATATTTCTACAGGCTTCATTGGGAAGATCGTGCTTCAGATTCCCTTCTATCGGCCTCATAGTGAACCATGGGTCATCTCCATGTCTCAGCTGAACCTAATTGTTGGTCCTGCCCACCCCCAGGAATACGATGTTGAGCGGGAAAGGGAAGCTGAGCAGGAGCAGAAGAAAAAGCTGCTTAAAGCCTTAGAGGACAAATGGAAGGTAGTGAAGCATGGCTTTTGAAAATAATTAGTAGAGGAACAAGTGGTTCTTTGCCTTTCAGAGGAAACAAGTGAAATATAAATGTGTCTTTGTTGTTCAGAGTGAATGTGAGCAGAAGGGAGAGTCATACTGGTACTCTGTCACTGCCTCTGTGGTCACCAGAATTGTTGAGAACATTGAGGTAACTTTTCTCGCCATGTCATGTTATACGATTAATTTGAAAGCTTTGTTCATTGCTGCCTGTTGTGGTTAGAATGTCATTTTATGTTTCTTTTTCCCTGATGTCTGTAGCTGAAGATTCAAGGTGTGCATTTAAGGTTTGAGGATGACTTCTCTAACCCAGAAAAACCATTTGCCTTTGGAGTTTGTATTAAGAACGTATCAGCACAAAATCCCTCCAAAGAACTGGTAAGACGAACAGATGATGTTATAGAATGCAAATAATACCTCAGCTCTGTGTTATACAGTGGGGTTTTTTGTTCACAGGCACAGAAGCTCATGCGACAGAAGCAGCTGGAGATTAAGGAGTTCAGTGTGTACTGGGACACAAAGTGCACCATGCTTGGGGATCTTCCTCAAGCTGAAATACAGGTAGTGATGTTAACTGATCTAAAAATAATTTCTGTTCTTGTTGTTCCAGAAATAACCTTCTGTATCATTTTACTCTTTTTGTTTTGCAAAGTTGTTTTAGGAATTTCATTGAAATAGAAGATTATTTTTCTTCTGTGACATTCACTCCTTGCATGTACCAAATAGGAGACTATGACTGCATGCATGCAGAGCCGAGAGCATCAGTACATATTTGAGCCCGTGTGTGCCTCTGTGTTGCTGAGGAGGAATGCCTCCAAAGAGCCACTGCGATCTCGTAACACCCCACGTATCGAGGGCCAGGTGCAGCTGGAGCCCCTTTCATTGCACCTTTCACAGGTACTACTTGACCCATCAGCACAAAAAGGAACCAGTGTGATATGCAGAAGCAGCTTTTATGTTAAGGCTTGCATGTTTTATGGATTATGGGGCCCTATATTTTTAAGTAAAAAAGTTTAATGTAGTAAATGAACGCAGTTAAAGTTACACTTTGTGCCATTCATTCACCAGTTCATACAGTTCACAAATAAAATTTAAGCTACAAGAAAAGTCCATCCAAATTTAATCCCAATGCATTTACATTTATTTGAAAACTTAATTTAGTTGTTGACATTTATTTAAATGTAGCATTTATTTATAAGGTGCTTTCTGATTTAATCAAAATTTCAGGTGCAGTATCAACAGATAATGGCCTTTCTCAAAGAGCTTGACCGAAGAGAGAGAGAGATGCTTTTTCGCAAGTGGAGGCCCAAAGTCTCTGTCTCAGGAAAGTAAGGCATATTATTATTTAGTTTCAGAATGCATTTTTCCGCTTAGTCAGTAATGGGAAATTTATTGCAGTACTTATAAATTTCTGTCCTGTTTGCTGTAGTTGCCGCCAGTGGTGGATGTTTGCCATCAGTGCAAACCTAGACGAGATCAGGGAGAACCGGAGACGGAGAAACTGGGCCTTTGCCCTTCAGCGAGCGTGCGATGCTCAGCTCTACACTAGCCTTTATAGCCAGAGGCTTAAGGGAGTTACTCTGAGTCCACAGGAGGAGGTAAAACACCCTCAATAGACTTATAGACTTAGAGGCTTGAAAGAGCATTCTTTACCAAGCCACAAATCACCAACTCACGACATTCTCACTACAACTCCCTACATTACTGTCTTTGCAGTGTCACTTTTTGTTATATATTTTTCTTTTTTTAACTTAATACAAGTAATTGAGTTAGATTTAGAATTGTGATGTGCAGTCTGTTTTTCCAATAAACAGAGTGAGTTTGAGAGGATTGAAGATGAGCAGACCCTGGAAGAGTTGCAGAGTCTCAGGGAAGTCGTTCATGAGTCCTTTCGCAAACAGGAGGAAATTGCAGAGGCAAGCTAAGATGATTTATGTTTAAGTTTAAGCAGCATTAGCAAAGTGCCTTTTTGACACTTAACAACAAAGCATATAACAGTGTCACACCAGTGTCGCAAGCAGTGTCAGCTTTTATCATGGGCTGATTGTTAAGGAATTTATTTTATTTTAGCTCATTGCTCGTTTTCCTGTCCAGATTCAAATTCAGTAGAATGGCAGAGCAAACCAGGGCCAATAGGGCAGAAGCAAGAATGGTACATTTCACATCAAACCAATCCGAATGACTCGATATTCATTTTAACACTGTAATTAAGTAGAAACTTTGGGGGAAAAATGGAAAATGGAATCCTGCTTTCATAAGAGAATTTCATTGAGAATCAGTTGTTGTCCTTAAAATCATGTTATTAGGATGACCATAATTTACCATTAATTTATTTACAGAGTGTTAGAGAGTCTGTCTCAGAGACAGAAGCCTCTTCTCCCTCCGGTTCCATTCCAAAGAGTAGCAGTTCAGGTATGATTCAGTATCTGCAGTCCTGGTTCCCTGGATGGGGAGGATGGTACAGAAGTGTTGAGAGGGGGCCAGATGGGCAGCCAGTGACAGATGATCTCATGCCAGGAACTACTCAGTGGGATATTCTGGGTAAGTTTTGGTGATTTCTAATTACATTGGAGTTCATGTCAAACTTTGCAACAAAAAGAAATGATATATAACTTTCTTGGTTCACACATGTTAACCTTGGTTTCCTCAGTATTTTCCTTTTGTTGTGCTCAAATGGTATCTCTTTACTTTCACAGTTTGTTGTTTTTCCATTTAGTATGTCTGACTTTCTAAAGAAAACTGATTTCTTTTAAACACAATTTATTTAAGGTAAACTGTTTTTGCCATTTGCAGCTGAAACAGATGACCTCTTTGACCCTTTGGAAGACTCCCAGACTCTCAACACTTTTACCAGGAGGGACCACCTCTTTGCACGGCTGGATTTCTTTCTTGAGAAGGCAGCTGTCACTCTTTTCCAGCAAGACAAATTGAATCCTTTGTCCAGTGAGAGTGGGGTAATTCAGTTGGAATTTTCAGGTACAATTAATTCCATATAGTGTGCCCCCTTTTCCATAAGAAGACTGAACCTTATAATCTGTAACACAAAAAATTAAATGCTACATTCTTTGTGTTTATTTACAGGAGTCAAGATTGGTGTTGAGTCTCTGCCCCGATCAGAGTCTTCTCTGCTTTCTGTAAAGCTTGGAGGGTTGTTCCTCAGAGACCTCACCACCCAAGGCTCTATCTTCCCTGTCCTAGTCTCACCAAAACCTGTTAGTTTCTCTTATTGCCTTTTCTGCATTTTCACTATTAACTTTTGTACTAAACCTGTCATCCTGGGTTTTAAATTTGAATTTACCTGTAATACCTTTCATTTTTAGGACAAAGTAGCTGTTGCCATCAGTCAGCCTTTTGGACAGGGTAGTAGTACAGACAAAAGTAACACTGGTGAGTGATTCCAGTGTATAAGATTATTTTTGTAAAATGTTTAATTGGTATTTGTCTGATAACAGTGTTGCTTCGCATGTTATTCATGTTTGTTCCAGTTCAGTGTTTTTTTTTTCTAACTGTCATTTTGTTCATGTTGCTGTTTTTTGTGTCTGGTGAGATTTGGTCGTTTCTGATAAGCTCAAGGTTGAAGAACAATCTGTGTTTATATTTTTCAGCTACTGATATGGAGCCTTCTGCACCTCCAGTCTTTGAGATGATCTATGAACGTAACCCAATTAGGAGCAATTTTGAGAGGAGACTAGAGGTGAACACCAGCCCTCTCAATATCATCTACAACCCTCAGGCCATCAAGAAAGTTGCTGACTTTTTCTACAAGGGACGGGTTCATACCTCAGGTCAGCAGTTGTTAGCTCTCAATTACTAATTAGTTGTCATTAGTTTATTCAGTTTATATAGTATTTTTAATTTATTTAATATTTTGATGCTATTGTTTTTTTCCAGGGTTTGGATATCAGTCAGAGTTAGAACTGAGGGTGGCTGAGGCAGCAAGGAGACAATACAACAAGCTTAAAATGCAGACCAAAGCAGAAATCCGGCAGACCATAGACCAGCTGCTAGTTGGGGAGTTCATTGTAAGAAACTATAACATATTGTTTCCTGACTGGTTCTATTGGCAATTGTTGTTTTTATTATTTAGTACAATTATTGTTTTTCTTTACAGGAGAATAGTAAGCGTTGGACAATGAAATTGGATATATGTGCCCCTCAAGTTATTTTCCCAGATGATTTTCAGTCTGATGACCCAATGCTAGTGGTAGTCGATCTTGGTCGTATTCTTCTTACCAATTCACAAGGTAATATTGTAAAATTGTGTACAGGATTTAGTTTGGTCGATTGCCTGTTAAGATAACGTTTATAGCTTCTCCCGATTGATAAATATAATTGTCTGTTTTTCTTTCTGTTCTCACAGAGGATCCTAAAACAAAGTCCAAGACCTCTCAGTCCGAAGGAGATGAGTTAAGTGATGAGGAATACCAGACTCCTCTAGCCACACCTCCTGGGTCTCCTCCACCTGAACCAGAGACAGAGTTTAAAGGGCAGGAGAAGAAGACCCCTGACCTCTCTAGCCTTAAACCAGCAGAGGGTGCTCACTCCTTTAACAGGATGCTGTATGAGAAGTACTCCTTGTCTTTTAATGACCTGCAGATTATGGTTGGTCGCTACAAAGACAACTGGAAACATCTCCAGGAAAGTGAAGTGGGGCCCACCCATGTAGTGGAGAAATTCAATGTGCTCTTGCAGTTAGAACAGAGGCTACGTTACACCTCAGACCCTCAGCTCCCCGGGGCGGTTCTG
This sequence comes from Brycinus macrolepidotus, assembly GCA_037974445.1. Classification (NCBI taxonomy): domain Eukaryota; kingdom Metazoa; phylum Chordata; class Actinopteri; order Characiformes; family Alestidae; genus Brycinus; species Brycinus macrolepidotus. The sequence goes on along the minus strand of JBBPCZ010000142.1, from coordinate 25,366,054 downwards.
TCAGGGACGCTACCGGACCTGAAAGTGCACATCAACCTTGAGAAGATGACTGCACTGAGAAGCTGCCTGGCTAGGCTAAGTAGTCCAGGTGCAGATGAGAGCAAGGATGATAATGGTGAGCTTGTCAAGTCTCCTGATCCTTTAACGCTGCGCCATGAAAAGATTTTTCAGAGGGAAGACAGTCATTGGAAGCTCCAGGGGTCTGACAAAAATCTCACAAAGAGTGTGATGACTCTTGAGCAACAGACACGGGAGGTGTTGGTCGAATCAAGGCTTCTCCTCGCAGAATTCAACATCAACTACATGCAGCTTGGTGTTGAAAGTGGAGGAAGGTATATATCCGTTCTAAAGGTGTTTGGTACAAATGCTCATTTTGTGAAGCGACCCTATGATGCTGAGGTCTCACTCACAGTCCATGGTCTTCTACTGGTGGATACCTTGCAGACATATGGTTCTGACTTTGACCTGCTTGTGGCATCTCATAAACATCTCAGTTTTGATGTACCCACTGGCAGTTTGAGAGAGAGCCAGCCAACATCACCAGTTTCACAAGATGGGAAATCTCCAGAGCCTACAGAACTGGGAATACCTTTTGACAAAATATCTCCGCTTAGCTCATTTCTCAAAGATGAGGAGGCTCTCATTAAATTGGAATATACGTTTGTCAGCTCAGACTGTCCATCCATGAACTTGGATAGCTCTCTTCAGGTCACCACCATGCAGGTCAACAATCTGGATATTATTCTCAATCCTGAAACCATTGTAGAGCTCCTTAAATTCCTTCAGCAGTCATTTCCTAAAGAAGAAAGCACATGGACTCCATCAACACCACAGCCAGCACCACTGCCAAATGGACAGGATCAAGATGAGACGTTTCAGTCTACTTATGATCAGAATAAAGAATTGACTGTAGAGATCCATAGATTAAATTTGCTGCTCTTGCGAACAGTTTCAACTGTAACTGTCTTAGGTGGGGAAAAGAGGGGCATGAAAATTGCCACAGCCAGTATAAATGGGACAAAGGTCAACGTATCAATGGGAAGTCGCTTGGATGTCAATGGCTCCTTGGGATGTATTCAGCTTGTTGATTTGACTCAAGAAGGTGGAAGAGGTCAGTTTGTGGTCAGTATAGGAAATTTAGAAGATAACACCTTTGCAGAAGTTTCTGGATTAGCCAGCTCTGCTTCTGGATTAACAACTTCTGAGGCTTTAAATTTCCGTCTTTTGGAAAAGTCCCAAGGAGAGTGTTCTCTAGAGCTTCACATGGCATCATTGCACTACAACCACTCGGCAAAGTTCTTGAAAGAGCTCAGTCTTTCTGCCAATGAGGTAGAAGACAACTTTCGCTCCATGCTGAAGACTGCTGCTACAAAAGTATCCTCTGTGCTAGCTACCAAAACTGCAGAATACAGTGGTATGGTTTCTCTCTTTGAGACCCCATCCAAGCGATCCAGATCGCAAAGTCAAAGCAACTGGACTCTGGAACCCTTTGAAGATGAAATGGATCTTACAGGTCCTAAGGAGGAACCAGGCTTGGATTCTTTTCTGGTCAAACTTACTCTAAATGTCCGTATAGAATCTCCTGTTGTATCTATTCCTCGGAAACCTGGTCACCCAGAGCTTCTTGTTGGTCACCTAGGAAGCATTACCATTCAGAACTTTGTTGCAGGACAGGACGCAGAGGGAGAGAAATTACAGGTTGAAGTTAAAGACATAAGGCTGTATTCTGTCAATACCAGTCACCTAGTCCTGAGGAAAGGACCTCGTCTCGACAGCAGCCCCAGCTCCAGTCAGTCACCTTCTCATACCAGCGTCGTCAACTTGGAAGAGCCACAGTTTACTCGCCATGACTTCTTTGAGTATCTAAGCCGTGGAAAAGGTGAGAATATTTATCATTGTGACAGTGTGTAAAAGTTGCAACAGTCTCAACACATATTATTTTATTAAAGTTTGTTTAACTTCATTCACGTGCTCTCAAGTCACCACTGCCTGATTGTGCTGGTCCAACTCATGTTGCAGGACATACTCTCGATTTGATTTTTACTTATGGTGCAACCCTTATAATTTGTAAATGAATGAAGTTAACTTTAGTGATCATTATTCAATCTCTTAATGTATCATTGAGTTCAGAGGCTCTCCCTCAAACTTGCAATAAGCGCAACCACTTTATTAATGACTCTGTAATTTTCTTCTCTTTTTTTTTTGGTTTTTCTGCTGTTCAGTTTGATGATGATGTCGAGCTCCTTGTTAATTCTTTTAACAAGGTTGCTCTTTACAAAACTAGTCATTGCTAGTTTCTCATTTACCCTGGCTAAATAATCTAACCCCTGGCCTCCAAGCAGAGCATTTGTGGAAGATCATGGGTTTGGTTGTCCATCGTGAACGTTTGTCCGGTGTGAAGACTTAAACTTTTCTTATAGTCCGTCAGTGAAATAAGCAATTTCTTCGCGTTTTGGCAGTCTTATAGCTCGCAATAAGAATATTCCCAGGGTAGTATTTAATCCTGCTATCAGCATTTTTTCACCTCCACCTCCGCATGCTCTGTTACTCTGAGATGTTGATTGCAATACCTTTGTGAATAAGGTAATGGACTTGAGGTCCAAAATCTCCTTACGTTCCTCCCAAAATGCTGACCCTTCACAGTGTTCCGAGCTGTTTACTGTATTTTCTCTAATTAACTTAATTATCTGTTTACAGTAATAAGTAAGATGAAACCCTCTTTGTCTTTTTTGGAGATTTTTCCTTCTTCTGTTTTACCTGGGGCTTTTATTAGCATTGGTCCATTGCTGTCTATTATTATTTGCTCTTTGAAGCAAGGTTGTGTTCCCTCCTACTTTATACATGCTGAGTTCATTTCATTATTTAAAAAAAGACTAACTTAAATGCCAGTTCTTTATGTGATTGTCGGCCACTTCCAAATTGCTGTTTATTAGCAAAATATTAGAAAAAGTCAGTGTGATGTAAATTAGCTTTCCTGTGCAATATTAACGTTCTCTTTTAATATTATTTCCTCTTCAGCCTTTCACATTCTAAAGGACACCACCATCCAGTGTACTCTTGAGAAAGTTCCCATAGATGAAGACGCGCAATTCACCTTTTTGTCATGTGATGAACCATACCACAGTACAGGATTACTAAGAGTTGAGGGCAAATTTGTAAATGCTGTTCAGGTAAAGTAATCTGGCAAAATGACAATTAGTCATGAGAGTTAATTGAGCTACTCTACTGTAAATGTTACATTTTTATTTGTCTGACTTTTTCTTTCAGGTTTTCCTTTGTAAGCCTGTGTATGAACAGGTTCTTCAGACTCTAGATAACCTATCACTGATTGAGGAACAGAAAGTAACTGCCAGTCAACCACCAACTCCACCACCCCCCACACCCTCGTCCACCAAACCGCATCGCTTCCCTGATCCACAGGGTGGGTTGTTTGCCCGTGATCCCCCTCTTCTGGGCTTGTCTTACTCTTCAATATCATCGTCCCTCTCAACACCACTCCCTCTCCAGAGCTCCAACCCTCCTCTCCAGGCACCCTCTTTCACCCAGGTCAGAGCCACCTTCAAGGTTTCTGAGCTCCAGGTGCAGCTGAGTGCAGACCTCAGTCAAGGTTCTCAGGGCCTGGTTAGTCTGCGCTTCCAGGACCTGGAAGGAGACTTCGCAAAGGACCATCCTCACTCTCTGTCAGTTCAACTGGCCCTTCGTTCCCTTCTTATGGAAGACCTCCTAGAGCAAAATCCCGAGTCCAAGCACAAGCACCTCATGGTTTCAAGAGGTGCTCCCAAACCATCTACCTTCAGCCCCAAAGAATACCTCTCCCAGTCGTGCCCGTCAACATCCAATGCCTTTTACCCAGAAATGCCACGCTCACTGCCAGCTCAAATAGAAGAGGCACAGAATGTCTTCCAGTTTTATCAGAGACACCCCAGTACTCCTTCTGCATCAAGCCGGAAAACAAAGAAGGACGCAGAATGCCCCAGCACCCCTCCCCCATCACCTTCACGGAATACGCCATCCCCTCATCCTTCCCCAGACTTTGATGACTCTTTGGTTCATATCAATGTGCTTTTAGTGGACAAACGGCACCCTGAGTTTAAGACCCGCTATGGCAGTATTGGTCGAAGTGTAGATGTGGACTTCAACTGTCTGGATGTTCTCATCACGCTGCAAACCTGGGTTGTCATTCTGGACTTTTTTGGAATTGGTTCTACTGCCAATAACCATGCTGTGAAAGTGCCTAGTTGCTCTCCTCAGCCCGTACCTGGGCATCCACTATACAGCACTACTCCCACTGATTTAGCAGACTTGTGCCCTGACGTAAATGACGAGGAAGTAGAGGAGACGCTCAACACTAAAGTAGACCTGAAGGTAGAGATGGGAATTCATTTTATAAGGGAGTGTTTGTACATGAAAAAGCAAATGCAGATTTTTTTTTTTTTAAACATTTTTTCCTCTCTGCTCTCCTTCAACAGGTTCATTCATTGTCTCTAGTGCTAAATAAGAAAACCAATGAACTCGCTAAAGCCAGTGTCTCAAAATTGTTTACACACTTGGAAATGATTGGTGAGCTGAAGTGTTTTTTTAAGTGCTGTAGATATTCCATGCATTGCATTTATATTTTTTATCTAATCATTGTTGTCGATATACATTTTGTATGATATATTTTAGATGGAGATCTTGCCTTGCAAGGAAGCCTAGGCAGCCTGTCACTAAGTGACCTGACCCCTCATGGTGACCTCTACAGGGAGCGCTTTACAACACGGGGTGGAGAGGCACTCGTCTTTAACATTTACAAGTAATTAACTTTTACTTATTACATCAAAATATATTGTGCACTTCACAGCAATCTTTCATCTTACAAACTGACTCCATTTTTATGCAGGTATGGACAGCCTGATCCTTCCCTAAACCGGGAATGTGATATGAAGATATCTTTGCAGATGGCCTCAGTTCAGTATGTGCACACGCAGCGCTTCCAAACAGAAGTCGTGGCTTTCATTCAGCATTTTACCCAGTTACAGGATGTTCTAGGGAGGCAGAGAGCAGCAGTTGAAGGCCAAGCTGTGAGTAGGCCATTTATATTTCTTGTTTGTTTAATGTTAACCTTTGGGCAGAGTATGTTTGAATTGTATCATTCAAAGTGGTCAGGTTTTAATGGTGATTTCAGATGTCGCTTCCTAAAGTAAAATATAGCTTAGAGGTAAGCAGTATGGCACCAGTGTTATTGTTATTGCGATAAATTACCCTTTCCTAAGCCTATTAAAAAAAAATTGAAAGAGAAAAGCATTAACCAATTTGTACTGTTGCCGTTCCTTTTCACAACACTTAAAAGATGTTTAGAAACTGGAGACATTGAGTGATGTAGCATTTCAGTTGTAATATTGTAAGCAAGTCTAATTTAGTGTAACTTAGCTGGCAGTAACTTGGTTGAATAGTGGATGTTGATTTAAGTATAGCTTTACAGGTGGACAACTTGAGCACTGATGTACGTCGCTCTGGATAAGAACGTTTGCTAAATGCCGTAAATGTAAGTCTCAATGTGCAACATTATGGAGTCTCTGTTGTCACATTTGGCATTTCTAAATGAGCCACACATGGGGCAGTCCTAGTGGGCTAGAAATAGTTTTATAAAATATATAACATTGCTAAAAAATACTAGTAGTCAGTTGTCACCAAATAGTTTCTGTAAATACATCCAAATCACATCCGGCTGTTCATCTGTATAGCTTACGATAAGTCATACTGTGTCCTTAACCACATTGGAAATGAATGTCACATGCACTTTGAGAAGGTTGAAAGAGCTTTTGGGGATGTGTTTACAGAAGCAGTTGACACTGGATGACACTTTACTTTGTGTTTGTTAGCAACGATAGCCTCACAGCTCCAGTTCTAAACTAAAGTTGCAGCATTTGGACACGCAACATGTCTTAACTGATTGACTACATCTGGAGTAAGTGGAAAATTGTGTTAATTTGTTGTTTTGCCAAACATTCCCCAAATGCTATTAAGGTTCCCTGGTAAGGGCCTGACCTATATCATTAGGGGAGGGAGCTAAACTTACCTTTGTGTTGCTAATATAAATCTTGCTTATTCAAAAAAAATGCAGGAACATTGGGCGCTAATTTAAATAATTAACATTACGTAAATTAGCAGGCAAATAGTTAAGCATTACTATAAGTCATAATTATCATTATTACAAGTATTACAAGTATAACTCATATTAGCAGTATAAATAGCCCTGGGTGTATTAACCTCATGTCTCAAGTCATCTTGTAACAGGAGCAAAGGCATGAACTTTGATTTCTTCATCAAACTGATCTCTGATTGTAATAACCAGCAGCATGGCTCAGCTAAATAAGAGTTTAAAAGCACTCTTCACCTGCTAAGAGGGGGTTACACAGGGAGTTGTCAGCTCCCATTCTGTCAGTCCAAAGACACAGAGCTTTGTCTAGCCATGCTCTAATCTCCTTTCACATGCCTCAGGCCAGGGATCCGGAGGTTCTTATTAGGATACTCGCAGCTCATACTTAACTTTAGTTAATTGGATAATAATATTAGAATCAGCAGTGACCCATCCATTACTGATACTCTAGTTAATTTTTGACAGATTTTTTACAGTCAGCACTATATTGCACAAAGGTTTGTAACATGGTATTTTGTGTACTCAGATTTGTCTCTGTAAGCAGAAACATCATTGTGGTTACAGAAAAATTTCTGAATTATTTGGAGTTTTCCCTTTGGAACATCCATCATTTGCCTGATTTGTTTAAGCAGTTTGTGAAGGCAATATTTGGCTGGGTATTGATTTGTTTTTCTGTTGTTGTCTCTGTGATGTACGTTTTTTTGGTAACTGCTCTTTTGGGCTGAGAGAGTTTGGAATTGACAGTGGTACACTAATTTGGTAATGTTTTGTAGGTGCACGAACGTCCACAGCGAGCCTCTCGGATGCTCTTGGACATCGAAGCAGGCGCTCCTGTTCTCCTGATCCCGGAAAGCTCACGTTCAAAGCGCCTCATAGTGGCCAACCTAGGCCAGCTCAAAGTGCGCAACAGATTCCTGCCTGCAGGAACCCATGGCACCTTCTCTCTCAGAGACAAGGTAGAGAAACTTACCATGGCACATACCTTTTTCCCATCTCTGGTGAGTCCTGCCACCCCACATGCACTTCCACACATTCAGTCACTCTGCATTTATAGAATGCGTCTCAATGCGTTTCCCTTCTGCTTGGTTAAATGGGAGAATACTCTTTATGGGGAAAGTCTTTTTAAGGGAGGTGTTGTCGTAACCCCAGGTTCCAACAAAACAAAGCTTTGATTAAAGCGCTCCTTGAATGCTTATTTCAGCCCTTTTCCTGTGCATGATTGTTAAGGGGTCTAACTAATTCAATTGTTAAGCGAGAGTTAATGTATCCTTTTTAGAATCATATACTTTTTAAAAAACATTGACCACATTCTAACTTTTGTTTCTGAAGAATTTGATTTTGCATGCTAACTCATACAAGGATCCCTCCCACTATAAGGTATCAGTCAATGGTGGTTTTAAGTTTTGAGGTGCTTTTCTTTTACTGCATATTCCTAATATAATTTTCACTCTTTTAGTGGCATGCAGCCTCATACTTTTTTATGTAGAATCTGCGACTCTCAGCACACTGTGAGATGTGCTGAAGGGATTTTTCTGATGCACGTACAGCATAAAAACCACAATTTTACACTGTTTCAATTCTAAATATACTGTGACAATTCTGTTTACTAAGCTGTTATTCTCTCCGACCATTTACATACATTCTCTTTATATCTGATGTTTGTTTGTTTCCTTTATCTGTTGTTTCCTTTATCTGTATTTTAGCATTCCATTCAATACTGAACCCTGGTAGTGATATACCGTTTTTGTTTTTTTTTTGTTTCTTTAAGGATCAGGTGAAAAGTGCACATCCTGATTCTTCAAAAGCAAGAGAGGAGGCATCAACAGACAAAGCCAAATCCACCAGCACCACAGCCTCTAGTTTCACTCTCGCCAGGCCCCAACCCGCCACAGAGCGCAACCCTAGTTCTCTAAGCCCTGGTCAGTTACTATAAAACTTTGTGTAGCATTAACCCAACATACCCCACAAAGTCTCATTTATAGATTATTTGTGCCTTTGTGTTGTAGAGGACCACGTATGTCTGCTAGACTGCATTGCCCTGGATCTGGAGGAGATGGATTTATTTGCTGCAGAAAGACTGCCCTGTGAACCCTGGGAGAGTGGAGGGAAACACCTTGACACTGATTTAGTTTTCACCTCCTACTCAGTGCGCAGAACAGGAGGCAGTCTGCTGAAGGAGCGCTGCCGCCTCAAACTTAAGGTGGAGCGCAACCTAGACAGGCAAGTACAACCAGTGTTACGCACCAGGAGAGGTCTTAAAGCAAAAAATTAGCACAGCTATTACAGTTTATACCTGTCCAAGCTCTGGATTTTGCTTCAAACAAAAATCTGTTCGTGTGCTTTGTGTTTTGCATTTGTGTTTTCTTTGTCTTAGAGACAGTGTTTCTGGGGGGGACTATTAACTCTGATGCTTTTCCTTTACAATACTTAATCATTATCTACCTCTCTGTTTTAGGGAGTTGAGTCATGCAGTCCCAGACATGTCCATTCATGGCAGCCTGTCTTCTGTGCACTGTTCCCTGGACCTGGAGAGGTACCAGCTAATCCGTGGCCTGTTAGAGCACAACTTGGGAGAGCCTGTGGAGGAGTTCCTCAGGCCCTACAATCTACAGGATCCCAGTAGCTATGTAAACACATCCCTTAAGCCTGACTTTGCATTTTATGTAAATTACATAATGCCAGAGTAATTTGTTCTAGAGTAAAGGAATGAAAAAAGTATGAACAAAAATTCTATGTTTATGTCTTGGTCATTGTGACATATAGTAAAGTTGCCAGTAATGACAGAAAGCTGCTTGACCCCAGTTAAGATTATGCAGATGAGATCATACATGCTGGTCTCCACCTTTTTCCATTCATTTCATTTCATCAATGGTTCCCCGTGACATCACGCAAAGGCCTCTTTCTGTCACATGTATTTTTAAGTGTTGTGGCACTTTTAGTGGAAGTACTGTGTTGTTTTAAACTGTATCCACAGGTGGTTTACTTGTACCTAAAACTGCTTTGCAGAATATGAATCAAACAATGTATAAACATTAGTGACTGCGGGTGCTGAATTATTTATTTTCTTAAGTGATTCCTTTAAACGCTTGTTCATGTTGTTGTCTTCCTCTCCTCTTTTGTCATTGACAGACGGTGCTGAGTGGTGACGTTTACACAGGCCTTTCTCTCTTAGTTGACATGATGAATGTCAGTCTGGAGTTACTGGATGGCCCCAAATCCCACAGGCATAAGCAGTCTTTAGCCAGGTATTTAGGTATTTATCCTTATTAGAGAATTATGTTTGTAGCTTACAGAAAATGTTAAATGGCCTGTGTCTTTTTCCTGATAGGTTTGATTTTATGAAATCCAAGTTGCTCTTTGAGAGTTTTTCTAATGGATCCAAGTCTGTGAATTTGGTATCTCATTCACTTCTGGCCTACGACACACGCTACACTGGGTCCAGCAGTGCTACAGAGGGCAAGCACAATGTATTTGACTGCATTCTACAACCGTCTAGAGCTGGCACCAACCGAGCCTCCCTGCAGTTAGAGCTGCATTACAGGTGCCTTTTCTCATATAAGAGACATCTTTTGCATACTGTAATTGCTATAAGCAGCAGATGTATTCTTTGTCTTTTCAGATGTGTCCTTTGTGGTAACCATCTTGATATACATATTATGTATATTAGGCTTTCTGGTAACTTTTCTGTCTGTATTATAGGTCTACCCGGGACTCCTCATGTTTCACTGTGGTCTTGAATAACCTACGTGTGTTCCTGATCTTTGACTGGCTCCAGCTGGTCAGGGACTTCCTTCGCATGCCTGTGGAAAAAGGAGCAGAACCTGCACGTCAGCGCTGGCCCAGTGGCAGCAGTGACCCAGGAACCACAGGCGCCTTCATGCCCAAAACTGTCAAGAGTGGAGTTGTTACAAAACGCTCTACTGTTCCTGTTACCCAAGACAAATACTTGGAGGTCAAGCTCAATGTGACTGGTAAATATTCCAAGAAACTGTAATGCCTCTTTGATAGTTTTTTTTTTTTGGTTGTGGAACATTAATTTTTTTTCATGGGAATTGAGTGGGCTACTTGTTTGCTGTTCTGTACAGGGACAGAATTTGTAGTTGTGGAAGATTCTTCATGTTTGGACACAAATGCAATCATTCTGAAGGGCACCACTGTCCTCACCTACAAACCTCGCCTTCTGGACCGACCCTTCTCTGGCAGCTTGGCTGGCATTGAGGTGAACCCTTTATCCTATAACAGTAACAGTAGCTACTATAGCAGCGTAAGGGTACGTATTGCTGGAGACATGTTTTACTTCAATGTTTGATTCGTGTTTATTCTGGTCTGTTCAGGTTTTCTCATGCCGGCTGGGCAGTGAGCAGGAGACAGCTCTGTCGATCATTGATCCTGTCAATGTGCAGGTGGAGCTATGTGGCAGCCCTACCTACCAGAGCAGCTCAGGCCTGCTGGATGCCTTCAACATAGAGGACTTTCCTCCTTTGCTGGAGGTTAGAATATACTCAAGTACTACAAGAGCTTAGTCTAGGAAAAGAGACTTAAATTAAAAAGAGTCTTACAGCATGTTTGTGTTCTCTGTGCCTTTTTATTTTACCAGTTATATTTCTGTCTTTTAGAACCCTTTCAGACCATCTCTTTGTTATTTCCACAGATCCAGTTTCCTGCTCTGGATATCCGACTTTCCTACAATGATGTGCAGCTCTTCCTGGCTATCGCTAAGTCCATCCCCACTGGTTCCCCTAGTATAACTGATCCTGCCTCTGCCTCCCAAACAGCCCCATCCACTGCCGGCCTAGAGGGTACCTCCAAACCCAAAGACAGCTTCAGGCATCGAACAGAGGCCCTACTGGGTAGGAGCAACAGAAGATAACTTTAGTATGATGTCAGGCAGTGTGGCAAATTTGATAGTGTTTGAAAATAAGCTGTGTGATTGTGCTTTCAGAAAGCCAACTTACACACCTACAGGACCTGGGATTCAGGAAGGAAGACTGCAGACGGGCTCTCGTTCACTGCAAAGGTAAAGTGTCATGTACAAGTCATTATTTAAATTGCCAAACTTCTTAAACGTGAAGATGAGAAAATGAGATAGGTGAGATGTCGGATATAGAGAAGTGTGTGTATTTGGTGCTGCAGGCCAGCTGGACCAGGCTGCCACATGGTTGCTGGAGAATGCAGAGAGCATGTCTGGAATAAGCAGGACCAACTCTGATTCGGGTTCCCACTCGGCACCCCCTCTCTCTGGCGTGGAGGTCAAGGCCGAAAGTGTGTGCATCTGCTTCATTGATGACTGCCTGGACTGTGACGTCCCCTTGGCGGAGCTGACCTTCTCACGTGAGATTTCTCTTTCTGTGCTGTTAGACCTTTGGATGTATCTCATCAGGCCAGTGCAATGCTTATGCAGTCATCTTTGTTTTAACATCTGTTGAAGTTTCATACTTTGTCAGCTCAAACAATCTCGAAAGCATTTAGACCAAACATCTGGGACACTTTTTTAAAGGTATTTTTGACACTCTGTTACATCAAAGGGCTGTCAGTGCTGCAGAGGATTGGATCTACCCAAGATGGAAATGCTAGCTTCACTCTGTCTGGAGATTACTACAACAGAGAGCTCTCAGGTGAGCTGGAGCAGATTCAAAGGGTTTACGCTAAGCTTTGGAGTTGTGTGATTAAAGCTTTCATCAGTCACCTCCAAAAAAAACTCCTTTTCTTTTTTGGGTTTGGAGGCTGAATATGTTGTTTAAAGACACAACTGAGTGTTTAGCTGGAGAATAAACAATAGAAATGTCAAGGTGTTGTTGACTGCTTGTGTGTGTGTGTGTGTGTGTGTGTGTGTGTGTGTGTGTGTGTGTGTGTGTGTGTGTGTGTGTGTGTGTGTG
>JBBPCZ010000142.1:25339982-25351488 GCA_037974445.1 Brycinus macrolepidotus | reverse complement strand
TGTGTGTGTGTGTGTGTGTGTGTGTGTGTGTGTGTGTGTGTGTGTGTGTGTGTGTGTGTGTGTGTGTGTTTACAGGCTGGGAGCCGTTTATTGAGCCCTGGCCGTGTGTCCTGAACTGGCAGCAGCAGGCGGCAGGCCGTCTCCATCCTCCTCGCCTGAAATTGGGAGTGCGAGCCAAGCAGAGACTGGACGTGAACATCACCTCCGTCTTACTGGGTATGCAGTCTGGGTCAAGCTCCCTCAATCACCTGCACTCTTTTCTCTAACTGTTTGCCTCCATATTTGTGAGTGGTGTGGTGTTTTTCTCACCCTGCTGTCGGCCTGTCGTTCTGACACACAGAGCAGTACAGCACCACCAAGACTTCATGGTTAGCAGATTACTGTAAGGAAGACGAGCAGTCGCCACAGTCCTCCGCCTCCCTGTCTTGGATGGGCTCCTCAGTGGACCCCCCCTCATTTGGCCAGAGTGAGTATCAGGCATGCCTTCAATCTTGACCTCCAGCCAAGACTGGAAAAGATTCTGTGTGCTTTATCAATTGAGAAAAAACATTGCACTCCATATTCTACCTTATGGGAACATTTTGATGGTAATGGGACACTGAAGGGTTTTGGGACACTGAGACTATATGCTGCTTAATGCTTTAATTAAAAAAAGAATTTGTTTTGTGAAGCAGAGTGCATACAGAACATATGCTTTCAGCCACTTAACAGCATTACATGGCATGACTAATGATATTTAAAAGATCTTGTCAAATGGGGTAATAAAAGTTTTGAAAGATATTCTGCGAATCACAGTCTTTCCGGTTCTCAGTCCACTTCTATCCTAAGTCCGTGCTTGTCTTTCTATTTCTCTTTTCCTCTGTCCTAACCTTCTTTCTCTGCTGTCAGGTGTGCCTCTTTCCCATCTTAGAACTAGGAGCACTGCCAGCTTGACTTGCCTTGAGCAGCAAATTCATGCCCGAGGTACTGTTCATAGAATGAGCAGTGAAATTTTAAACAAGTCAGTGTCCGGTGTTGTAGATTATAGGATATCTTCTCCTTTACCTTCAGCCCTTCAACCAGTCCTTTTGAACTTTGTTTGTTTTAACCCTCTTGAGTTATTATTCATAAATCATGTTTGTTTTCAGTCAGCCTTGATTCCTTGCTTCATTCACCTACACACTTGCTTCTGTCTGGAGTATTGAAGATCATTGTCATATACAAAAGACAAAATGACACACACATATTAGGCTTTGAAAACTTCAGAATGTACATTGACATAACATGAAAAGATGTATTCTTCAGTTGCATAATATCCAGTCATGTTACGAATTGGGGTGGTCTACTCTTGATTCGTAAAGGAGACTCAAACCATTTGTTTGTGTGAAATCCTCTGTTGGAAATCTCAGTTTTGAGTAAAACTAAGATTTACAAACAGTGCTTTTCCTTGTGTGATTTTAGCGGACATGAAGTTGTCTAAGAGAAGGCAGCCATTCGTTCCCTATGCCCTGCGTAACCACACTGGATGTACTATGTGGTTTGCCACTCTCACCACAACCCCCACCAGGTCAGAACATCTGAGGTCCTATTTTTTAAGTTTTAGTTGTAAAGAAGAGCGATAAAGATTTATGTTACAATGGAAATTCACCTATATCCTCTTTTGTCCACAGGGTGGCACTATCTCACAGCGGAAGTGCTGACTCCATATCAGACGTGCATGGACCTGGGACAGATGACACGCATAACATCAGTCAGTGGAGAGAGGTGCTGCCAGGGGAGGAGATTCCTTTTGAGTTTGAGGCCCGTGAGAAACTTAGACACAGGTGTGTTAACCCTTATGTATTGAAATTCAGCTGGAAGAAATTGCAGACAAAATCATTTTAATATTATGTGCTTGTAAACGGCTCAGCCAGCTAAAGCTGTGGATTAGTTGACTTCAGTGAAACGAACTTGACATCTGTGTTTGCTCCCAAATCCTTGAGTCTTAGTCCTTTTTATGTTATATTAAATATAGGGAAGATGCTTTTGCAGCAGCCCATCTGTTCTCTGTTGGTCTGAATGATTTGTTGTCCTGTCCTCAGACACACTCATGACTTGAAACTGCACCAGCTGCTGGTGCGTGTTGGAGGCTGGGAGCAGGTAAAGCCTGTGTCAGTAGATAAGGTCGGAGTGTTCTTCCGTTACGCTGCCCCTGATCGCAATAACCCCTCCAGCACAGTGAGTTTTCGACCCTACTTAAATATAAGCACTCATATAACAGTATTAATCTCTCTGGCATCAGACTGATCTGATTAATGTTGGAATGATTCCCTGAAATACTCTGTACTTGGTGATTCACCACACAGTGCTGAGGTTTTTGAACTGTAACATGAGTTTCAGTTTTAATCTTTTCTTTGATGGTTTTATTACAGTGTAATCCGATTTGCTGATAATAGTTAACCGAGCTGGAATACTACCATTTTAAGCATCTCTTTTTATATGTCTTGTTTAGGTTGGCAGCCCAATTAGCAGAACCAACATCATACATCCCCATGTATATGTATGTACTCATTCAAATATCTGTTATTTGATCATTAATTTCATTAGAGGTTCAAATCGTGATGATCAGTATTCAAACTTGTGTGCAGTTTTCAGCCTTGCCGCCTGTCAGAGTGGTCTTCTCCATCACTTTGGAGGGTAGCGCACGCAAGGTCATCACAGTGCAGTCTGCTCTAACGGTTAAAAATCGCTTGGAGGTCCCCATGGAGGTACGACTAGACAGCCCTTCAGCTCCAGACAGTAAGTCTCTATCTGTTCTCTTGTCTCTGGCTTGTGTACCATTCATCACTTGTATGCTTGTAGCAGCTTTCCCTATATAATGTCTTTTTTTCTTTTATTGTCTCCAATAGAGCCAGTTGTGCTTCCACCTATCCTGCCTGGAGAAGGCCTGGCTATCCCTCTTCACTTGACTTCGTGGAGGCTTCAGGCTCGACCCAAAGGCCTGGGACTTTTTTTCTGTAAGGTACCCATACACTGGACAAGCGTAGAGCGGCCTGGAGAGATCAGCAGCAGTAAAAGGGAGTGCCATTCAGCTGACTTTGATGACCAGCTCAAACGCAGATTCAGGTGGATAAAGGAAGTGGTTGTGAAAGAGTGATACAACCAAATGTGGTTGCTAATAATCACTAACTTTGTTTCTGAGATATTAATGATTTTTTTCTTTGTAGATTTTGTGTTGTTATTAAGAAGGAGAACTACCCTGATCAGCAGCCTGCCAAAACAGTCGCTGGTGGTGCCAAACAAATCTACCGGCAGCCTGGACACACCATCTACCTACTGCCCACCTTAGTGCTGGCTAACCTACTGCCTTGTGACCTCATCTATTACATCAAAGGGACTGCAATCAAGGGAACCATGAAGCCAGGCAAAGAGGCAGTGCTCCATAGTGCTGACACCTCACAGAATATCGAGTTAGGTAAGCTGCAGACCAGCTTGTTCTATTAATATATCAGGCATAACATTAAAACCACCTGCCTAATATTGTATTGGTCCTCCTCATGCCACCAAAACAGATTTGTCAAGACATGGACTCCACAAGACCTCTGAAGGTGTGACATGGTTTTTGTCACCAAGACGTTAGTAGCTTGTCTTTAAAGTCCTGTTAGTTACAAGGTGGTGCCTCCATGAACCAGAATATTTTGTCCAGCACATCCCACAGATTCTCAGTCAGATTGAGATCTGAGGAATTTCGGGGCCAAGCCAACACCTTGAACTCTTTGACATGTTCCTCAAACCCTTCTCTGAGCAGTTTTAGCAGTATGACAGGGTGTGTTATCTTTCTAAAAGAGGCCACTTCCATTAGGCAACACTGCTGGCATGAAGGAGTATATGTGTTAAGGTAGCATTCAGATGAATACCAGTCTCAAGGTTTCCCAGCATCACACTGCCTTTGCCAACTTGTCTTTGTGTGAAGTGCATCCTGTTGCCATCTTTTCCCTAGTTAAGCAATTCACATGCACCTGGTATTCCACATGATGTAAAAGGAAATGGGATTCATCAGACCAGGCCACCTTCTTCCATTGCTCCATGGTCCAGTTGTGGTGCACATGTGCCCATTGAAGTAGTTATTACTGATCTGCGGCTATGCAACCCCATGCACAGGAAGCTGTGTGTTCCAACACCTTTCCATCATAGCCAGCAATGTTTTTAGCAATTTGTACTACGGCAGCTCTTCTATTAGGTCAGACCAGATAGGCCAGCCTTTACTCCCCACACATATCCATGATCCCTGTGTTCCCATGATCCTGTTGCTAATTCACCAGTTGTCCTGCCTTGGACCATATTTGGCAAGTATTAACCATACTGGGGACACTCAACGAGACGTACCGTTATGGAGCTGCTCTGACCGAGTCATCTAGCCACCACAATCTGGCCCCAGTTAAAGTTGCTCAGATCATTTCACTTGTTGATTTTTCCTGCCTTTCAATTTAAAGAACTGACTGTTCACTTGCTTCCTAATATATCCCACCTGGTGCCCCACAGATGCCACTGTAACAAGATCAAAGTTATTAACTTCGCTTTTCAGTGGTTTTAAAGTTGTGGCTGTTCTTTGTATATTGAAACTATTTTTTTATAATTATTTCAGATAGGCATTGGATATGATGGACAGATGCCTGACCTATACCTTATCACATCTTTCTCAGGTATTCTCTTGGAGAACTTCACGGTCTGTAAGGAATTGCTGATTCCTCCCGGTACTCAAAACTATGTGGTGCGCATGCGTCTGTATGACACGAACAAACGGCTGCTGTGTCTCACGATCCGCATCGTTCTCCGAGCACAGGGGGCGCTCAAGATCCTCATCTCTGCCCCCTATTGGCTTCTAAACAAGACTGGTAAACTGCTCACTCCTTAACCTAACTACAAAGGTGTGATGATGCGAAGAGCAAAATGTAGTAATCGGCGTGCAATTGTTTTCTTTTGTATTATGCCGGGTAGGACTGCCTTTGATCTTCCGCCAGGACAATGGGAAAACCGATGCTGCCGGGCAGTTTGAGGAGCACGAGTTAGCCAGGAGTCTGAGCCCACTCCTCTTCTGCTACACGGACAAAGAGCAGCCTTCCATGTAAGTAAAAGAAAAACAGCATACTTTTCTGTCTGTATGTCAGCTTTTCTTATATTCTGCAGTTGTTTTTGCCATATACTAAAAATGCTGTCTTTCCTGTTCTGTTTTCTTTTTGTAAATTAGGTGCACTATGCGTGTTGGTAAAGGGATCCACCCAGATGGTGTTCCAGGCTGGTGTCAGGGTTTCTCTCTGGATGGAGGGAGTGGTGTGCGAGCAGTCAAAGTAATACAGCCTGGGAACAGACCAGGACTCATCTATAATATTGGTGAGTGGGAATCACTGAGACATTTTCTGTTCTGTGTGTAATGACTTTTAAATTTTCTTGTATGTTAACAAACTTATATAATATGCTTAAGGTATTAATGTCAGAAAGGGCAAGGGACGTTACCAGGACACCCACATTGTGACTTTTGCACCTCGCTATCTGCTTGACAATCAATCTTCGCACAGACTGGCCTTCTCCCAAAGAGAGTTTGCTAGAGGGAAGGTAAGAGCTGTGAGACCGCATGCTTTAAAACATGCCTCGCCTCTACTAGAAGTAGTTGAAACATTTTCCCGTGTGCCTTAAATATTAAATGAATGTTATAACTCTAGGGCACAGCAAATCCCGATGGATATATCTCCACACTGCCAGGCTCTAGTGTGGTGTTCCACTGGCCCAGAAATGACTATGACCAACTGCTGTGTGTTCGACTCATGGATGTACCCAACTGCACCTGGTCTGGAGGGTTTGAAGTCAGCAAACCAAAGTCTTTCCACGTCAATATGAGGTACTCTGCAAAATTAATGTAGTAACAGCACATGCGTAAATGTCAGTTCTTATTTGTACATTGCAATTTGGTTAATTGCAGTAGATAAACAGTAGAAATGCAGGAGACTGGGAGAAATGGTGGAATAAGCCTCACTACTATGGCTTCTTCCTCAGGGACACTTTGGGAAACTGCTTCTTTCTCCGTGCTGAGATAACCCTGAAAGGAGCAACCTATCAAATCTCATTTAGTGACACTGACCAGTTACCCCCACCCTTCCGCATAGACAACATCTCTGAGGTGAGACACAACCCTTACTTTGTACGTGTAGTATGACTTTAATCGTTGTGTCCATGTGTTCAGTTGTTTCTGTTTCCTGTTGTATCCATCTGTCTACTTTTAACCCTTAATGTAATGAATGTGTGTCTTGTCTCTGGTTACATGGAATGATGATTTTATCTCAGGTGCCTATTCAGTTCTGGCAGCATGGAGTCCCTGACATGAGATTGCATACAGAGGTGAAAGCTGGGGCAGTGTTGGACTATGCCTGTGATGAGCCCACTCTTCCCCCTTACCTCACTCTGACCGTAAAGGGAGCTGGGTCTTCTGAGGTCACTGCTGACATGAACTTCTTCAGAGAGTACAACAAGCTCTATTATGAGAACTTCATCTACATTGCTGCCACTTTCACTTTCTCTCAGTGAGTTCTTTATTAGGCATGCCAAAGTTTCAGAGTTCATACACTATGTAAGCAATACAAAAAATAATGGAACAGTGTAGAAAGTGGTAACACTTTTGCTTTGTGAAGTCCTATATGTGCCTTATGTTATCTGTGCTTGGTGTGACTTCAGGGATGCAGGTAAAAGGCCAGGAGTAATGAAGCGTGTGGTCAGCAGTGCTAACCTGGTGCTGGATGTTGAACCAAAGACACAGAGAGTGATATTGAAGAAAAAGGTGCTTCTTCACCTCTTTAGATATCTTTCTTAACAACGTTTCTAAAGCAGCCTTAAGTTCTAACTTCTTGATTTTGTCCATTGTTCTGTAGGAACCAGGCAAGCGCTCTCAGCTGTGGAGAATGACAGGGAAAGGAATGCTTTGTCATGAGGGTTCCTCTCCTCCTCAGAGTAAACCTGCCCAGCCCCGACCTCTTGATTCTTCGCTGGTGCTGGACATCGCTGGGCTGGCAGCGGTCACAGACAACAGGTCAGTCAGCACTGCCCCAAGTTAGACGTATACATGTTGCATGCATTTTATAAATGACATGGTGTCAGACAACAAGTACAATCCAGTTACATAAGTTACAGGAGTACTTTAAATGACTCATATGAGCAGTCAATAATATTGAACTTATCCGAGCTAATTTAACCCGGTTGGGGGTGTTGTTCAAGATTACTCTCATGTTTCACGTTTCACCTCAGGGCTTAAAGGTTTTTTTCCAGTTTGTCACACCCACGCAATCCTCACAGAGTTATGTAACAAGAGTTGTTTTCACAGCAAAATGTGTTTTGTTTTGTTTTTTTTTTCCCCCCAACAACAAGACATCTGTAATAGGCATCTTTTCAGGCATTGATATATTTTAGTCAAGAAAGCTTTCTTGCTCTCCATCATCGTGCTCTAATCTACTGTATTTTACCCACCTCTCTCACACACTGTATGACATGCAGTTATGAGCCCCTGATGTTGAGACGGCCAGACTCTCGCCGCAGTACTACCCAGACATGGCACTTTAGCTCTGGCATGCTAACCTGTGGCTTACCCAGACTGGTGGTGCAGGTCTGTCTCCTTTGCTTGGATTGACTGTGTCTTATATGTGATCTCATTTTTATGACATTCTCGTAAGTGGTTATTACTACTCTTGTTGCAGGTTAAGGGGGGAGTCTCAGGGCTGTATGATAGTGCAGAGGTAGTGCTAGGGCCTACCCAGGGACTGCTTGATCTACCCCCTGAACAGCAGTTCATTAACCAGAAGATGAGGCCAGGCTCTGGGGTACTGTCTGTGCAGGTTCTGCCTGATGGACCCACTCGTGTACTGCAGGTAAGATTAATTAGCCACTGAATAATGGTGTGCGTATATAATATAGATTTGTAAAGCAGAAACCATACCTGGATGCCTGATTAACCATATACTTTTGTTTTCTTTTCAGATAAGTGACTTCAATCAGCGACGTATGAACAGAGCATCGCCCAGCACAGAGGATCCAAGCAAGGAGGACGCTCAAAAGAAGCCTACTGAAGAGGAACTTGAGGTAAATTGCTTCTATCTAAACATGTCATTTCAGTTTACCTGTTTTATAGGGTAGATGACTTCTAAAATATATTTACAAATGAACATACAATTGATGTTTAATTAACAAACCTTGTCCATAAAACTAATTTCACAGGATTAAAACGCATCACATTTTACGTCACTTAACCTTTCTCTCGTTGCTGTGTGTAGGTTTTAGTGAACCTGGAGGAGGGTGTGGGTATTTCTCTGGTTAACAAAGTGCCTGAAGAGTTGGTGTTTGTCACACTGTCTGGCATCAGTGTGCACTTTACCCGCACTGCGGCCAGCCAAATGCTGGAGCTTAGTGTGGTGAATATTCAGGTGACTGCACCAAAAATAGGCAGTGATGTCTGTTCCAATTTTGTCCCTCGAGGCGAAATGTAATAAGCACACCCTTCCTCTCTCCACTCTCACCTCTCCTTAGGTGGATAACCAACTCCTAGGCACCACTCAGCCTGTTATGCTTTGCGTGACTCCAGGCTCAAGCGAGAGTAGTGTGGGGGACTCTGGACCTGCTTTGCAAGTCAATGCTGTCAAAGTTCCTAGCAGTCTCATGCTCACAGAGCTCTTCAAGGTGAGATCTGACATCTGTGTGCCATGCCTTCATTCAGATTTTGTTTCTATGGACACTTACACTTTTATAATAAAGACATTTTTTATTGCAAAATATTCTCTTCATTAATTATTTAATATGTTTTGTTCGCGATAAGTCAATTATGTTACATTTATCAGCACCTCATGGTCACTGCCCGCCGCTTCACTGTCATCATCGAAGAGAAACTCTTGCTCAAGCTGCTGGCGTTCTTTGGCTATGGACAAACAGAAGGTTGTATGTGAAGTAGAAAAGTAGCCCCAAATGTATAGATAACAAAGATCCTCTCATTAAGGTGGTGCTGACAGTGTAATTATGATGTGTTTCAGAGGTTGAGAAGTTGGATGAGAACCTGTATGAGAAGGCCAGTGAGGACTCAGGGCCTCCAAAACGCTACTACTTTGAGAACCTAAAGATCAGTCTTCCCCAGGTCAAACTGAGTGTCTTCACATCACACAAGCTGCCTCCAGACCTCATGGTAAAATAGGCACTAAATATACTAAATACTGTAATAAAGCAATAAATGTGTGTGGTCCATGCTGCTAATATACTGATTTTTAGCTGGCAAAGTGTTATGTACACTCCCGCGCCAGATAGTCACACATCAGGCATATCAGTAATGCTTATATGTGGTCTGTACTGCGTATATGCTTATTAGCTGGTGGTCAGTTTGCATTTTGCTTGCTATAACCAGATGCTGGAATCTATTCAGGTGGTGAATTACAGAACACTGAGGCAAGAATGTAGTATTAAGCAGTGCTAAGGAAAGCATTCTGTTCTTTTGTCATGTTGTATTTAATTAAACGGAGAAAACATTGAGTAATTTCTTTTCTTCAGCAGTTTGAAAATGATCGCAAGCTTTGTGTTGTGATGGGACTAGAGTTAAATTCCATTTTCTCTGTCTTCTTTACAGGCTCTAAAGGGAACTCTTGGAATACCTCTCATCAAGTTTGAGGATGCAGTCATTAACATGTATCCTTTCACTCGAGTACACCCATATGAGACCCAGGAGATAATCATCAATGATATACTGAAGCACTTCAGAGAGGTAGGGGTTCTCAAAAACCTTCTTTGTGTTTCTGGTTTTACAAACAGGAACATGGTCTATTTTTATTTAGTTTTGCTGCAGGTTCTCTGTGCTTGGTTTGATGCTATTCTGAGGTTGAGTCTATTTATTTAAGAAAAGCTTAAATCTTGAATGTTTGTGAACGTTTTAGAGAACCTCTGAGAACCTCTTTTAACCCCACCAGTTTGGCTTTGTTTTGATATTTCCAGGAGCTGCTCAGTCAGGCTGCTCAGATCTTAGGTTCAGTGGACTTCCTGGGCAACCCCATTGGCCTGCTGAATGATGTTACAGAGGGCATGTCAGAGCTCATCAAGTATGGGAATGTGGGAGGTCTCATCCGCAATGTAACACATGGAGTTTCCAACTCTGCAGCTAAGGTAATGCACCCAGTTTCCCCATTTTTAATACCTGACTGTCAGATGCCTGCTTCAACACTGTCTTTAACATATGTCTGAACATTTCCTCTTTCAGACATATATACTGTAACTCATTCAGCTAAGACCACCAAACGTATACTCTTATCTTGCTTGTTGGACATGAACAACAGTTAAAATGCTAAATTATGACACTGAACTTTCAAATATGACTCTTATGGACTAGTTGTACAGAGTACCGTGGATCACCAGTAGGAAAGATATTTAAATTTGTATTAAATTTGTAAGAAAATGCTTAAATACTACACTGTTAAATATGTAATATGCTATCTGATAATTTGCTGTGTCACAAAACTAGCACAGCTTAGTGGTGCACCATGGGTCTTTCAGATGAGGCTTAATGCTTTTCTTCAAACTTTGGGTAACTCATAACTGGTGATTTTTGTTTTTTGTATTATTGTATCTTAGTGACCGTTGTACTAGATTCACAAGTCCTACAAGTTACCTCAAACTGTCTTTAACAAAGCAAGGCCTTTATATCAGAACAGTAATTGTTCAGTCCGTTAAGAGACTGGACTCCTGTTTAGTGCTGGGTAGGGGTCTTTTGTTTTGTTCTCTGAGTGGCTATTTAAACGCACATTTCTAAGAACACTGGAATACTTTACGTGAAGAGAACAACCCATGCGGTCATTTGATTATTTCCAGGAAAAAGATGAGACAGCACAGAAAGGTCAGGCGCACGCTTTGTTCCCAAGCTGAGCATTCTGACCTGATTCTTTTTCTAATCTGCATTAGGGATGGTAATAACCTTGATTTTCATACAGTTCTCCCACTTGATTGTGACTGAGGGCAACACCAAACTGGCACACCACAAAAAAATGCTTCAACTTACTTTATAATATGAGTATTATGACATCAGACCACATTTTGTAATTTGTGCAACCCCTAAATTTGAACAGAGGATTTGAAAGATTAAAATACAGTTGATGAAAGGGAAGTATTTGTAGTGGCACCTAGTGTTGAATGTTAAATAAGGATTAAATAAGGATTTTGTGTAGTATTGTCCTTTGGGAAAGTGGGTCTTATGGTTAGAAATGGCGATAGTAGTTGTTTGTCGTTTCTGTGAGCTTTTTTTTCAACCATAAATGTAGCTTTTTGTCTTTTTCTTAGGGTTGCACCGATATATGAATTGTGGCTGCATGCAGATATGCGATATTTTTCAAATACAAATGTATCTCCTGATGCTTATACATAAGTATCAGGGTTGTAGTGGCCTAGTGGGTAAAACACTTGCCTGCGAACCCGATGACCACAAAGTTGCAGGTTCAAACCCCCACTTTCTACCATTGTGTCCTTGAGCAAGACACTTAACCCT
>JBBPCZ010000142.1:25307353-25322392 GCA_037974445.1 Brycinus macrolepidotus | reverse complement strand
TATATATATCAAGACACACACACTGTGACGAGGTCATGAAGTATGATGTGCTCCCACCATTGCTCCAGAGCAGCCGTTACGGTACCTCTTTTCCACCTGTGCTGGGTCTCATGAAGCTGTTCTCTTCGCTGGGCGAAGAGTTCATCACAGGGTGAGCTGTCCATCCAACAGCCTCCTCACATTTATCTACTATTTGGCTAACCCTGCTCTGAACTCTCCCCCTGAGATTTGAGCTGACTTTTCCGACACACATGCAGGCCATGACACCGTTTCATGTCATGATCCCAATCTGAAAAAATTCACTGGCAACGTCAGCCACATGATGATCCAAGGTCTGGTTTTAACCGTAAAAATACCTCTGAGAAAAAACAAAAACTCTTATCAGGGAAAGTTGAGGATTTATGTTAGCATAGGTTATGTTTTTACTAACTGTAGCATCACTCGTTTTAGTATTTTTGAATCTATTATTCAGCGACTATACAGCCCATCATGGCAGAGTTTCATGTTTTGTACTTGTCAGTGCAGCCCTGCAGTGTACGATGCATTTCATATAAAGCTCTGTTTTGTGCAGTGATGGAGATACAGGACAGTTTTATAACTGGCATGCAAATAAGGAAAGACAGCAGCTGCCTGTGATCAGTCTGCAGATTGTATTTTATGAGGTACTGGCCTCTGATCCAAAATGACTAATGCGGAGGTGAGTTAGGGCTATTTTTATATAGTTCACCATCTAAGGGATACAACTTTCTAGAGGGTGATCATTTCTAACTGTCGGGTACGGAAACACTTTTGACAAAGCTGAAAACGATGCAGGCGACCCTCGATCATTTGAGTAAACACAACGAAATCCGTCCATTAGGCCTCCAGTGGCTGACCCTCTGCAGTGAGCTTTCCTGTTAAGTAGAGCCTGTGTTTTGACAACCCTACCTCGAGCGCTATGAGCTCATGATTGGCTGGCCTGCAGTGGAGGAATGCTGACCATGAAATGCCTGTGAGTTTTGGCTGAGAAAGAACAAGCTCACTGCCAGGGATATACATTTCCCTGTTTTCTAACCCACACGAACACACTCAGAATAACACTGGCTGGCGTTATTTTAATATCAAATGCTGTTTATTCAGTGTTGACATTAATATGGTGGTGGATACAATGGATTTACTGAAAATGAGTTGGAGAAACAACTTGCACCATCTTAAATTACAAAAAAAAGCTTTTAAAATTAGTAAGAGTCTACAAAACATATGCTAAATCCATGGTATCTGTGTGATGGTTTGACATCCTCACTGAAAACCTTATAAAACGTTCCCCAAGCCAGGTTCTCTATCGGTTAATGAGTCTACTCCAGTATTCTCAAGTCCAAGGAGTGCTCTCACCAGCAAACCTGTGAGCCATTCAGACTAACACATCAGTATTACCAGCGCAAGCAACTACAAATGATCAATCCATGCTACGCCCATAGACAATTATACTGGATAACCAAGCCACTGTGATACACCACATCCCTGTGATGCTGAAGTCCTTTGCTACAGCGTGTTTGTCGTTCCAGGGACTGAGGGCTTGCATTGCTTGATAAGTTTGTTGAACAAAATTCTTCACATTCCATCCTTCCCTGCGGTCAGCTCTTTATGTCCGTCCCTTAAATGTGTTCATACAGGTGTAGCTTCCTGCAAACTTGTGAATTTCCTCCATAGCACCCTGTGGCAGAAGGCTAGGGGCCAAAACAAGAAAATCAAATGTGAATAAATGGGGATGGGAAGTAAACACAGCAGAACTAAAGCTATCACAAGGCAATCAGTCCACAGCAAAGAAGTGCAGACACATATAAATAACAAAACATGTAAGACAGGGTTAACTGTATGAGAACAAAGCATTCAGAAGAGCCATGAGATTTAAATAAAACTATAGCACGCTGCTTTGTTTGAGGTAACTCAGTGTAGTCTGAGACAAGGGCAACACTTCACTGACAGGCAATGTTCATAAGACTATACTACACCTACAAAAGCTTTACACATAAGACTTGCATCAATTTTTATAAAGGCCAAATCCAACAACTATAAAGGATGCTTTTGTCAAAATTTCCCCCAAATTAGACATGTCCCATTTCACCCTGTTTGCTATTAGACTCCTGTGTTGGCTAGCATCATGCTGAGTGATCAGGAGAGAGGGAGGGCCATCCTATCAATCAGAGAGAGTGGGGTCAACTGTTCACTCTTGGGCTCTCAGCCACGGACTGAACATGTGATAATAGGTTTAGATAGATGGGCCAGTTTGGGGCCCTGCTTTTTTCCATTTTGATGTCATTTCAGCTCAGCCAGTGTTAAGACAGCTGATGGTTGTTGGAATAAGCTATATGAATGTCTGCATAGTTTTACGTCAGTTGTCATAAAACGCTTATGTAGGTGTTGTTTATCTTTACAAAGGGTGTCTCCTAGTATAGTGGAACAGAGGTAAGTGTGTGATGCTTTAGGCATGTACTTTACACAATGCTAACTGGATAGGTATGGCATATATTAGCCTCGTAATGCCAGTGTAAAAAATCTATAGCAGGAAAAATCAGACAATAGAAATAAACTTGATCAACAATATCCAAGATAGGAAGAAAAAAAGTGTCAAATTTTTCACCAACACAGAAATCTTATGTTTATATTAGAGGTCTGAAACTGACCTCTTTAGAGCAACGAGAAAGTGCATGGTCCACGGTAAAACAACAAAGGCAGTGTTGGTCCTGACTGCATCTACTGCTCTCTGGGCCACCATCTCAGGATTCAGAGGAGGGAAGAGCTGAGGGAACCTGACAAAGGTCAGAAAGAACAAACTGAACACAATCTTACAGATCACAGTTTAACAGTGGAAAGAATGACCTTCTTTCATTGTTTCCTATATGCATGTTTATGTGTGTGTAACTTCAGACATGTCTAGATTTACAGCTACCAGATTTACCAGT
The DNA here is from genome assembly GCA_037974445.1 of Brycinus macrolepidotus. Taxonomy (NCBI): domain Eukaryota; kingdom Metazoa; phylum Chordata; class Actinopteri; order Characiformes; family Alestidae; genus Brycinus; species Brycinus macrolepidotus. The sequence continues at coordinate 25,319,450 of JBBPCZ010000142.1, read as the reverse complement.
CCTAACTCTGATCTCTGTTACGCTACCTGACACGCATGCCCTGAAACATCTCCGTGTCCGTGTGGAAGGGCAGTACTGTGGTACAGTCCACTCCCGGGCAGTCCAGCAGGCCCAAAGTCAGACTCTCCATGAAGGCGTAGGCCGAGGCCTTGGACGTGCAGTAGTCAATGGCTCCAGGGATGGAAGAAAGTGAGAGGATGGAGTTGATGCACACCACGTGGCCGTGGCACAGCTCCAGCATCCGAGGCAGGAAAGCTTTCGTGGTCTGTGGGGAGGGGAGACGGGACACATTCTGCATTGTTCTACTTTTCACCGCTATTCCCCCCGACTAGCTTTAGGAATTTCCAATTACCAGAAGAAAAGCTTCAGCACAAAAGCAGAGAGGATTGTAGAAAGGCCATGGAATCCCATAAGTGAAAATCAAGCATCCAACTAAAAGACTTGATTGATTTAGCAGATGTTTGAATTTTGGCCCACATTTGTCGTTTGATCTCAAGTCAGAGGATTAATGACTGTGAACTACTATTATTACATCTATCCACTGGCCTTGCCATGCCTTAACATATCAAAGGCTCCTCTGCCAAAAATCTCCATGTGTTTCAAGTTAGGAGCACAACAAAGTACTACCACCTCCAGCAATGGTAACTTGACATATATCTAAACCATCTGAATGCCACGTCTGATTATCATTCACTTTGAATTGGTTCTGAATATGACCGGGGTTGGACCCATTTATACGCTCATATTTCTTCTAAGCGTTGCTTTAATGCAGATTCAACTTCAATCTTTTATTGCAGATGGACCTCTGCGAGGTGCTTTGAGGAGCAGCCAGTTATCCTGACAGGGTTTGTTGTTTTAGAACCTTCTCCTATACAAGATCCTCTGATTGTTTTATGTGAGGAATGTGGTGTTTAAAGCAGACTTTTTCCTCTCCTGGCAATAACATCGATTAATTATGAGGGAATATTCCAAAACAAATAGCATGCCAAATGACTTGCAAGTGTTTATGTAAGTAAGAATGTTTTGAAATCCACAAAGAAAGCCGTGTGCAATTGTTGGGTTCAGGGGAAGGTTACCGCGGGACGATACTCTCATATTCCTTAGAGGGAAGAAATGAGCCAGAGCAACAGGCTCTTACTTACCCAGAATTGGCCAAGGGCATTGATGTGCTGTGTTTTCAGAAGTGCATCATCATCACTGTTCATCAGGCTTTTCCCATGAACCACTGCTGCATTATTCACCAGAATGGTAACATCACCAACCTTTAAAAGAATTCCAAACATTCAGTCTGAATGAGATCCAGAGATCCAGTATACTCCTGAAGCCACACTCTGTGCATTTCAAAGTCTCTTGGTTTACAACGTTGTTGTGTATGTGCATTTATTTTTGAAGACCACTACTTTAAGTATTAGTCCATTCCTTTTAAGCATTCACTTAAGTTAAGTTGAAGTTTTTGAACTTATTGTCAAAATCATAGTATAAATAAATCCAGCCGAGCTTTGAAACGGTCCTCCAGGCCACTGGTGTTATTGGTTTTCATGTTTGCAGCTCAGAATGTGCCTCCAGGCGTGGAGGAGAAATAAGCTTTACCTTTAGCCGTTCAGCCGTTGTAAAGCATATTTATTGTTGACAGACGGCACTGGCCATGAGGCAAAATAGTTTCATACACTGCAAACATATTCTGCTCTGGATCCTTGGAGGTGTTCTCAGTATTGTGAAAACATTGTCAGTTTTATGTTACCTTTTCCCTCACCACCTTGGCCTGCTGGTACACCTCCTCCCTGTTCCCCACATCACACACAAAGTAGTGGCATTCCGTCCCTGTCATGGAGATCTCCTCACACGTCTCTCTCAGACACTTCTCGGTGCGGCCCCACAGGATCACCTGAGGGAGGAGGAGCTGTTAGTGGGCAGCAAAATCAGGGCAGAATGTCCAGGAATGTCCTCTAGGGCACTGGTTCTCAGTACTGGTCCTGGAGTACCACTGCCCTGCACATTTTAGTGTTTTCCATGCACACAACTGGTTCAATTAATCAGCTGCAAGTAGCCAATTAAGCTGCATGGTCATGCACATCCTAAATCATGTGCAAGCAGGGGCACTCCGTGACCTTTACAGTTTAAAGAACCTCCACTCTGCACCTCTGTGCCAAAATTTACCTATACAACATTGGGTTTTTTTGTTTGGTTTTTTTTACCTGATGGAAGGCGCATCCAACCATGCAACAACCACTGCAACTACCAAACATCAGTAGCACACAAATCACTGAAGTTCCCTAGGGGAAAACGCAGTGATGTATTCCCATTTCTTTCCGCAAGAGGTTGCGGGAGAGCCAGTGAGAGTGATAGCACACGGGGGTCAGCCTGCGTGGGCCGCTCCACTCACTGGCTATTAGATATGTCATCCAGGCGGGGGTCAGAGAGAGGTAACGCAAGAATGAATCCTCCTACCTCACCCCGTCCGTCTTCATCTCTCTCACTCACACACAAACACACAGACACACACACGCACGCTCAAAGACATTACACGCTTCAGTCGCCTGATGAACTCCTTTTTTGTCTGCTAAATATCTCAGTGAGCAATGTGGGGAGAAAAAGAGAGTGAGAGAGTGTGAGAGAGAGAGGCAGACACAGTGAGAAGAGAGAGGGAGAGAGAGAGAGAGGGGGAGAGAGAGGGGGAGAGAGAGAGAGAGAGAGAGAGCACTAGGATAAGCAGGCAACAGGTGTGTGCTCTCAACTGCTGAATGATCTGCCTCCTGACTCGTGCCCAACCAGTGTTGCAATCAGCACACAGAGAGTGTCCCATTATCAGTAAAAGTTCAAGCAGCAGGGCTGCTGGAGGACAAGCGGAGGGGGCAGCCTGTGCTCCCCTCATTAGGGCAGTGCTGCTGGGGTCAGACCTGGGACAATGCCCAGCTGGGAGCTTGGAGTCTGTCCTGGCTCTACACCTTTACCCCCACGCTCAACCATTTACATACTGCAGGACTTCCTTATGAAGGTTCTGGTCTCTTCAGGTACACTCTGTTCCAGAGAGATTTTTCTGCTTCATATCAATACTAATCTCATTCTGAGAAAAAAAAAAAATAAAGATTCATTTCAAATCTACTAGCTCACTTGCTGGACATTATACACTTCCTGGCCCATCATGTTATCATATCTACCACTCAGTATATATTAAACCACATAAAGGAATAGTTTATCCAGAATTGACAGAATTTTTACAATTTTCAATCTTTGGTATCCAAATTTAGCTTTTTTTTGTTCAGTACTGGTGCTATGAGTCCAGTGTGACTTACAAACAATTGTGTAACACATATATGGCCCCATATGATATGAATTTAACAGTGATTACAGAATATTACGTAGTTGTTACTGAAAAATAAATCTTAACATTAGTAACTGAACAATAAATCTGGGGTTCAAGGCGTGATCTTTTCCTCTGGTTGACACATCTGTTTAACCTCAGTTCTTTAATCCTAACTCTCACACTACTGTCTGGTGTCAGATAGAGGTTTTTGAGTCTTGGTTCCTCTCAGAGTTTCTTCCTCAGGCTCTTTTAAGGAGCTTTTCCTGCCTCTGTCATGCTGGGCTTGCTCACCAGAGGCGTGGACCTGGATTTCTGTAAAGCTGCTTTTCAACAACATCTGTTGTAAAAAGCAATATATAAATGAAACTAAATTAGAAAAAATAGGAGTAAATATGTAAAAGTATACAAGTGTTAAATATAACTACACAAAGGGAACACGCAGTTAACTGCACATACAAACAATTTTATGATGTTCCAGTGAACAATAGGTCAAAGGAGAGGAGCTGACACTCGTGGCCTTCCTGACTTTTGTATGCTTGCTTAGCTTGGCTTACACACACACACACACACACACACACAGATACTCGCCCACTCGCTCAACTCTTCTGGCTTTCCATTTGAGTCTTTTCCTCTGGGAGTGAGAAGCCTGGACAATAACACTGATGACATCATCAGCCCTACTCTACTAAAGCTGGCTGACCTGCCAATGAACTTGGTTGTGGTAACCAATCTGTAAGGTGCTTTTTCACCTACTGCACCACCTGCATGCGATCCATTCACACACAGATGCACGCACCTACACCCACAAGCATGCCCTCCGCGCACACACACACACACACACACACACACGCGCGCACAGACACACACAGACACACAAACACACCCACGCACACACACACACACACACCCACACACACACACACACACACACACATTCTCCTAAAGTAGAACAGTTCCCACTGAAATTCTTAATATCTAAATGATCCAGGTTATATTTTACTGTTTGTATTTCAGTAAAGAGTCCACGCAGTTTAAAAGTTGCGACTGTACTGCCAAAAAAGCTGCGGTGACAATGTGTTCAACTTTGTTTTGTTCAGGGTTTTTTCTCCCATACAGCACAGGGAAGTATGAGTGGGGAGGTTAAAAAGTCATAGATCATTTAAGCTCAACAAAACAGTCAGTCTTGCCTGTCAGCACTCCATTGTTGGGCATTTGTAAAGGCAGAAAGGCTTCGGAAACACCTGTGTTTGTGTGCCCGCAGAGGAGAATCCGAGGAGACTCATGAAACACAAGTGACTCTGCGTTCGGGGGCAGTGGCAGTTCACTCCAGCTCCTGTAGGCTGGAGACATTTAACTAGTGCCATCACATGGAAAACCACAATATGGAGAATTTATGCCTGAAGGTGTAACTCACACAAATAAGCTAATATGGCTAACAAAGAATGGAGGCCAGTAACCTGCACTTCACATGATGTCATTTGCACCATGCTATGTGGTGGCTGTTTGTTTTTCATTGTTAGCAACGTTGTGTTTCTAGCTGAACTATTTCTTTAAAGGGAAAAGTGGAACACGAGTATTTATGGCTGGACTTTTCATTTAAAGTAAAAAATGGGGAAACATCCTCATTTCTGACTGGACTATTTCTATAAGGGAGAAAAACAGCTGAATATTAGAATTTCTGACTGGATTATTTCTTTAAGGGAGAAAGCCAGTTGAATATTAGAATTTCTGGCTAGACTATTCATTTATAGTGGAAAAATGGGAAAATTGAAATTTCTTGCTGGACTACTCTTTTAAGGGGAAAATTTGGGGGAAACTGGCATTTATGGCTAGACTATTCCTTTAAGGGAGAAAATGTTGGGGAAACTGGTATTTCTGGCTGGACTATTCCTTTAAGGGAGAAAAATTGGGGGAAACTGGTACTTCTGGCTGGACTATTCCTTTAAGGGAGAACGTTTGGGGAAAACTGGCTTTTCTGGCTGGACTATTCCTTTAAGGGAGAAAAACAGCCAGGTATTGGAATTTTGGCTGGACTATTTCTTTAACGGGGGCTCTGAAAAGCTTTCTGGAAGATTTTAATGACAGTTTATCAGCTAAATCACTCCAGACACTGTAGCCTTTGACTCCAGTGCTCAGAGGGATTTCACTGGGTATCCAATGTACTTCCCAACTGCCACACAGTTGTTTTCTATGTCCTTGCAACGACGCATTCACCATCACATTTCAGACATCATGCAGGGTGCAGAGAGGTAAGAGTCAGGAATGATCAGAGTCATTTATAATTACTGACATAAAGAATGGGTTTACATCTTACCTTACAATAAAGGGTCCTTACAATAAAGCATGGAAATCACGTGCTAATTATCTCTCCATCTTTGATAAAGTCAGTAATCTGATTAGACTGCAGTAAGAAAAGACACTAATCCAGACGATGGTGCGGTAAAAGAAGAAAAGTGATGAAAACACACAGGCTCTGGTCATTTATTACAGTGCGGAGCTGGCGTCCACACGTTACGCGCGCCTTTTAGAGCGGAACGCAGGCAGGGTACTGAAGTCTGGGGTACCTTTTTGGCTCCTTGCTTTGCAAATTCTCTGGCCAGGTGACGGCCAATCCCTCTGCCTCCTCCGGTGATGAGGACCACGTCGGTCGCCAGGTCTTTGCGTCTCGGGGGCAGGAGAAAGCGCACGGCTGCCTTCAGGACGCACAGCAGAACCTGGAGGGGAAACAGCAGCGCGCATCCCCACAGCCTCAGATCCATCATGACGAGAGAGAGGACCCACTGATAGAGGAGCAGAGCAGAGCTGCTGAACGTCTAGGGGGAGTGCACGCGTGTGTGTGCGTGTGCGCCACTGCTGCTCAGCCTCCTCGAGAACTTTCACGCAGCCTTGGTGGTGGAGAGGTAGGACCCTCCTGGTTCAAGCGCCCCTCGGTGTAAAGCTGAGAGCCAAAACTCACTTCTGCCAGTCCAGGTGTAACGTGTTAGCTGCAGGTACACACACACACACACACACTCCCTCTCTAATGAGCGAAGACCCTCTTGCCTCAGCATCAGACACTTGCACATGGAGACTGGCTATCCAGAGTATCCCTCAGTCTCCGTTTATTCAACACAATCAAGTCTTTGAGGAGTTTTCTCAGTTTAGGACAGTAGGAACCCTACTGTTAACATCTGGGAAAGTATACTCCTCACACACACACACGCACACACAGTTTTAAGCAAGTAGATTCATCTTTATTTTCCAGCTGAGTAGCCTTGCTACTTAGACACAAGTACACACACCAACATAATCTCCGCCAAAATAAGCCAAAAGTAATAATAATAATAATAAAACCAGTAGCCTATAATAAACACCAGTGGAGATTAAATAGCAGTGCCTTTATTTATCGTCCTGAAATTGGGATTCCTGTCGCTTCTGGGGGATACAAAAAAATTAAACTGTTCGCAGGACTTTCTACACAGAGAAAGAGAGAGGGTATAAAATCCCCTCAACATTTTATATGAAAAGAAAGTACTGTTTTTGTATGTCTCACTAGAAATGGGTCTCTAAAGCATTACATAACTGTCCAAAACTTCACCGTGCTGCTCTGTAGGTTTTCTCTGACAGTCTCCACTGCCACCTACTGGTGAGATGTGGGACATGGAAATGTTAAAGGGGGGGGGGGGGGGGGGAAAAAACCTTTTCCCACTTCTTCCACCACTCTTCTTCCTATGAAAAAAAAATAATTCAGAGTGGTTTGATGTGAATTGCTGTGCTGTAGAGAAGCTTAATGACAGATGCATATTTACTTTACAGAGATAATAGAAACCAGTGGTTGCAATGTGTACCACACAAATATACCACAAGGACAAAAGTATTGGGACACAGCTCTTAAGTATTCAATTCAGGTGTATCAGTCATACCCACTGCCACAGGTGCATAAAATCAAGCTAAGGCATTAAGACATTACAGACAACGTCATGCTTCCAACTTTGTGGACACAGTTTGGGGAAGATCCTTTTCTATTCCAGCATGACTGTGCCCCAGTGCACAAAGCAAACTCCATAAAGACATGGTTGGATGAGTTTGGTGTGGAAGAACTTGACTGGCCCACACAGAGCTCTGACCTCACCCCCATTCAACACCTTTGGGATGAACTGGAATGGAGATTGCGAGCCAGACCTTTTCGTACAACATCAGTGCCTGACCTCATAAATACTCTACAGAGTGAATGGGCACAAATTCCCACAGAAACACCAAAATATTGTGGAAAGCCTTCCAAGAAGAATGGAGGCTGTTATAGCTGTAAAGGGGGGACCAACTCCATATTAAAGTCAATGTATTTGAGTCCAATACCATGATAATTGATATCATGGCATTGGGAAGTGAAGAGAAGTGATAATTCAGAAAGAAAACTAACCAGGCACTATTTTGCCTTACAATGCCCTGCTGAGGTGGCTTTTAGAAGCAACATATGGTTCCTATCACTACCATTGCGCAATCCTGACTCCAGTTTCTCTAGAATAGCACAGTTCACATCAAACCGCTGAATGACTTTAATTACGTATTAATAATCGAGTGCAGAAATGTTGAAAAAATTGGTTGAATTCCCCTTTAAACAATTTCCAAACAAAAAATAGCAGTAAACATCTCAGAATCATGACATTTTAAGTGCATGTAGATTCAGTTCCGCATGATAAGGGCCACCTTCATCCATTCGCAAAACATACTTGATCACAGTTCAGTAGAAATGAGTGCAAAGCCAAGGCAAGTGAAGGACATGCGGTATGTGGTGTGAAGTGAACCGTGGCAGGACCAGTATGCCTTTGGTCTTTCCTTGTCTATTTATTTCACCTATGTTTAATCTTGCAGACAGAGAGAGAGAGAGAGAGAGAGAGAGAGAGAGAGGTGACTGAAAAGTTGAAGCTGTGAGGGAGAGGACAGGGGTGAGCCACATCTCTTTCTGTTCATGTAAACTCCAGGGTTACAGGTAGCAGCAGCATTGTGAATGTGGATCCAAACAGACCTCCACCAGAATCAGCAACTGGAAGATTCACAAAGTGATGACAGTGTTTATACATACAGGGTCTACGTGTCATTGTATTACAGTATCATTTATCCAACAGTAATTATCTGAGGTGTCGCACATCAGTCATTATTAAGGCTTACCATTAAATTGCAGTGTCTCTTTCTTTATCCTTGGATTTTCTATTCAAACACAAAATAAACAGTAAAATGTTTCATATCTTATATCTGCATATCTAGTATAACATTACTACTTTAATGCAAAGCAGTGTTGGTAATTACAGCTTCAAGACATTTACAGGTAAGAAGAAATTAGCTTTTTTGCAGCATTGTGGTTCAGTTTTAGCCCATTGCTCTTTGCAAACTCTCCTCAGTTCCTCAAGGTTATGGATCTCTGTTGGATTTGAAAACCCTTCATAAAATTTCAACAGGATTCAAGTCAAGAGATAGGCTAGGCAAGGCCATGCAGTCATCTTCACCTTTTGTAGAAGGTGTTATTTTGGGCGTATATTTGGGGTCATGGTCTTGAAACATCTTCTTCTTTCTTGGCTGATGACATTGAATTCTATGATATTTCCTGGTACATCGCTCACAATTTTTCCCTTCAATAATATGCAATGCCCAGTACCGATTGTGGAGAAGCAGCTTCATATCATGATGCTCCCACCTCCATACTTCATGTTGGTGGTGTTCTTGAGATTAGAGTTCTATTTTCTTCATCTGATCAGGTTATATTGTTCCAAAACATATCTTTTTTTAGAACGGGAGCTTGGTGTGGCCGGTAGGAACAGAGGTTATTGTGGGTCAGTTCATTGCTTATTGTTCTCTGTTGTTCTTGCTGCTTCAGGTCATCATACAGCTCTTATTAAATGACTGCTGGCTTCTCTCTTACCTTCCTTATCATTAGTCTGAGAGAAATCAGACCTGCCCTGGGAAGATTACTTGTGGTTCCATCAACTTTCCACTTGAACTAGCGGGGATGTTTAAGATCTTTGCAATTGCCCTGCAGCTTTTTACATCCAAGTAATAATAATAATAGAATAACGTTGTCCCTGAGAAAGTGAAAGTGACCATTCTGTCATACGTGAACACACCACAGCACACAGTGTGAACAGCAAGAAATTCTTCCTCTGCATTTAACCCATTCACCAAGTGAAGCAGCGGGCAGCCAGGAACACGGCACTGGGGGGCCAGTGTGTGGGGACAGTACCTTGTTCAAGGGTACCTCAGAGGTGCCACTAGCAGTCCTGGGATTCGAACCCACAACCTTCTGATTAAAGCTCTTTCACCTTCACCATGATTGCTCCTTGTTGTGCGAAATCTTCCCAACCAATGACACCGTTATTTATAATGACACTAGGTGGAATTTGCCAGAGGACATTTTCATTTTTGCAGCATTAATATGTAAGACATGGTTTATTTTTGTACATAAATTTTATAGATTTGCATATTTTAATACATTGTCTGAATACTTTTTACTAACAAACACTACGAGGTGTGTGTAGGTGTTTGATACTGACCGAATACTATGAGGCGTGTGTGTGTGTTGGTGGATCCCAGTGGATTCTCCGCAGTGCAGCGATACATGGAGCCATTGAGCTCTGCAGGAACTCTCTCTAGAACAAGAACCTTCCCTTCCCTCTCAGCACTGCCATCCAGCAGCAGCCCCCCAACGCGCGTCCATGTGAACAAAGGTTCGGGAAACACCTCGTTCTGCAGCACACAACCACACAGAAATACCTGTTATAACTTTTATAAGGATTTACCTTTTATAAGGCCTTAAACTACAGTTGTTTATTGTTATTAAGAATAAGGCTTATTATTCAGTAACTATTATGAATGAATGCATATCTACTATGGCACTAGTACTGTATGTACGCTATTTATTTATGAAAGTAAAAAAGAAAAGTCTTAGAGTTAGAAATATAAACCCTAACAGAACATTACAATTTACCAGGCAGGTCCTGAAGGGCCTTCGCCCTGCTTAATTTGGTAATCGTCCTGCTCAAACAAATCCAGTAACTTACTGGCCTATCATGTTTAGTAGGTGTGTATGAGCAGGACAAATCACCAAACTGTGCTGGACATAACCGACTCCCGCCCTGCCCAAAACAGACTGTTATTTAAGTTTACTGTAAATTTAAAGCTCATTTATTCACATTTATTATTTATTACATGACACTAAATACCTAAGAAGATAAGAGGTTTAAAGGAAATTAACATTCAATGACACTAATACTGTGCCTTTGGCAATATTCTTTTTTTTTTTTTTTAACACTCACACATTGCTCATATACAAATCCTAATTTAAATTCCGGATGCCTCCTATGGCTTCCAGCTACACTTAGAAGCACCAAGGCAGTAGTCCAAGAAATTAAACGTAACACTGTTTAGGAGAGAATTGTGTGCATGTTATGATAATTAACCAAGCTAGACTTAATAGAATTTCTCATTAAAATGTCATACAAATATTAAGAAACAGTAGCACCAGTTCTTAGAGACAAGCTGTAAAGACCCTTAGCCTTATCTGTTATACAACATTAGCATATGAACTCAAAATAAGCTGTATTAGTGTTTTCACTAATAACTAACTGTGCACCGACATTTAAATGTCACCCATCTTCAGGCTGGCATTTATCTTCAGTACTTTCTTATGATCTTACCCCTTTTGTTCCCACTTGGAATCCCTCCACAGTGATGCGGACAGTATCTCCCACTTTCGCTCTGCTTGGAGTCATGGAGAGCTTAGGGCCCTTTGGAGCAGCTTGGGAAAGAAAGAGAAGCAGCAAAGACGAACAAGTTGGCTGGTTATACATTTACCAGGGGTGCCAACATCTGCTCCTAGAGATCGACTACACTGGAGAGTTTAGTTCCAACATATCTGGATCTGTAATTGAGGGGTACCTGCACTTTTTGCCTTGTGAGGCAAAAGTGCAATGATTGTGGTGGACAAAAATAATATAAACAAGGTAGGTAGGCTTTGAGTTTTTGAAACATTACATTCTATGTTATTACTAAAAAATGAAAAATAAATATATAGTACAAATATATATAGTATAAGAACATGTCTATTCTCTCATTGTTTGTTGGATAGGGATTGGATAAATTCCTGGCAGGTCAAACCAAATTTTCTCAGGGGTAAACTTTGGTTCGTCCTGTTTTATGTGCTCTTTAAGGCCATAGTTGAAGATGTTTTTGACTGAAAATAATTGTTAAATAAATAATTATATGCTTGAATGGAAAATCCCAGCTGGACCCTGCGCTGAAAAAAGTAATGTATCGAGTCAATCATGTACATCATTTCCACACAGAGCACACTACATCAGCACAATTATTCCCAATAACTGTACTGTATGGTGAGAAACAAAACTGTGTTTGTGTAACATGGATTCATGTATAAATTATAATTTATACATGTAAATTAAGTAAATTCAATACATCTTTTATAGAGCGAACAACATGCTCATCTCTTTAATGCTGAGTCAAAACGACAGCTAATTCTTTGGTAATAAGACTCTCTCTGCTTTCACATTTACTTTCATATGTAAAGAGCATGCCATTAACATAGAAAATGTCAGATTCTGTCATGAGATGTCATGGCAGATTTTGTTCATTAGTATACTAGACATGTTATTTCCAGTATTGTCATGACAGATGTTATAATATTTGATGCAGTTGAATCAAATGGGTATGCAACAGTCATGACATCGAACACTATAGCACGATATGTCATGACAATGACAATTATGGGTAATGATGACATGACACTGTATTATTGAACATAATCCA
>JBBPCZ010000142.1:25271825-25289250 GCA_037974445.1 Brycinus macrolepidotus | reverse complement strand
CTGTGTCTTCATTTTTTAGTCATTTTTTTGATTTTTCGTGGAGACCTGGAATGGATTACACAATTTCCCATAGAAGTCTGCGGGAAATTGTGTTTCGCACAACGAACTCTCCGCATACGAACTCTCCGCGCCGCTGGAACGGACTGCGTTCGTTATGCGGGGTACCACTGTACTTATAAAATACAAATTTCACCTACTAATTGATAGAAAGATAATATATATGCCTATCAGCCATAACATTAAAATCACCTGCCTAATATTGTGTAGACCCATCATGGCATGGATGCCACAAAAGATCTCTGAAGGTGTGTTTTAGTTTCTGGCACCAGAAAGTTAGCAGCTCCGTACATTGGGGCCTCCATGGATCAGATTAGTTTGTCCACCATATTCCACAGATGCTTGATCGGATTAAGAGCTGCAGAATTTGGAGGCCAAGTCAACGGTTTGAACACTTTTTGTCATGTTCCTCAAGCCATTCTTGAACAGTTTTTGTAATATGGCAATGTGTATTATCCTGCTCCCACTGTCATTAGGAAACACTGGTGTCATGAAGGGGTGTACTTTCCCAGCAGAACAGTGCCCAGAGCATTATATGGCTTTTGCCAGCTTGCCATAGTGCAACCTGGTGCCATCTTAAGTCATGCAGCTAAGCGACACACACATACCCGGCTGTCCACATTATTTATCAGACCAGACTACCTTCTTCTAGCATTATGGTCCAGTTCTGATGCTCACATACCTATTGTAGGCTCTTTTTGTGGTGGACAGGGATCATCATGGGCACCCTGACCAGTCTGTGGTTCACCTGTTTTTCCTTCCTTGGACCACTTTTGGTAGACACTAACCACTAGGAACACCCAACAAGACTTGTCATTATGGAGATGCTCTAACCCAGTTGTAAAGTCATAACAGTTTGCCCCCTGTCAAAGTTTCTCAGATCCTTAAGCTTGCCCATTTTTTTTTCAAGAAGTGACTGCTTGCTTGCTGCCAAATATTTCCCACCCTTTGACAGGTACCACTGTAACATGATTATCAGAGATTTAGGCTTCAACTGTCAGTGGCTTTAATGTTGTGGCTGACTGATGTATAGCACAGTTTTAACATTGTACACTTGCCTGGACTCAGGTAGGTAGAGCGTGTGGAGATGTTGATCTCCTGCAGGTGTTCCAAAGTCTCAGTGTGGAAGAGGCGAAGAGAAGAGCCTTCTGAGAACGCCATCCACACCCCTCCCCCAGCGCGCACCATGTGCGTCACACTCACCATCGGGTCTGGGTGAGCTTCAAAGCACTAAGAACGGCAAGTAACACAGTTTTGAGGAGAAGGCGAGAAAACAAAAGAGAAATCCCATGAAAGAAAGGAGGGAAAATGTAGCAAACAAAAGCGTGGAGAGGAGCAGAGAGAAAACAACAGCAAGAGAAAACAATAGTCGAACGTAACATAGAACATACAGGCTCAGCATTGTTGAAGACAATAGAAGCAAAACATTTCTGGATGTAAAATCTTTAAGCTATGCAAATCAGCTGTCTGGGCTCCGCCACAAACACATGCACACTTTGTTAGTACGTCCATGTGTACATATATGCAGAGAGGTTCTCATCTCCAGTTCAATTTCCGACAGCTGGAGCCAAATTTATTCCCGCTATTAAGCGCCAGGGTGGAGGGAGGGGGTGTGCTCCTTGCGGCAAAATGGAGAGGTTGGCTTAGCTGTCAGAAGTGATCAAAGGCTCGCATGCGAACATGCTGTTGGGCTTCTACAGGGAGGATACCTTTTAGGTACTGCTTAGGATGCTCTGTCATAATGGAACTCACAAGGGAAGCAGACTATATGTCGAAATAATGCACAAAAAAATATAACTTGCACTTATAAAGATGTGAATCAACCCTGTACCGATGCTAGCTTCCGTGCAGAGGAAAGCGCAGGCTTTGATCGACAGAGCCAGTCGACTTGCCTCGCCTCATTGGCATTGTTTACACCTGTCAACAAAGGGTCTTTAGAAGCAGCCACAGAGACAGAAGTAGTGGAAAGATGAAGATCTTTTTGCAGTTTTCATTGCAGAGAGGAAGGAGTTTTCACACAAGTCACATTCAGGAGGTTTTGCTGAAAAAAAAAACCCAAATGGACTTTTCTCTTTTTTCTACATGCCCCTTAATGAATTGTTATAGACGATTAACAGTGTTTACCTGTGTGTTGAGATTTTCACCCTCAATGACAGCCACTTGGTTTGCACAACTAGCCCACACACACTCATCTATCTTGAGGAGTTTGAGCACTGGCGCATATCCAACCACCACCAGTCTGCTGGAGTCTGGATCCCACAACGCCTCTGAAAATACAACAAAGGTTTGAGAAACATGGCAGAATGTTTTTTCCATATAAGGAGCCAAACATCTCAGACCACAGACTGGAGAATATCTGCAACAAATAATAAACACAGAAATTCATTTTCTTTTCCTTTTTCCTTCAAAATAGTTTCTGTGCTTTAGTGAAGTATACCACAAATGTGACAAGATGTTAAAGAAACAAGAACATTTATAGGTCTATTGTAGGGCTGTCATGATTACTTACTTATAACCATTTACAAAAAATTTAATTCCCACTTAACTGACTTAGTCATTACTTTGCAATTTAAAAGATAAACAGGCAGTCAGAGCTCTATAAAGCTGTGTTTAACAGCCTAAAGGTTCTCCACAAGGGGGAGCTATTACACCTCAAAAAAAAATTACTGCAGAGTAGAAACCTACATATCTATGTAAAGTACAAATAAATGTTTGCTTATATATAATTACTTAATAATGTATTAATTGTCAACTCAATTACAAAAACAATCAAAAATGAAAAGCCCTAATCTAGACTTTCATGTTTATTTACAATGTTTTATTTAGACATCAAGAGAAACTGCACCAAAGGACTGTGCACAGTGTACACAAGCAAATTTAATTCAAGACATAACTAAAGAGAAATGATTCATTTCACCAATATGATGCGAACACAAACTGTCGAGTTTGAATAATCAGTGGATAAAACATGTTCAAACACTCGGCTGCTTAAGGGGATTTGGGCTGTACTCTGTTGGACATGTTTAGGGAGAGTGGCAGTTATATTGACTTTGCATTGATGAGAAGTTAAAATTAATATTTGTATCTCAGCATGCTTTCATTAAAGTTAAAGACACGCAGAACTACTTGAGTGTGAATGGCAAAGATGTAAAATTTGAGACAAGTGACCTCACCTCCACTCTTTCTGCTATAAACCACAACTTTGCCATTCGTCAGTCCAGCAAAGAGAAGGTTTGCAGAGTGTTTTAGGCACAGAACAGGACAACTCTCAGGATTACAGAAGGTCAGGAGGCACTGGGCAGCAGTGTCCACACTGCCATACACTAAGATACTGTAATTAAACACACACACACACACACACACACATTCACATTTCTCTCTGCGAGAAATAAGTGGGTTGAAAAGGCAACATATTTATTATTAGAATAAATATAAACACTGAAATGAAAACTAAAACCAAGTTTTTGGACTTTGAACTCACTTGCCATCTTGTAAGCCCACACAGATGGTGTTTCCAATCCTGGCATGTCCTTCAGCAGCCTGTTCCTCATCATCCTCAGCAGTTCTGGGTTCCATCACATACTCGAGGCTCAGCACTGGAGAGCCCAGAGAGAAGCTCTTCACTGAGCGTGGAGTGGATCTGTTCAGCGAGAAGATCTCCACCTGCCCATGGGTGTCATCTCCACCACTGGCCACCTGGACAGGACATAGGGAAAAGTTAGCATGTTTGAGAGACCGGGAGAGTGATGAAAAAAGCCAGAGAGAAAGCAATAGGAAGAGAGAGAGAGAGGGAACAAACATAAAAAGCGCAACATCCACAACTTTTGCTCACTGGTAACAACCAAAGGTTCTAGGGAAGAGGAGGATGCAAGAGAGAAACTGCAGAAACAGAGCAAAATGAATGAATCATTTATGGGGTGCCCTTTGATGTGTGTGCTGCTTGATGTGAATATCTGAGGTTGTTCTGATGCCATTTCAAAAACCTTTTAGTCTTGCTTAGCCCATAATTATAAATGTCGATCAAACCATTTAAATTGCAGATTTTTAAGGTCAGGCAGCCATTGGCTCTGTGCACGTTCTTAAAAGCAGTGATGCACCAAGTTGCAGTTGAAGAAGAACTGGCTTTGAGAAAAAACATTCTCCATTCTTCTTTTTTCAGTGCTTTCAGGGTTCCATGATTTGGTACATGCTCGTATGGTTTCTCTGCCCATATGTATTAATGAAGAACTGATGGTATGATGGAGATGTACTCACCCAGAGATAGCCTTGAGGCAAAGAGGTACTGGCTGCAGAGAAACCAAGCAGAGCACAATGGACTGGGTTGTGAAGGGCCATCTGTAGCTGTGGAGAAAGAGCAGACCTTGACTTTACACCATTTTAAAGGCTGGCCTAGGATAAAAGAGCAGCACTGCAGAAAGACTGTGAAGTAATCAAAAATGTGTGAACATCAAAATTGTCAGTTCACAGCACACAGAGCATACAGAATGGTATTTTAACATCACTTATAGATTTACATTTTAAATACATGAATAAAGTTTTTTGACACCATGTTAAATTATCCACAAAGTACAAATGAATGATACTATTATTTAAAGTTGAATCATTAAATCAGAATGACATGATGATGATTATTATTATTATTATTATTATTATTATTATTATTATTATTATTAAGGTTTTCTATTAAAGTAACTACCCTGCAATGTCCTGCTTTGATATGTTTTAATTACAAAAAGAACTTTAAAATCTGTTTGTTACATTTTTTGCATTTCATGTCAAACAAACCTCTGAATAAGAATTTTCAGTTCATTTTACAGCAGTCCTCACACTCATTAACACATCTGGGGGTATTTTTAAAAGAAGGTGCCAGCATGGGTGTATGGGAAATAGCTAAAGTGAAAGGACATTTAAAAGCAGACTAACTTGGCTCTAAATTAACCTAACGTAAAATTATTAAGACACAAATTGCCTCCCACCTACAGTTTAAGCCCACCAGCCCAGCTCTTTCGCCACTCCTAATCATCAACTGCCCATATGTGGAGGAACAAAGCCCCCTGCCTGCCAGAACTACACTAATCTCCATTACCAACAGCAACACGTCTGTCACACCGAGTAAACACATTAAATAGAGTCAACAGGCGTCATACGGCATCTCAACGCTTGTGTAGACCAAGATAACACACTACGCAGCCTGGACGAGGCTTTGAGTCACGAATGAGATTTGTTTGGTTTTTAAATCCCTCTGTTTTGCCGTAGGAAAAGAGCAGGAGGATGCCACACTACCGGTCTAGTGATCTACCAGGCTAATCTACAGTGTGCTCGCGAGAGGAGTGGGCTCGCACTTACAGGCTGAGCTCACCTCCCCTCCTGGACCCGCTCAGCAGGGATGAAGCCCTTTTTCATCTATTGGGGCCAAGGCTGTTATTCCTATTTTCCTCTCGACGAAAACATGAGGCTGGGTGATTAATATGTGCATGAATTAGCCTGTTGGAATTATTTATACTAAGGCTTTATGTCTGACAATCTCCCATTCCGTCCCAAAGCAAGGAAACACTGGCACTGCTCTGCTATATATATGTCGGCTAGCTTTGTCCCTCTTCCTTTCTTTTGTAATCTTTGGTGATTAGATTTGTTTGTTTGATACAATCCCAGCTCTGTGCAGAAAAAATAGCTTGGGAGCATACAGAACTTTCAATTACCTATATCTCAACTTTCTCATCCTCTCAGCTTCTCCTCCTTGTTTGCTTTCCATACAAGTGAGAGAAGGGCTGGATGTCAGGGAAGTGAGCCAACCATGTTCACATGGTTCAGATGTTTTTCTACAGGAATCTGCACCTCACTCTGGATAAACAGCTCCCTGCCTGACCTAATAAAGGCACTTGTTTACTTCCAGCTCTCATAAATCAACAAAGAGGAAGTCTTTCCTTTCAGCAGTCTAATACACTCCTGAACACTGTGAAGTTTTGCACTGAGGCATGGAGCAACTCCAGATGAATTCATCAAGTTCAATCCTTCTTGATCCACTCAATCACACAAGGACTACATACACCACAGGTTATTCCCTTCACACGCTGTCTGTGTCTACAAGTTCCCATGATGAAACAGATTATTCGTTCTCGTTCCCTCATGGACTATGATTTTCCCCTATGCCGGTAGTTTCCTCTCCATTGTTCATATTCTATTTAATCTCTGTGCTTGTAGCGCTGCCTAATACTTCACGCCGAGCTGCCGAGCTCGCAGAGAAAGACTTGAGGGAGTTTGGCCAAGGTGAAATAAGCTGCAAATCACAAGCTGCTGCACACAAAGCACTGCCAGGGCATACCAATTCAACTTTGTTGCATATCTGTAATGACTTCTTTTCCTTCCCAGTAGCACTGCATATATAGAATCAATTTTATAAATCACCAATGTAGCATTTCATGATTTCAATACAATTTGTATCGAAATCCTTCTGTGTATACCTATATACTCACTCTATAGGGTTACTGTAACACGTCCTGACCTAGGGCACAGTATAGCAAAAACATCCTGACACTCTAAGGCATTTTTCTATACACTATATTTAATTTTTCTTAAAGGTTTGATATTTTGGAACAGATAAAAAAGGAAAAAGCAACATTACTAAATTTCACACACTAAATCAACTTTAAATAATTATCCCCTCACTGTAATAAAAACACAGCTTGTGCTAAGTGCTACTGAAAGTGCTAATGAAATCCAATAAGCTCAGAAAAGCATTTTGTGATATATTCATTTATTCATTCATTCATTTTCTTTAACCGCTTATTTCACACTAGGGTCGGGCAGATACCCGGGCTCACCCTGGGAGGGGCGCCAGCCCACCGCAGTGCACACACGCCATTCACTCACACACACACACATACGATCAATTTAGAATCCCCAGTTCACCTAAGGCACATATCTTTGGACTGTGGGGGAAACCGGAGACCCCGGAGGAAACCCACGCCACCACAAGATGAACATGCAAACTCCACACCATGACCCGGATTAAAACCCTCAATGCATATTATGATATAATGTGACATAATTTATCATAAAAATGATAAATATTGTCATACTGCCCGCCTTTTCTCTGACTACTGTTATAGTCTGATGCCCCGGTGCTCAAACAGCCCTGATGTTGGATGTTTGCATTGTGCAAAACTGTTTGGGTTGACATTTAAATTAGTGAATAGTCCAAACACAGTGAATTTTCTTCTTGAGATGAGAAGCACCTCTCTGGCTTGGAACTGACTTCGAATTCACTCATGTTTAGCAGGCAAAAAAATTCTCCACAAGGGGGCAACATTGTCACTCAAATAACTTTTGAGTTTTAGTGATTTGCCATCAATGACACTCAGTTAATTTAATTGTTTGATACAGGGTGCTGTCTTGGTATGATATCAAGTGAAAAGGCTGAGTTTTCCATGGCTTTGAGAAAATGTTTAAAGGCTGAATATTTACCCATGTTGCCTGGCTGGCGTGCATTGGCCCATTTAGAGTGGACATTAGATACAGAAGGGCATTTGTGGACATTTGTAACACAATTTGGGGTCTAAACCATATAAAAATGGACCTAAAGTGGGATCCACATTTGCAACAGCAATGTTTTGAAAAGTGAGCCAAAGCAATTCGGAAGGCAACATGAGGAGAAAACACTAAAAACATGATTACAATAATAACAAGCTTGAAGTGCCAAATCTTTTGCAGTCTGATTACAGTCACTTCTAATTACCAAAAGCAAAACGCTACAATTAGCTGATTACCACTGTGTTCACATCAATAGCATCACCCACAGTACAAATTTATGTATGAAACTGGAGGGATCATTGTGCCCCACTTCCACAATGACTGCAAAGTGTAAATTGCACCGCTGGGAAATAAGTTATAGAATACTATGAGCCCCATGCTGTGTCTCACCTTTTGATCTTGCGCTTTCGGGGAGAACACAGACACACGGCAGGCCAGTAACGGGCACCAGAACGGAGGCTTAGTCTTCTCATCATCCTCTGCACAAACCCAGCCAGGCATATTCTCCTCCCCTACACACACAGCAACAAGCTTAGCCAGAAGCACTGCACATTCACTAGAATCTGAGCTTGCTGGGAAAGCACTGAACCCATGAGCTTAAAAATAAAAAGAGACTTTTTGACAGTTACTTACTTTGAGCAATTTTTGCCAGATGCAAGCGATTGACCCATGAAATTTTACTGATGGGGCTCGGAGTATTAAATACCACAGTGAAGCTGACAGGACGGCCAGACCTGTTGTAGAATGAGTGCAAAGACACAAAATGAAAAGAAATGGTTCATAAGATATTTAACAGGCAATCATCACCCCCCCCAGAGTAAACCCTGCCCTCCCTCAACCCCATTTGACAAAACGCCCTCAGCCTAAAAACGCCATTGTTTCTAACAATTTATGTTTTTATTACAATTTATTAGGAAACTTTACTTAAACGCTTAAATGCTATAAACTCCGGGGCTACTACTTTTACTGGATCCTTAGTAGCACCTTGAGTAAAAAGGTATTAACTTTAATAGTCCTAATAGAGAATTAATGAGCCGCGTAGGAAAAACCACAATGCTGCTAAAACCATACGATGTGATGGCACTTTGGAGGTAATGCCCAGCTGTTCTAAAATCTGTTCCCAAGTCCTGTTACTGAAGCCAAGCTCCGCCCATCTGGCCATGGGGTGAATAGACCAGCAGCAGCTGCTGGTCCTAAACAAATCCAGCAAGGCGAAGCCCTCTGGTATGAATCATTTCAATCATTCAAAATCACTTTAAATTGTTTAACAGGATAAGTGTGCTTCCTTCGGCAAGCCTGTTGCATCTGGGCACATTAGAGGCAATTTGCTGCAGAGCTCCATTTTGTCTCGGTCGCAGCTCACTGCTGTGAGCGGTTTCTCACAACTCACTTGTCAGGCTTGCCAGGCACCATGAGCCGCAGACGGCACTTGTTGGCACACTGGATCTCGTCCTCTTTGATGCGGATGAGCCTCTGCAGAGCCAGGCACCAGTCTTGTCCCACTGTGGTGTTAAGATTCTGCACACACACACGCACACAGACAGAGACAGCTGTCAAAGAGACTGAGTGCCCGTTAACATATCATTTAGCACTGCGTTTGCTGATGCTCAGCTATACAGCAATAGGAGCTAGAGCACAAGAACAAGGGATTATTATTCAGGATGTCCCAATCCAATCTAAAAGATCAGTATCAGAGTCAATCGAGATATATTTTAATACAATGGCATTAGTTAAATCAAGTAAAATCCAATTTCTATCATTTCCAAGCTACTGTACCTTACTGTGCTCTATTTATGTGACAGGAATAAACAGGAACGATTTTCAGAAGTTAACTTTGTCTAAATGTTTGCAGTGCAGCTATCTGAAAGTTTAAAATGAAAATCGCTCAAAAGCTACCTGTAAAAATCTGAAATGACAGTGTTTCAACTATGGGTAAAAACCTGCTCAAATCGCATCAAGCTCTTTTTATGGTGGAGTAGACTAGTGGACAGGGCTGGTCGATTATGGCACAGTTATTTTGGTCAGCATTGGGATGAAAAACAAATAATAAATAACCTGATAAATAAACAACAATAATTTAATAATTATAAAGAATCATTATATATGTATAATTTATATAATTTCTACATTATATAAATTATATAAATGATCAAAATGTTAGTGCACTTCTACAACCTACTAAAATTAAACTTTTCAGTGTATGAAAATAATAAATAAAAATAAATGAGACAAAATTAAATTAGATAATGAAATCATTATTTCACACTATGGTTAGTAAGAGCTTCAAGTTTTTAAATACGGTTGGTTTTTTGTCTGTTCATAAGTAAATAAAGATAATTTAGTATGTCTTTATATCTATAAAGATATATTTTTGCCGTATTACCCACCCCTGTTTCAGAGTGCGTTTCACTATCTACATACTACAATAACTAAAAGATGATTTTACTGCAGCTTTTCAAAATAACAGCTAACTAACACGTCTCGACAAAATAAACAAGTTTTATTCTCCTTTAATGCATGTGTGCTTTAATATCTTTAAAATACAAATAACTGCTCTCGATTTGCACAGATATTAAATATTAACAGGCACAAATCCAAACTTGACTGGGCTCCCTTAATCATTATTCAGAGCAGTGGTACTGTAGCTGCTGATAAGTGCAGAATCATACCTGATAGGATCCCTGAAGAGTGCCCACTAGCAGCGTGACCTCCTCCACCACTGAGAGATCATGCTGCAGCTCCTGTAGGTCCTGGTACAGCCTCGGTGGGCCCAGAAACATCTTACCTAGAACAACCAACCCTTCATTATCACCCTCCGTGACATACTGTATACATTCACCTCCAGTCGCAGAACTAGTCTGTGCACCAATCAAGTCTATAATATACATTACTGTTCAAACGTTTGGAATCACCACCAAAGCAAAATGAATCAATTTTTGCAAAAATGTAAACCAATCTGATTACATATACATATATAAAGTAAAGTAAAGTGGCCCCATATAGTCATGGGTGAACACACCACAGCACAGCACACAGTGTGAGCAATGTGAAATTCTTTCTCTGCATTTAACCCATTCACCAAGTGAAGCAGGGGGCTGCCACTAACTAGGGGCGCCCGGGGAGCAGTGTGTGGGGACGGTACCTTGCTCAAGGGTACCTCAGTGGTGCCACTAGCAGTCCAGGGATTCAAACCCACAACCTTCTGATCGCAGGGGTAACTCCCTAACCACTAGGCCACCAGAATCATTAATATGCTGTTCCTGTGCAACTTCACTAGGAAGCTGTAAAATTAAAAAAAGAATGTAGAAAAGAACTGTAATTCCAAACCTAAAATGGATCTAAAATGGATCTGACTGAGAGAGAGAATTTCAAAAAATTTGACAGGAAATCACTGAAAAATGGTAATTGCAGAAGGTCATTTATCAGTTAATAGCTTATTCAGTTAATAGCTTATATATAATAATAATGTTTTAAAATGTTTGAACAACACATCTAAAATAAATGGTAAATGGTGTCGTTTGTAGTATCCAAGTCTATGCCATTATTTTTATTAATAAGCTTAAAATAATTATGGCATTAAATTCTCTTTTGAATGGGAGTGAATAATGCATTATCATTAATTGGTGAAAGCTGAATAAGAATAAAAATTAATATGACAACAGTATAAAAGCCCCACATCTCACAAGAAAATCTAAAGCCTAAAATCAAAATAAAAAACTCCCAAGGACATCAGTACATCTTATTTGAGAATTAGGCCAGCGCTGCCCCCTGAGACTGAGCATGTGTACTCGCTCTGGGAGAACAAGTGCTGGGATTTGTTCGGAGCCCTGCAGAGACTCTTCAGACAGCAGTTCTCAGTTTCCCTGGTAAATAACATAAAAGGGCCATATGTGTGTCAGTATGGAGGTGCTGACTCCTAATAGACAATCTTACATCTGGAAAAGGTGTGATTTGTGAAGCCTCAGAGGTATTAACATCTAACAGACATTCCTGCATGTGGGAAAATCGCGGCCTGTGCAGCTACTGTGTGTGAGTAAGAAGCGCCGAAAGTCTGTTTGTTCATTCAGTTATGTCTAATGTTACCCAACGTGTGTCTGATTTCTTCTTGTGAAAGTGCTTCCAAGCATCCAAGCGAGGACTGCAGAGCTACGTCAGTGTTCTTACAAAGACAATGAGAAAGTCAAAATGGCGTAAAACTTTTACACCATTAGGATTTAGGATCTTTCATTTAGGACTGAGTATATCAATATTTTATCACTGAGTCACAAAGGGCCCATCACATTCATCAAACGCCTAGTCAAGTTATTGTTTAAATATGCTCTTCTGTCTCCATTCTGGAGCGGGGCTGTCTGAAACCGTGACATCATTCTGACCTTGTGAGTTGACAGAGCTCAGGCGTTTGGTCCCACTGGGCTGATAAACGGTGTCATTGTTCAGGGGGTTCTCCTGACCCACCTCCACCACTTGAACCTGCTGTAGAGGAGCACTCCACTTCACAGTGTACTTTGGCCCAACAGGGACCAGACTGCTTATATCCGGAGGGCCCCTGTTTGAAGACAAAGGCACAGTTTAAAGATCTAAAGGCCGTGACAGAACAAAGCTTAAACTGCAGTAAGATTTAATTCATGATCAGAGGGCCTCTGAATAATTGTGACAGAATCTCAGGGATAAGAATGAGCCCTTGTGATCAACTTGGCTCCACAAGAACAAGACAGACCACACTGCGATAGCAGGAAATTGTTATTCATGTCATCATCCATCAAGCGTCACCCGCATTGAAGATTAGAGCTGTGAAGTTGAATGGCACCCATTTTTGCGATGAAATGCTGTGAAATCACAATACTTTGAAGACCCTGTAAAGCTCATTGTCACAATCGAAAAAGTTCACAGAACTGAAAATGTTACCTTGGCTCATCAATGACGTAATCAATGCCACTTTCAGTGTATCTAGATCATCAGATAAAAGGGCAAATACAGGAAAAGATGAGGCCTCAAGGCTCAATGTTCACTTTACTTTCAGAACATTTTTAAATGAGAAAACATTCACTAGTGTTCAAAAGATTGGAAGTCACAATAGTGGGTATTACTGTATTCAGTAATAATGTATACAGTGTAAACAAATACTGTTTATTTTGAGATTCAATATTTGGAAGGGGAGAGTAAGATTAAATGATAAATTAGAGAGATATCTAATGAACAAAAAAACACTGTAGTTATCAACTTTAAGTCTTTTCTTGACACAATATCTGCCTTCAGATTTGATCACCATTTTTCAAATATAAGGCATTCTGGATACTTTGAACAAATTTTATTATTGAATTTAATTTTATTTATTCTCAACGTTATTTCGATTTCTCAAATATCATGGAATCTCCTGCAGCTCTATTCATTACTTTGAACATATCTAAAATGTCATAATGCTTCTTCTGACAAATTATCTTAATATTTTTTGCTGGCCCGACCTGCATTTTTTGAAGCTTTGAATGCCGGTTGGAGGTTCAAAATGAGTCTCTGAATATTCATCCTTAATGTCACTCTTACCAGAAATGCAGAAATGTTCCATTCCACATTGAATGGCACAGCAGTCAGAACGTAATGTTGCACCATTTATGCCAGAATGGAAGATAAGGTTCAATTTAAGGCAGAAAATAAGAAAAGAAGAAGCCAATGTCAGCTTTACAAATTCCACTGCAAGTCCCGTAACTGTTACTTCAGTGTTTTATAATAAATGTTGTATTTTTAGCAATTAGCTGCGCCGCTGTTTCTGTTATCTCTTGTCTTTGCTTCATCTAAACAGGTGAACAGGGATGGGTGGTTAGGATTTTACTAATCAATATCCATACCAATACTCTTAGTATACTCTTTAGTATCAATATCGATACTCTTATTGATACTAAACTCCATCTGGTGCAAAAATATATTATTACATTACAAGCTAAACTGTTTCCTGCCTCTCACGCCCCTCCCACTGATCCAATCTAGCATCATGAACTGATCTTGCTTCTCTTTCAGAGAACAGGGAGTGGATGTGATATTAACCTTCAGCTAATGTTAATTGGTATAATATTTTTAAAAATTTTCCAACATCATGTCCTATGATTGTTCTCCTACTTTGATGTTCAGATAATTTTATTAATAACAGTGATGAATAAGCTTTTGAGTCAGAAAAATATTAGGAAGAGTTTTGCCAAATTTGTTTAGGGTGTAAAGGGTTAAAGATGAACTATCCAAAAACTACATGTAGAAACAAAAACGAATCCTCGACTATTCGAATCATTAAAGCCAGCCCTGCTTTACATCATTTTACACAAGCCTACAGCAAAGCTGGGTTTATTTAATAGACATAGTGATTCCAAGCTTCTGAACTGTAGTTTAAGAGTTTTTTCAGTGCCCACCAGAAAACAGTCTGTAAACGTCACTTACTTGAGATTGATGTTTGCACAGACGAGCATGTCATTCAGAAGAAAGACTTTGCGTTCCTTGGATTTGAGGACCTGTCCCTTCTCCCCGTACACCGTCTCAATCAGCGTTTCGCACAGAATCAGCTGCTTCTGATCTGAGTTCAGTTGCTGTGAACACAATTCATTAGTCAATCAACCAAACCGTACCACCATGCAGTAACAACTTAAGACAGAAAATCTTATAGCAGTTTCTCTTTGACACCCAGAATACAGTCTTGGCTTTTCTTCATCTGTAGTGACTGTGATCCACTGTAATGTCTCCCAGCACTCCGCTTTTATTCTGCGCACTCAACCAAAGCTGGGGAGGATGAATTGCTCCAACCTTAGAGAATCCAGACAACTATTTAGCCCTCAGCTTATTAGCATATGAAGGCAGGATAGGAGTGATTTTTTTTCTTTTCTTTCCACTGTGCAGCTGCTGTGAGAGACAGGAGCACCCTCTAGTGAATTGAGAGCTTCATAAAGGCTCCATTTACGGGTCCACGAATTTTAGTCTCTGACAGATGCGAGGCCATAACTGCACCAGCGCATGACCCAGATCATCAGTCATGATAGCTCCTAGCAAGATTCAAATCACTGCAGTGCCACTTTGGAACAAGCACCATTACTTTTCAGTAGCAGGAAATGAATAAGGATCAGCATTATATGTGAAGGTTTAAGATTTAATATCACTAAAACAATAAGAGATCTCTGAGGTAATGAATGGATTTATTGTTCATGCAGAGTCCAGGTACTCTCAGGTATGCAAATGAGCAGAGCATATACTGCTCTCAATAAAAATAATTTCCCATTTCATATTAGGGAAAACACAAAAATAACTTTGAGATTTTAACAGTCAGTGTTTCAGGTTCTTCCTCTCTTTCTGCTAAATAAGCTGAGGGTGCTAAGGCACACAGTGGTTTTGCTGAGTAACTGTTTGAAGTGTGTCTGGCAGAGGAAAGGGATGCTTTGTTGTGTGTGACCTTGCTGAGGGCCCGGTCGCTGTTGCTGCGCGCTAGCTGCTGGATCTCAGACAGCTGTTCAGCCAAACGTTTCTGCTCATTCAGCTTCTCTGCCAGCGTCTCCAGCTCGGTCAGAGCCAGCTGCAGCGGCAGCCTGTCACGGTGCCCGGCCGGAGTGTTCTTCAGCATGTCCTGAGCACATAAACAGAGAGAGCTGTTTTCATACAATGTCAAAACGAGGTCAGTACAAACGTCCTATGTGTATTAAGTAGTTGTGAAATTCTTCTCTGCATTTAGCCCATCCACCAAGTGAAGCAGCGGGCAGCCAGGAACACAGCACCCAGGGAGCAGTGTGTGGGGACGGTACCTTGCTCAAGGGTATCTCTGAGGTGCCACTAGCAGTACTGGGATTCAAACCCACAACCTTCTAATCACAGGGCCAACTCCCTAACCACTAGGCCCCCAGCTGCCTCATCCATGATTAAGATGTCTGCCACTGCACTTTTTGTAATGTGGATGGTTCTGTCACGGATCGGACAAGAATGGAAACCGAAACTACTGGTTAGACCAGTGTAGCGTGGCGGATGAACCCAATCGCAGACAGAGGCGAAATGAGTTGGTAGACCATGCACATTGCTCTGAGAACGCTCTCGAATCAGAGTAAAGATTCCCACCGGAATCTGCGTTCTCACTCACACACACAGAAGGGTAGAAAGAGAGGGAGAAATGAGAACCCGGGTTACTCACGGCACCGTTGACTGGAGATGAGTTGGCCAGGAACTTGACTCAATGACTGAGCGAAAAATATTACCTACATCCTGTTTATATACCCTGTGACGTGCGTCATTTCTGAAGTCCCGTGCATGTCACGTGTCTGGTGCGTGTGACAGGTTCTGCTTGATTAGGATTCTCTCTCTTTTCTGCCTTTATTTGGTCCATATACTTTGGGTGGCCTCTCTCTACTCACCTGCAGGATGTCTTTGGGAAGGTTCCCCAGGTTCTCCTGCACGCTGATGGTGTATGGTGAAAGCTCAAACACAGGCGCGCAGTCATTCACGTCCAGCAGCACGATGTTCACCGTGGCACGATCAACTCTAGGGCTGCTCCCACGGTCCGCAGCCTGGACCACCAGCGAGTATGATGGACGGGTCTCCCGGTCCAGTAATTTGGCAATGGAGATCACTCCAGTTACCGAATCTATCCGGAAGTCGGAGTTCCCATTTCCAGCGGCTATGGAGAAGCGAATCTGCCCATTTGTGCCTTCGTCTGCGTCACTGGCGAACACTTGTAGGACATCGGTTCCACTGAGCATGTTCTCCTCGATCTCAATGTCGTAGATGTTCTGTGAGAAGCTGGGTGTGTTGTCGTTTACATCCAGGACCACCATGGTCACCTCCATTGTGGAGGACAGCACTGGCTGGCCTTTGTCTGTAGCTACCACTGTCAGCGTGTAATTGGCCATCTCCTCACGATCCAGCTCCCCCACCAGCCTCACACTCCCATCAATGTTGTCGATGCTGAACTTGATCCCATACGAGCCCCCTAAAGAATACTCCACGTAACTGTTAGGCCCGCTGTCCGCATCAGTCGCGTGCGCGGTGAAAACCACCGTATCCACCGCCGTGTTCTCCTGGACGTACGCCATCTTCTGCGAAGTGAACACTGGCGGGCAGTCATTGACGTCCAGAAGGATGATGGATACCTGGGCGGTGCTGGTGAAGCGGGTGCCTGGAGGTGGAGCCATGTCGTTGACGGTGATGACAAGATTGTAGAAGGACTGCATCTCCCGGTCAAGATGTTTTCGTGTTTGAAGGACACCTGCGTTCGTAATGCTGAAGTGGGCCTGAGGGTCTCCTGAAGCTATGGTGTAGGACAGCTGGGCGTTGGGACCTGCAGAAGAACACCAAAGCCTTCAATTTATGATATATAAGAAGGTATCCATTAAAATAAATATATAAGGGTTTCTCTTATGACAAGCTGTGCTTTTGAAAACAAGCTCTGACTCAGAAAGGAGGCACAAGGCACAACAAAATATAGTTTTGTTGGTCATTACTTTTCTTTCCTCTTTTTACTGTCCTTTGTCATATTTTTGACGCTGTTTCATTACCAGCATTTATAAAACAAGTACCTTAATTATTATTAGTAGTAGTACCAGTAGTATTTTAAAATTAAAAATATTATATATATATATATATAATATGGAAAGCCAAACAGGAAATATTCAATGAAACTTGATATATATAGAATGAAACCCTATATATATGGAGTGAAACCTGATATATATGGAATAAACACGGATATATATTGAATGAAACCTGATATGTGTGGAATGAAAACAGATATGTATGGAATGAAACCTGATATATATGGAATGAAAGCAGATATATATGGAATGAAACCTGATATATATGGAATGAAACCTGATATATATGGAAT
>JBBPCZ010000142.1:25255990-25271725 GCA_037974445.1 Brycinus macrolepidotus | reverse complement strand
TATATATATATATATATATATATATATATATATATACCTCTGAAATTAAATGTTTTGCCCTTTCAGTTTAAAGATATGCAATATTCAGGACAGGACTTTTTGTCCTGAAAATCTGCAAAAACGAGACTCACAAAAAAATCTCAATTAGATGATGTTTCTTTAGGAAAGATTCAGAGCATCATGCGATGTCAAATGACACTACAGTTCCATGCAATCTGATTGTTTTTCTTACAATTATTTTAAAGTATTCTTTACTATTCTGCAACTGTAAAAGTGACTTACATAGTTGTGGGATACAGACAATAAAAACATTCTAAGCCCATTTTTGTAACAAGAAACTTCATATAAATGCACCAAACACAACTCACTGAACATAATTAACTGCAGTCTAGTCTAACATTCCAGAATTTATTGAAACGGCACTTTCAGTTCGATGTGGCTTGATGCTGCGATGCACTGTTACACCCCTTACAGACGCAGACACATTTTACAGCTAAAGACCACCCATAAAGCCTGGTAAAATCCAGTACATAAAGAAAAGATGATTTCAGTCTTATTTCATAGATCATTTCCTGCTTAATGAACCGTGTCCATGTAAAAACAAGGGTACCCTTTGAGCCACTAATGAGTGTGAAAAAACATTCCCATTCATCTTTCCCTTACAGTTAATGCGTGATCAAAGGAGTCTGCGTATGGTAAGGAAGACACTAAAGTGTGCAATAAGGCTGTACGTGGAGCCGTTACAGAGTAAAGAGTAAAGGGGGAGATCATTTGATAATGTTCTACAGTATGCTGGTGAGGGAATGTAAGAGGATTATGAAGTGCAGTAGTGATCTCACCCACCTAACAAGTGGGCTAGATAGCATGCTTAGGCAAGCTGCTTTCCACAATGCTTGTTGTAGAATGGTGGTATTTTTTTGTGGGTATTTTCCTCTCTGTTTCACTTCCTCTAAGCAGAGTAAGGAAATTCCGTAGCAATATGCGGTTAATTTTAGCCAAAAGTATTCACAGCAAGAGAAGTATGAGGAGAAAAGTGTGTGTGTGGATGTATGTGTGTGTGTGTGTGTGTGTGTGTGTGTGTATGTGTGTGTGTGTGTGTGTGTGTGTACTGACCTGCAGGAGAAGAATAAACTGAGGAAAGCGCTGGATTGGCTTTACCATAAGGCCATAAAGGGTGATCCTATCAGCGCTGGCAGCTTGTTTCTTCTTGAAGTCAGAACATAAAGCAGAGAAATTGAATGTGAATGTGACTTGTTTAATTCAATTTAAAATGTCATACAAAAAAGTTATACAATCTGTAAACGGACATTGCATTAAAAATCAATAAGCTGACGTCAGATGTCACGTGTCACAGGGCCAGTACGGACAGAAATTGGTCATTTCAATGTTTTTGCATTTTAAAAATTTTAACAAAGATTCGTGTATGAAGTGCAGTGAGTATCAGAAGTGCATATTTCAAACGATATTCGATTAGGTTCTTATTTTATTCCATTGGGGGGGAACATTTAGATGACACTGGGTTGCTAAGCTAAAATGTCTGCATTTTATTAATTGCACTGTAACTGTACTTTTATGTATCCTAAATGTTTTGTATTGATTTCACTGTATTTATAATTATATGTTATATGTATTCTAACGGTTATATTTCTCAGTAATGTCAGTGCAGGTACATATAGTCCCAGTTTCTAGATTTTCGTAATGTCAGTGCAGGTACATATAGTCCCAGTTTCTACATTTTCGTACGCTGACACAAGCAGATATGCTCAACAAAAATCCTGGAAATCAGTGTGAGGGCTATGGTGTCGTCTTGTGCACTTTTGAGTGAGACATGGAGGATGCAAATGACCAATATCGGACAGATAATTACATTTTGCCATTCAGTGAAAACTATATTGGCCACAAAAATAAAAAAAGTATTTGTGAAGGGAAGAAAAAGAAATTCACCTTGAGAAATTCCAGAAATGCTGGCTTAGACATGCAGGCTTTCTTGATAAGAGCCATTGCATTGGTAAAGTTGTTGACATAATCACTGTACACGTCTAGGACCATTGACTTTGAGAACTGCAAGGGATTGGAAGATAAGTAAGAAAATGCATATACACACACACAAGTGCATATACACCTTCACACAGTTTCACAAAGCTAAAAATAATCATAAAAAAGCAGTTTCCTAGACCTCCAAGACCTAAAAAGACACTATTTTCCAAACCCATATTTTTAGCTGTGGTTGCACATCTTCTTCTAAAAGTAACTACGCAGACATTATTTTCCTTTTGACTAATCGAGCATGCAGTGAACATATAGAGCACGCTCACAGCTGCTGGTCACAGCTTGGGCACTGCAAAGGAAATGAGTACTATTTAAATAGAACTGCTGAGCACAGAATCTCCTGTTTTTCAGTCTGAAAAAAGCCTGCTGCAGCACACAGCCAGAACAAGGCAAACACGGTGGTGAATATAGAGGGCCCACAGAGATAATTATAGCACCTATAAGAACAAGTCTTTGGGTTAATAGAGCATACATACAACACCTTCAGTTAGACCACAGCTCTTGAAGTGAGCACCTTTTCAGTGAATATTTCATGGTATTTGATTAATTGTCTTTGCTGTTAAGGTGACTACCATGTGGTGCGCGTTGCTTTTATAATGTCGGCAATAGTTGATAACAGCATGAGAAGAAAGTTCCTGAAATAGGTTACTATTCACTACACTTCTGCTCTTCTGCTTAGATGACATTACGTAATGCATCATACCACCGCTGACAAGCAAAAGAAACCAAAGGGGGCCCGAGTTAACAAGATCAAGCTTGCCTAGCTACACAGTCCTCAAGGCAAACTGAAATTATGAGCCGCACTTTGGACCCTTTGTGGTCAGACTGGTTTGGAGGAGGGTTTGGAGACTCACTGAGGCTACGAAGAGGTCCCCGATGGTCTCTGTGCGGTCCCACTCAGCCACACGGGAGGCCAGAGCAATCTGAAACATGGCATGGCACTGCAGGATCTCTTTGAGGCGGAAGAAAATGGGCTGGATTTTCTTAGGGCTCAGGATCCGTGGCTCTGCCTCCAGCAAGGGCTTCTGGTAATCCTAAGAGAGGATTACAATGTAGGAGATGAATATATTTCTTTTTAAAAGAAGTACAGACAAAGACATTCTTAAGTACAGCTAACTTGCTTTATCACTCTTGTAACAGAACTTTATCTTGAAAATGGTAACTTTAGAGGAGAAAGAAAAATGTTAACTATTAAGTAAATAAAGAGATTTTATTCCAAGTAATTTTGTTGGGCCTTTCATCATGAAATGCCCGCATAATGTAAAGCGGCAGCTGTCATTATCAAATGGTGCAAGAAAACAAGAGAAAAAAAAATCCAATTAAGTTTTCATATGACTGCAACAATATGCATGTACTGCCAAGACAAAATCCAGAGTGGCTGCCTAGGAGCTAATTATATAATCAAACCCAGAGCAATCAGCCACCTACTTGCAAGATTCTTTTCAGGGAGTCCAAGTAGCTTATCTCACTTTGGACAATAGAGCCAAGAATATGACGTCTTACAATCTAAGACAAAAAAAAACCATATTTGTTATTGAAACAAAATGAGTCAGCATGCATTCAATATTTTAAATGGAAAAGAAAACTCCCAGAAAACAAAAAAGACAGCTGCATAACATGTACAGTTCAATGCAAAAGTTCTGCATGCAGTCCTGGTCAAATTACATGCTTGTTTTCAAAGTGAAAATAAGTTAAAACATCCACTATACAGAAAAACATAAATATGACATTTTCATACAAACTGTATGGCATAATTTCTATTTATTTGCTGAGTTTAAGATATTGGAAAAAATACAAAAAATAAAATGTGCCATAACCTTTGCACAGACCACAGTTTATGGTTTATTTGTTATTCCAATATGTCAAATTCAGTAAATAAACAGTAATTACTAAAATGTACAGCAGTGTGTTCTCTGTAGAGAATGTGTACTTATTTTCAAATCAGTAAAACATGTAATTTAACCAGGGGTCCTCAAACGTTTAGGATTTTATATCTGATAAACCAATGAAAATACTGACATGCAATTTGGAAAAATAAAGTGGAGTTTTCGTGGAGGACACATGAACACAGCTGCACACATACATACCTGTTGGCTGTTGAGGCCCTCTGGCATGGGACAAAGCTGTGGTGGTGGGTGCTTCACGTCGGAAACAGTCACATCCAGGTAACCAGAATCATCTTCCGTGTCATCTGCATCATACCATACCTACAGTTAACATATCAGTACTACCACAACATCTTCTCACTCACACCTACTCCTTACTCCTTATCATGTGGACCAATCCCTCAACAACTTCAGACAAATTATCCTCAGCTTTCTAAATATATTTCTGTATCAGTGAAGCATCAAAAGTTTAAAAAATCTCAAACCTGTGTTCTCTTTTTTATTCAGGAAGGAGACTTTGCGCATCATGGCTATTTTAGTCTTCTCCAGGCCATCTTTAGTGCCATTCCGGGCAGCTTTCATGAGCTGTTGAACCTGTGAGAGAGGAGAAGAGTGCTGAAACGGGCAACGCGGAGGAAGACAGGGGGAAAAGGGTCAATCCTGTACAAAGAACAGCGTGTACAGAAGCTGGGACAAAGTCACTGTCTGACCAGTCCTCATTGCAACAGGTTTGGAGGGATTGAAACTGTTTCATTTTCACTGTGAAACCAAACTGTAGAAGAAAAAAAAACTTCTTCCACTGTACAGGACAGTTCGCTGTTTTTCTATGTTAACTACTGTAATCGTCTGTGCTGAATGCGACAATGAATGATGAATGGTACTGCATCTACACTGCTCCTGAGAAAGTATACCTTGATGTCATAGGTCTGTTTGATCTGGCTGACGTCTGGAGCCCCTAACCGCATGGCCAGCTCACGTTTGGTCCGGGCACAACGCTCCTTTAGGCGCCGTACATCCGGAGAAATCTACAGTCACCACCATATCCATATCCACCAACAGGGATGGTGATTTAGATCAATATTTACAGAGGGAAAGGCACAAGGACACAGAGAGGAGAGAGAATGAGGAAACAAACAGAGAAAATCAGAGTGAAAGCAGACAGTGAATCGTTCAAGGACAATCAAAAAAAGGCGAAGGCTGATCCATTGTAATGGGCAAGGCAGAGACTGCCTGTATTATCCAGCAATTTCTCCTGTGATTGGCATATAAATTGCACACAACAAGCACAGATAAATTTAGCACCCATTCCAGAGAGACCCACACCAGCGCACTGATTAGTTTACCTGTTTTCAGCAGATATCATGCATGGCATTAAGCATCTGTGAAGAAAGTGCTGATCAGCAGTGTTCACATACAGAGATAGACTAAAATGAGCAAAAGCAGGAGAGGAACAGGGGAAGCCCAGGAAGGAAAGAGAACTGAAAGAGATTGCTGAGTGAAAAAAAATCCACTGGCACAGCCAATTACCCTTCCTCTCCCCACCCACACGCTGTCTGCAGACCACAGCAGTCAGAAATGGTTGTTGTCATGCCATGTTGTAAGTAATACAAAGTAAGGTCAGTGTGGCTGATGCAGCAATGTATGTTTCTGACAACAGCTGCATATTGCCACCTTGTGACAAAGCACAGAAATGATCAGTATTTCATTTCAAACAAGTCATGAGCACAGTTTTGAACTTACCCCAAATGTTGATCAGCCAAGACACATTTGGTGTCCAAAGTTTGCTTTTTCAGTTTTGACCTGAAGCTAAAAGGCTAATATAGCTAACAGGGAACAGACATTTCTAGTCACCAGTTTCAGACTGTGCAAGCTGCATGCCTAAATCATTACACTCCTGCCCCAAACCACATCCACTTGTTAAGGAACCTCAAGCCAAATTTCTTTTGTCATTTCCAACATACTGCTATCTATACAAATTTAGGCCTCCTACTGTTTAAAGCTATGCAACATACTCAGTGTGGTCTGAGGCAGCAAACTGTTTATACCTGATATTTAAATCTTGAGTGATCTGATCATAAGTGGACAGCGAGCTGTTTGCATCTAACACTTTTATGTGACTCGAATGTGTCTCCGGGGATGAAGAGGGTGCAGTCCATTTACCACGTCAGTTTTTCACTGTGTTCATTATCAGACAAAAATCCCTCAGAGGTGTTTGTTTTCATGTAGAAACATTTAGAAAGCATGGACTGCTTATGTAGCTTGAAAAGAGAAAACACAATTAATTAGGTGGTCCTTTGCTGCTTCCGGGTATGGGTCAGGAGGCTTTAGCGTTCACATTTCAAATGTCCAGACTTGAATTTTTACTGTCTGGACTTGAATTTCCCACCCCTGGTTATGTAATCATACGAGACCGCTTCCGTAGGTGGTTTGAGTGATTATGTGTTCAAGATGCATTGGTTTCCATTCACACCTGTACTTCCCACTTTTGATCAGATCACTAGATGTGAACTTGGTCTCTGTGATAATTCAGGCATGCAGTTAACATGATGCTAAACTGGTGGTTATTAGCTAAAGGAAATGGAATAAACAAACAGAAACTACCTGCTTTAGGTAGTGACTGAAATGTGTCAGTAGCACAGAGAGTTATGAAGGCTTATCTATGTGAAGACTTCATAAAGGTGATAGTCCTTTGCATGGCCCCCATTAGCACTGCATTCTTTCCCATGGACGAGCAGACCCCATGCTTGCCCACCTTGCTGCGGGTTGGCTGCTTGACCTCAGCGTCCGATTGCTCATCATAACTCTCAAACTCACTGGAGCTCCACCCATTATCCAACATCCCTGCTGACTCATCAATCCTCTGCACATCCTCATAGATCATATCATCACCTATGAAGAACAGGAAACACAGAAGAGCAATATATAGTGTACAGCTGTGGGAGAGCTCTCCTTGCACTGCCTTTTTTGACACACAGCCGCTTAATACTAAATTAAAGCAATGTAACATTACTTTATGTTCAATAAATGTTGCTTTGAGAATGTTAGCTCCTAACATATGAAGGCTCTTTACAATTATAGCCAAAGTTATGGGAATGCTGGGGCTTTCAGGTGAAAAAACATTCACATGCAAAATACTAGCCCATCTCAGCACTGGTGTTTCTCTGTTTTATCGTTTACTTTGCCATACAACAATGAATGGGTCTGGATTTAGGATACAAATGAGCTGTTGTTTTACAATGCAAGAAACCAAGGCACAATATGCAACCCTCATTCATTATTCAGTAAAAGAACGAGCTGTGGTAGTGAAATGTCTAAATTCTACAAGCACTGTATAGTTTGAATACTAATAGCAATATTACAAGTCTATATGAAGAAGGCAATAAAGACTGAATAAATTAAATACTTAAAAAATCCAATATTTACAGTGAATGTGACACTAATACTGCTACCAGACTATCATCACTACATCCAGAGTGAGACTGGAGACCAGAGCTTCACTGACCTGCTTCAGGCGAAGGAAGGTTCTCACAAGGGACGTCATCATAGATCACCTCTGAGCGAGGCGGCAGAGCTAAGTTCTCCTGTGGGGTAGATGAGGGGACGTTCTCCTCTTCTTCAGTAACTGGTTTTCCTATAGAAAAGGCATTCTTAATGTCAGTAAATGAACTCGATGTTGATGTCCTCCTTTTGTATTACCAATCAGCTTCAAATCACTGATCTTCTCAGCAAACAGCTTACGCATCTGTACCAACGTGCAAATACAAACTGCTAGGTGAAAAACGAAACCTCTGTATGAATATTGACTCTACAATGGATCAATCTAATCGCAGACAAAAGCACTAGCAAGCAAAACGGTACGTCAGGATTTATTTACAGGCACAAACTCTTCTTCAGTGTCACCAGCATAACTTAATACACTTTCATTATATTCATAAAGACTTAACATTGCAGCCCAGGCCAGCAGCGATAAAGGGCATTCCATCAAGATACACAGACTTCATTTCTATTCCCAAAGGCTGGAATAATGCTGCAGAGATCTGTTAATAGAGTTTGTTTAACAGATGGTATCTCATGCTGAGTCTGACTGCTCGGTTTTTCTCAGAGACAGACGTCCTCAAACGGCTTATGTGTGGCCATATCTGAAGGTCATGTCTAGAATTACAGTCTGGAATGTTACTGAAGCCACAGCGTACAGCAGTTTCACTTAGCAGGGACAATCAATACCTACAGCACACACCTGCATAAGGCAGAAGGCTCATAAACAAACAGTACAATAGTTTTACACACAAAAAATAAAGGCTACAAAATCGCACAGGAGATTAGGGGTGTAAACCTTCAAAACCTTTCTGAAATCCACTGTTCACGTCAATTTAATTCAAATATAACAATTATTTAGAAATTTTTAATTAATAATCAAAACAGGCCTGAATACACAAATGTGTCCAGAGTAACTCTTCACACATTGGTGGAGAATAAAAGCAAGTTTTCTTGGATTTTCGGTTTGAAAATAAGTTGGGTTTTTTTGGACAAAAAAGGGCACGTATTGAATATTATTAGAATCAGTTATAACTCTACCATTCTACCGCCATCAGATCAGTACATTTTACACCCCTAATGGAAGGGCAAGGATTGCTGTTCTATTTTAGCCTGAGAGCAGCTACAGTACAGACAAAGGATTTTTTAAATGTAATTTCTAAGGGAACACACTAGAAGGAGGCCAGGGCTGGTTGTGGGACACATATACCTTTGTGCAGTCGCAGTGTGAGCTCTGATACCACACTGAACCATTCCCGAGAGCGAGCTGGCACTTGAACTGAACACACACACACACTTCACTCAGAACCAGAACACTGCTTCAAGCTCTCACATGATGACCTGATTCACTGCAAATCACCAAATCACCAAAAGATGGCAAACCACTGTTTTCCTGCCAGCTTCATGCATAATCAACTCATAGATCAGTTATGGAATAATGATTCTCCAGTGCCAGCATTTCATAATTTATTACAGCTTATAATAAAGAATAGCATTAAAATTCATCTCATGCCACTTCTTCAACAACAGTGTCACATTGCTGAGTAGGTGGTCAAAATGTAAATGTATGCAGAAAAATTTAAAAAATGAATCCTCTGGGTGATTGTCATTGAAATATATCTTCTGGAAAACATGATCTCTTTATTAGGGGAATTTGAAATAAACGTGATTGCTTCCAGTGAGCTCATGTGTCCCCTGGTTTTGATTAGGTGAAGTCACTGTTTTGATCTGAACGTGCCGTATCATTGTTTGGGTCAGATTTCATCCCCCAGTCTTTGTGATGGTAACAGAGGACTGTGTTGTAACACAGTTCCCCCTCAGAGCCAACAGACCTGTTTGAGCAAACACGTGAACATCCTTCTTTGTGACAGGCATATAGTAACATTCAGGTCTCGAGCATAAACCTACAGATCACAGACAGAGCTGAACAGTGGCAGTTCCTGGGAACTTTCTGTTCCTTTATTATGAGCAGATATTGTAAAACTGTAAAAATTTTTACAACAGGACAGTGCAGTACCTTCATAAATGGTGTTTCTCTTCCATATGCTCTTGGTCTCCTCAGTGACTCTGTGTTCAGCAGAAACAGAGCTCCTGAAACATTGACAAAGTGGCCATTACTCATACGAGGGGAGAATTAGTAACAGTGATATTTATTCTGAAGATGGAGGACAATGTCCCAACTCCTAACACACAGACTCATTGACTACATAGCAGAACACAGCTATGACAAGCAAATAACAAAACATTATGAGTCTCTTGCCTTAGAGGCTGAAACCACTGGTCAGAATCACTGTAAATCTTTGTAGCTTCCCATTCTTCCCACTTTAATGGAATTTAAGGGGAATAATAACTCTTAGAACTTTATGGGACAGTTTCCTAGACCTGGATTAAGCCTAGTCCAAGATTCTATTTTCCTTTTACTTGAGAAACCTCATTCAGAATGTGGTCTCCTGCTGATCAGACATTTCTTCTGAACAAAAGAGCCCAGTAGTTTTGCACATGTCTCTTGATGTGTTTTAGTAATTGTCTCAACAAAGTCACACTTAGTGCTCAAATTTACCAAGATATCAAGTTATCTTCAATTTCAACAGTGTCACATGATTAATGTATTGAAAATGTAGGCATCTGCAGTAAGATCTAAAGCAAGGCAAATCTGGAAGGCACATAATCTCTTTATTATGATTACTTAAGACAGGAATGTCTTTAGGGATTTAATTGTTTCTCACTGAAGACTAAGAGTATTCTTAGTTTTGATGCAGGAATATCTTTTACCATTTTTATCTGGGACAGAAGTATCCGAAGTCTCCCTTTTGTCTAATGCAAATTTTAGGAGAATTTCCATGAAGTCTCTAGAGCCATCAAAGATTAACATTTGAGAAATACAGTTTTTAAGTGACCCACTTAAACAGGCTCAACATTTACTTCATCAATGAAACTCCTTCATTCAATCAAATTCTTTGATATAAACTGCTAACTTTTCTTGCAAGTGGGCTTAAATGGGTCACGTCAGTATACAATGTTTACATTACAGTCAACTTACCCATCTGGAGACTGCCTGGCTACCATATCTGGATTAAAAACAGAAAACCGTTAATTTTAATTAAATTAAAAAATTAAAAATTAATTTTTATATAGCAATGTTGCAAAGTGCATTTAAACAAGTTGTGATGTCACTAGATCATGGGTATGACTTACCTGGGCTTGTTACATGTGAAGGAATAGTTTGGGACTCCTGACCAGCAGAGGTTCCTCCATTTATTCCCTGGCAATGACTGGCTGAGACACGCTTCATTGCTTGACTGTAAAGTGCATTTGAGGCCATAGCGACACCAGTGGGACCCTGTGAAGGCCCAGCTCCAGCAGGAGAAACTCCTAAATCTTGATCTCCATCAGCGTTCCCAGCTGCATCGCGCTCGTCTTCTTCGCTATCATCAAACTGAAACTTCTCACCCAGCTCCTCATCTTCATCCTCCTCCTCTTCCTGCTGAGCTGTCTGAGCCACCCCAGTCGGCATAGACTCTGAAATCAAACAAGACAGTTTACATGTGAATAAGATGACACATCAGAAAGGGCTGGCACTAGATTTGTAACCTCATGGTTCAGTTTGATTGGGATTATCTGAACTAACAAACTGATTTGATTGCAGTTCTTGGGGAGATACTTCAAGGCATTCCAAAATCTGATATTTCACCATGAATTGATTTGATTCTATCAGTATGATTCAAAATGATTTTTAAAACTGAGCCAAGCTTTTTTCCAACTGTTCTTGGAAAAATGATATACATAGTAGTGGAACATAGCCTATCAGAACAATACACCAAGCTTTGTTGGAGAAGGGTTACATAGCCTGAGAATTTTATTTTGGCCAAAAATGAGTGCATATTCATTTTACATATTACAACTGATTCCAACATTTTAGAACAAATGGAGCTCATTTTGTAAGCAGGTAGCAAAAAAGAAAGAACAATTATGGCTGAAGGCTAAAAAAGTAAATTCTTCACTGTAAACATACATAACACGCAAGTCTGACTTCACTTTCCATGGAAGCACCATGTCACCTTCGACCACCAGAACACCAGAATGGTCAGTAAACGGTAGCGTTCTCTCCATGCCAGTGTGAGCTAACCATGTTCACATTGGGGCAGCTGGTGGCCTGGTGGTTAGGGAGTTGCCCCTGTGATCGTAAGGTAATGGGTTAGAATCCCAGGACTGCTAGTGGCATCAGTGAGGTACCCTTGAGTAAGAGTAAGGTACCGTCCCCACACACTGCTCCCTGGTCGTGGCGTTGGTGGCAGCCCACTGGTTCACTTAGTGAATAGGTTAAATGCAGAGGACAAATTTTACACTGTTCACACTGTGTGCTGTGGTATGCTCTGCTGTGGTGTGTTCACACGTGACAAATGGCCACTTCACATTTACCACAGTCACTGGAATATTAAGCTGTATTGTTGGCATAATTAGTAATTAACAGCAACTTTGAAAAATGACTGAACATCCAGTAGTCTGCCCTTTTCACAGTGCTAAATACAGCAACCAACAGTTAATTACACAATACTCAAATACAAATTTCACACTGAAAAATACCATCAAGTCATTCTGAAAGCCCATCCACACACAGCTCACCTAGAGAAGTAAAAATAACATCAAACAAGTACCTTAACATTTCAAATTGGGTAAATAATTCTGCTGCTTAAAGAACTATAGATTTAATCTACATATTTTATGTCACTTATTATTATATGACAGAATAGCATGACACTTCTTTTTGTGTTGGCTCTTTTTATTTTATTTAAAACAATTCTTTTCCCTGAAACTGTGAGTGAATGTCAGTACAGTAATAAGATAATAAAACAGTTATTCTGTATTTATTTTATGCTGTTTTATTAACAAGACTTTTCACACATTTCACATTAGGCTAATTAATCAATTATTTGTTGATTATTTGACACAAATCCTTATTTTGAGATGCATAATGATACACTAGTTTACTTTTTTTACACTGGCACTATGGTCAACTTGTTTTTAGAGTAAATGTCCAGAGAATAAGCAGAATTAGACTTTAATGGAAAAATATTACTGATGGTGCAATATTCAACTTTAAAACTGCACACTTATTTAAGCCTCTGTTTGCCAGGTAACAAGCCATCTGATGTAAATGCACAACACTGGCTCATCAGATCCTTATCCTGCATACAGCAGAGACCAAAAGACTGTTTTTGCTGAATACTGTCAGAGAACTGCGGGCATTCCATCCCACAGTTACTGTGGGCTGCCTTCAGTTCACAACAAATGTCACGGTTCCAAACCCAAGACCAAAGATGATTATGACCTACTGGTTCAAAATAACACATACACACACACACCACACCTACGCACACACATAAAACCACACATACACACACACACACATATAAACCCACACACACACACAAACCACATGACTGGAAACAAACAGCAATGTCATTTCAAGAGAAAAAGGTAAAAGATAAGAGATAAGATAAGATAAACCTTATAAGAAAACCCAAGACTCTTCTAATAGCAGTAGCAGTGAGGCTGTGTTGTACTGCATTACAGTGAAAACAAGAGGCATATGTGGGCTTAGTCCAAAATTCAGACAAAAAACAGGCTCCTGGTGAGTCATGCAGGGTGTTGGGTGGAACAAGCAAACAAGCTGTAAAGCTTGCAGAGTCCAGCCTATGGGTCAACGTAATGTACTGGATTCCGGCTCTCTTATTCATAATACAGAAACTCAGCTGACTCATTGT
Source organism: Brycinus macrolepidotus (assembly GCA_037974445.1). Taxonomy (NCBI): domain Eukaryota; kingdom Metazoa; phylum Chordata; class Actinopteri; order Characiformes; family Alestidae; genus Brycinus; species Brycinus macrolepidotus. The sequence continues at coordinate 25,258,491 of JBBPCZ010000142.1, read as the reverse complement.
TTAGTGTGCAAATGCATTGAAACCATAGTTACCTACAGTCTTCATTATGCTTTCAAAATGTAGATACATAGAACACAGCCGCTCTTATATAATGAGAATAAGCAGAAATAAATAGAGTTTAACAGACCAGTATTATTCTGTTATGCAGGTCAGTATGTATATCTGCATAGCTCTAATGAGCTTACTAGGCATAACTGGACACCATCATATGTTATCAATTCTACATGGCATTATCCTTACTAAATACACACATCACTCCTATTTTGAACAGATCAACACTTCACAGACTGATAAAATGAACTCCATACTAAGAAACAATAACAGGGGATTACTGCCTCAACAGAACTGCTGTAGGGAACCAGTACAGGTAAAGAAAGGGGATTATACAAACTGGCCATATGGTCCCCTGAAAGCATATACAAATGAAAGTGCACATGGTAGGTATATGTTTGGTCTTACTGTAACTTTTAAAGCAGCATGTATGTCATCTAGTTAAACAGTAACTGCATTCTATTCAAAATCACAAGACTTTAGCGTAAGTCTAAAGGTCATTTGGAAAATGCCCTAAAAGTTCCCTAATCCTGCCCAGATTCAGAACTGCCTTTGCATTAATGTTTTAAATAGGATCATATCATTACCGTGCTTTTTGTCCTCATCAGCTTCACTCCAGCAAAAGTAGGAAAACTTCTTTGAACCTGCCAAGTGGATTTTTGGTGACACCAGAAATTTGAGCGACTGGGTCATGCAAGCGGTCTCCATGACTGCCGAGAGGATCTATGTGTCAAAGCCAGGTGGCATATGGCATAGTTGCAGAATCCCTCTGACACAGCATATGGTCAACCAGCCTCGCGACAACATTGTGCTCTAACACTTTCTCAAGCCCCTCTGGAGATTAAGACAGTCACACTGCACAGCCTGAGCCAAATACATGGAAGTCTTACTGAGCTGCAAAGCGGTACAGATTGAAACCCTGAAAATCATGCTGGAACACTGATCCTACAGAAATCACTGCAAGCTGCTCTGAGTTAAATCCTACATGTGTTGGAGAGCATTAAAACAGTACTTTGGCCAAATCTTAAATCGGTATAATTTTCCACCTATGCAGTCGATCAGCAAAGACCTGTGTGGTTTTCCTGCTTCTTTAGTTTTGCACTGGAGCTACGAAGCTAATGAAGCTAATGGTGACGAAAGCTTATATACATTAGTTTAACTTTGTGCAAATCATCACACACTTAATCATCATTCATTTGCCTCAAATACTAAGTTGTTAAATGATTTCATACTCACTTATGTTATTTCTGACACTGTCATTTTTGACATATATTACATTAACATGTGTTTCATGTCCACATCCTATCCTGATATGCTTTGGCTGGATTCCACCTTCATTTTCACTAAAATGTGTCCCCAGTAGATGAGTAGATGAGACCTGATTTTGCTTTGCAGCATAAAGGGCACATCAACACATGCAGCATTTTTTTTGCTTCCATTTACTTTGTCCCTATTACCATCAAATCGACAAGCTGGGCTTGGACAGCTGTTCTGCTCAGTATTGTGTTTCCTGGTTTATCCTCTCATTTGATAGGTAGATGAATCTTCCACTTTTGTAATTATATGTAGATACAGAAATTCCTTCCATTTACACTTGAGCTGAATGTGGTCAAGATCGATTCTGACAACGCAGGGATGCTATTTGAGATCTGATTATAATTTGATCATATCCGATCACTTCAGGTGTCGACAATGAGCATTTGACGCAGTCATGTAAAATCTGAATGTGATCCGATCACTGACAATGCATGACAGGAGGCTTAAACAACCTCACTGTGGTCTATTAAACAATAGGCAACTTGCATGGCTAAATCATCACAAAATCTCCAAACAATGTTGTAATAGACATGGTTATGGAGGCTCAAGTTACCCAAAGAGCAACTGTATGGAGTGGCATGGAGATGTCCCTGTCATTGCGCCACCACCAGGACATGTATCGGGGATAAAGGAGTAAAACATCCCTGAACAGAATTCCCCAACTGAAGACCCTACAGCAGACCCTCGGGTGTAAATAAAAGCTACTGGTAGAGGTCTGGCATGTAGAAGGGATAAGCATGAAGTCACATCTTCCTGTATATTTCACTGAAGCCTGAATTTTGTATACTTTATGAACAACAGTCTCAGAAACAACAATTACGCTTCACTGAAAGGTTTCTGAGGCATCAAAATTGACCAAAGCAGTCTTGATGACAACAAATGCTTGCTGGAATAAACCTTAGTAAATGTTCATGTAGGTTTATGTCAGTTGCCATTAAAGGTTTACGTAGCTGTTATGGAGCCTTATGAATAATGGCCTGTAGTGATGTGTTAGTGAAATAACAAGAAAACCTAAGATTAAGATAAGACACCCCTTATAGTCACGCGTGAACACACCACACCACAGCACAGCACACAGTGTAAACAGTGTGAAATTCTTTCTCTGCATTTAACCCATTCACCAAGTGAAGCAG
>JBBPCZ010000142.1:25234456-25255890 GCA_037974445.1 Brycinus macrolepidotus | reverse complement strand
GAGGCAAGATACTGCATGGAGCTCCAGACTGAGGGCAATTGATGGTCATTTTATATTTCTTCCATTTCCAAATAATCGCATCAACAGTTGTCACCTCTTGTAACCCATTCCAGCCTCGTGCAGGTCTACAATCTTGCCCCTGACGTCCTTTGACAGCTCTTTGGTCTTGCCTATGATGGTGGAAAGGCTGAATGGAAGAAACTGATTCTGTGGACATGTGTGCTTTATACACATAACGAGTAAAGATCAGGAGTATCTGTAATTGATAGATTGATTGTAATCTGTGTACAACATGGGCACACAGCCACTCTGTGGGAGCCAGAAGTCTGACTGGGTTGTAGGGGATCAAATACTTATTTCACTCAATGACATGCAAATCAATGTATAACTTTTATGTAACATGTTTTTTCTGGATTTTTGGTTGATATTTTGTCTCTCTCCATAAAAATGAAACTACCTCATAAATTAGAGACTGTTCATTTTTTTGTAAGTGAGCAAACTTACTAATTCAGCAGGGGATCAAATAATTAATTCCCCCACTGTAACTGGAAAATAGTGCAAATTAGATTTTTGGCTGAACAATGGCTATTGGGCTATTAGGTTTAGATGAGAAAAAGGTTTGCATTCACCTGTAGGCTGTGGGGTAAGGGACTGCGGGGATGCCATGGGCTCAGTCTGCTGTCACATCTGCCTTCCTGTAAACAAGAGCAGTCTCATGTTACAGACAGTCTGACACACTATGTGATTAAACAGATATATTTTCCATTATTGCAACATGCTTACAGTCCCTGAATTGAATCTAACCAAGCCGGCCTCCTCTGCCCTAAAGGAAACAAATAATCTGTGCTGATTCCATATCCACATACTATACTGGGAAAAAGAGAGAAAAAGAAGGAGGCAGGACGAGAGGAAGCCTCTGTCCACCAGCGGTTGTGCTCTGTGAGCCTGCTAAATTCCTCAGCGGTGTGCGGCAGATCTAGGCTTGCCTTTAACCAACTGGGTCCTCCCACAGTCGTTGGGCAAGGAGAACAACGTGAGCGGAAAACAGGCCAGCTCAGCTCTGAGGAATGAACAGAGGCTAAACACTAGTGATGGCTTTACAGAGACTGCCTAGTTCAAGTGTTGCCAGCAGTTCTGTTATTTATATCAACCTGCTTCATTACTTTCAGAACCTATACTACAAAAACTAATTTCGTTATCTTTCTGAACAGTTATTACTCACAAGACATCAATCCCATTTCATTTAGCAGAGCACTCTGAAGCTTGGTATCCATTGCAGGTCAGCTTTAATTAATAATTCAGCAGTGTGGGGCAAGGGGAAGTGAAAGACAAAGACAGACATAGACAGAGGAATACTGAGGAGAAAAAAAAACAAACTATATATATATATATATATAAATATATAGAGAGCCAAGAACATTGGGTAGCTGAGACACAGAGACACAGGTGCATTGGATACAGGAAATAGCAAAAGACTGATTCAATAATCTGGCGAACCAGAGCATCTTCGTGGCTTTGACCAAGACACGAGCCAAGATGTGACAGTACCCCCCTCTACACTCGGACACCAGTGGGGACTGATCCCAGGGGGAAGGCAACCGGGGGCAGGAGAGGGGACCGGGACAATGACAGGGACCTAAGGACCAAGGGACAGGGAAGGCTGGTGATAGGGAGCCTGGAGAGGGGGAGGCTGGCAACAGGGAACCAGGAGACAGGGAGGCCGGTGATGTGGAGATCAGGAAACGGACAGCTCAGCAATAGGGGAGGCGAGTGATGGGGGACCTGACAATAGTTGACCAGGTGACATGGGATCTGGAGACCGGGGGGCCAGCGCCACGGGACCGGGAGACCGGGGGCCTGACAACAAGGGACCAGGAGACCAGGGAACCAACAACGAAGGACCATTAGACCAGGGGACCAACAACGAGGAACCAGGAGACGGGGGCACTGGTGAGGAGGAACCAGTAGGCAGGGAGGGGTAGGTGACGGTGAACAAGGAGACAGGGGCACCGGCAATGAGGAACCAGGAGATGTGAGCACCCGAGACAAGGAACCAAGAGATGGGGCTGCTAGTAACGAGGAACCAGGAGACGGGGAAGCTGGTGACAACAAGGAGCTCTCCGGAGCAATAAGAGGCACTAAATATATCCAGTAAGGTATACTCAGAACTGTATTTAATAGTCGGCTGCTCACACACTGTATGTTACTAAAGAAGCCGCTATTGTAGCCTCTTGTTCAAATGCAGCTAATCGAGAGCCACTCATTTACTAAGGGTGTAATGTTTACAAAGTAGAATCATCGTTTTATTTATCATCATCATTTAGTTTAGTTAATTCACTAGAACATATAAGTTTAGTCAATGACGCTTCTGCCATCATTCCAGGATGGTCCTCCCCACGCTCAGGTGGACCTAAAGCTCTAAAAACTCCTCAGTCATTCACTCAACTCTCTGAATCTATTACTGAGCCTGTATATCGCTCTCATCACTGCTTTCCATGATAAAAATGACAAACTATATAAAATATAAAATAAATAAATAAATTCAATGAACCTAAAATAAACTTAATTAAAAAAAAATTGCAATGAAACTAAAATTAACTATAATTAAAACCCTGATGGTGGTGGTTATTAATGTATTAATTTATATATTATTACTACTAGTACATTGTTATCACCCACTGGACAATGAATATTCTAAGCCCGTAAAACATAATTTGGGCTAGCCCTATTTTTAAGCATATTCAATTACACTGGCCCATTATCAGAATTTTTAGCCCCCTCAAAACAGTATCGGCACTGGTGACAAGGTCAACTCAATCATAACAGTCAAGCGCTAACACGGAGAACAGCACTCGGATTGTCAGGCCCTAACAGCACAAAAGAGCACAGACATCAAACCCTAGTGCGGTTTGCCACCACTCTCGCTGGGGAATCGCATGAAGACGAAGTCAGTCTTTATAGAAGATCTCTTTTGTAAGAGCAAGATTCATCTCACGGTCCAACAAAAGCTATACTCTATTTATTGAAAGGTCCAGTGAAATAGTGACCAGTTCAATCCTTGCAAATCACTGTAAGAGAAAACAGAGACTAAGCAATGCGTTCACTGCTGAGAGCAGCAAAGGGTGTAAAAAGAGCAAGACTGTTTCAAACGGCCGTCATCATGGAGACCGGCCTCACTGTGACATAAATAACCCAGCCATTGCCTTGGCCACAGACACAATGCGTGAAACATCTGCACCCCCGCACGCATTAACCCCACATGCCCAATCACTTCCCCCTATAACTCTCTCTTCTACTGCTGAACTTGGTAACACTTCCTAAACTGCACAAAATAATGATGCACAGCAAACTGGATCAGACCTTTATCTGCCCAAATCTGTTTAGATCTATAATAAACCAACATAACTTCTCAACAAAGAGTAACGTGGAATCTGGATTTATCAATTTAAAACACTAAAATAAAATAAAAATGTAAAAGGTAGTTTTATTTGGTTTCCATGTTGCTTGTGAGCTAATAACTGTATCAGTTAATGTTTCAGTGTATTTTCCATATTTGAAAAGTACTGGTCATTATTGTACTGGAAAAGTACTGGTTATTACTGATTAAATGAGTAGCTGGACAAACCATAAACAGGCTTTCAAACAATCCAATATGTTTTAATAGAAAAAGCTAAACTAGAAAGCCTTTAAAAAGACTTTAAATCATTTAAAAAGATGTAAAATATATGTATAGAAATATGAGACAAAACATAAAGTAGAAAAGAACTGGTGTGTCCATCTTATACTTTTTTGCTGTGAGAGAGACCAACAGGAGAACATAATGTATGATTTATCATTATGCAAACTAAGCCACTGTCGATTCATCAATAAATTATAATTTATTTTTTTTAATTGAATAATCAAGTTAGATCAAGTCATCATGACAGTCTTCATTTTGCAATATAAAACAAATATATTCAAGTACATTAACAACTACTGTATACAATTTGTAAATTGTGAAAGGCAATATGATGATATTTAAGCTCATAGTCCTGTTTAATTTAGTATAATGCAGTGTAATGTGTGAAATGTTGAATGTTGAATTTTGTCCATTCCACCTTATCAGATGCTAGAAAAAAATATTGGGACATACTGTGTATTATTAGAATTTCTTGAAACATTATGATATTATGTTTTCTCATATCACCCACCTGTACATTGTACACCCATTGTACAGGCCTCTTTAAAGATTCACTTATGAAGACGTGTAGTTACTGTAGGAACAAAACCTTGTAACTTTACAGGAGAGGGAAAAAACCTTTCAAGCATTTAACATTTAATGTAGACTGTGTTTCCAGTCCAGGTCATTTTGAACTTTTATTGGTCCATTCATTCTGAAATTATGAAACAGCTGTGTTATTATTATTATTATTATTATTATTATTATTATTATTATTATTATTATTATTATGGAATTACCTACTTGACTACCTACCTACCTACTTGACTAACATGTTTATATTTTTCTAACATGAGTGACTATACAAGGCGGTGCTTTATTTAATACCCCTTTTAAACTGTAAGCAATTTAACTTTACCGAAAATTGTATATATTGCACAAATCCTAAATAGCTTACACCCCCTTAATTCTTAGTAGCATGTATTGTCAACTGAGCTTAAATGACTTTTTGAGGCCTTTTGCTACAGATGTTTGAGAGTCCCTGTATTCTTTTGGTAAAGATGTTAACTCTTACAGATTTCCAGACCCTGGAAGTTCTTCAGCTACCTGGAATCCTACATTTAAGAACTGTCCCAATCATGTTGAAGTCCAGAGAACACTCTAAAACGTGAACTTTCTTCCAGAGAAGTCACTGCTGGTTCAAATTTTCCTCATGCATTGGATCATTGTCTTTTTAGACAGTTTGTGGAAAGAGGCATGGACAGTTTCCAAACAGATGCATAAAGATTTCCTTCCAAGTTCTGACAATCTGCTGCATTCATCTCACCTTCAACCTTGACCAAACTCCTTGCGCCACCAATTCATGGCTGTGTCAGTTTTGTGAGATGTTGTTTATTCCAAGCAGGCTCTTTAGAACTTTTATTTTGAACTTCTTACTGAACATGGAAAAAATTCACTTTCTTTCAGAGATGCTTGGTTTTGATAAGATTTTTTCTGTGTCTTGCGCAATTGTGCTGGTGGTCCTGTTTTTATTATTTAATATTTGTTCCCACAGAACAAATCTTTTTATCACTATTACTGAATTGTTTCCTTTCATAGATCATGTGACAGTTATTTTGCTTCACTCATGCTTCAGAAAAGAAACCTGGAACATTTCCTATCAAAGGCTTGCCTGCTAAACGGGTTGGCTTCCGAAGGAGGGTTTTGAAAAAGACTTGGCTGCACTTTTGTAAGGAAGAGGTAGATAACTATCCCAACCTTGAAGGTCATCTAAATTTGCTTGAGTTTGCAATAACAAGGCCCAGAAAAGGGTGTGTAAGCTTAAATCTCCTTCTTTGGGCAGACAAAAAACTTGTTTACAAAACCCTGCTGTCATCATTCAAACTTAAGTAGCATATACCATGTTATACTGGGTGAGACATTGTATTCTTTTGAAAAATGTTTTTTTGTGCAAGGCATGTAAATATCTCAGTAGATCTGCATATGGGTGGTACATTGTGTAAAAGAGACTTAAAAGTGTTTCAAAGGTGAGACTGTGGACATCACATGAGCAAATCCCACCAGCAAAGTGAGACAAGTTGTATATTAACTGTTTACTGAGGTCATTTGTCAGGTTTCATGGTTTGATGCCAATGTATTGGTTTTGCCAGATATGCTGTGTTCTAAGAAGCCACAAATTGGAAATCAGGCATTTCATGACATCATTACAATTGCTGCAAATCCAGAGTTCACCTTTGGGTTTATGAATCAGATGCAATAGTCATACTAGCTCTATTGTTTTTATTACTTCCCATCTGTGTGTTTAAACATGTATTAACACTGAGGCATTGCTTCATCTTCCTCAAAGACCCCCTGAGGGATCCAAGCTTTGTTACATTGTGGTAATGAAGTAACAAAATGAGATGACTCATACACACACACACTTACACACATACATGGTTCCTTACCTTTGGTTCCAAGGAGAGCTGGAGTCTTTAGTTTTAAGTCTTTTAGTTTTAAATCCAGAAATCCCCCTTTCCAAGCTGCTAAAAAATCTCCATTGTCACATCAGCTCCCATCTTTCCGCAGTGCAGCTCTCAGTGATTTGCACTTGATCAGCCCTGCACTTCTCACAGCAGCTGAGATCCAGAAGAGACGACCACCATTGTTTGCTTTCCCACACGGCACCAAGCTCCAAAGCCCCTTCCACGAGAGCTGTCACAGTCCTTCCTAGGAATAAGAGACTCTTCCCTTCTATTCTTTTCCTCTATCCCTCCCTTTTTTGCTTCCTCTCCCTCCCTCTTTCCCCCTGCAGCATATCAATAAGCACAGCCCTCCCAAACCTGTGACAGCCAATAGGAGGCCAGCACGCCCAGGGACCAGCCAATCACAGCCCGGTCTCGTTTTTTGAGCATAAAGGTTGGGTCAGAGAGCTGTGGGGGGTAGGCAATGGGACAAAAAAAAGCAGTGCTGAATGTGAAGAAAGAAGGGCCTAGTGTGACAAAAGTATTGGGACGCCTGACCATTACACCAACAGAGACTTAAATGACATTGTTTTCAAATACCTAGACTTTAATATGGAGTTGATCGCCCCTTTGCAGCTATAACAGCTTCCACTCTTCTTGAAAGGCTTTCCACACGATTTTGGAGTTTCTGTAGGAATTTGTGCCCGTAGAGCATTTTGTCGGGTTCTTCCATACCGAACTCATCCAACCATGTCTTTATGGAGCTTGCTTTGTGCACTGGGGTACAGTCATGCTGGAATAGAAAAGGGCCTTCCTCAAACTGTGTCCACAAAGTTGAAAGCATGGCGTTTACCAAAATGTCTTTGTATGCTGAAGCATTAAGATTGCCCTTCACTGGAAGTAAGGGGCCTAGCCCAAACCCTGAAAAATTGGTCCGTCCAAATACTTTTGTCCATATGGTGTAAGTCATGTAACTACACTAAGTGTGACTAAAAAAAAAATTCATAGGTGATAGACAGTATTACAACAAACACCAGTTACGTGTCCACTGCTGCACAGTTTGCAAGGTCCATACAAAACAGTGAGGTTGCCCTTGCTGCTAAGCAAATTAGCTCTCCATGCCTAGCAGGGGTAGGTGATGTTTATTCAAATCAACCCACGAGAATAAAAGCTTTGGGAGGCATATTGTCTGCTGGTAACACAATATATTCAACTTACTATAACCAAACATAAGTTCCACAAGAACGTGTCTTTGTAAATACCAAAAAAAGCAAACTTAGCAATGTAATAAGAAAAAATGGGCACATCTTTTAAAGTAAAGTGGCCCCTTATAGTCAGCTGTGAACACACCACAGCACACAGTGTGAACAATGTGAAATTCTTTCTCTGCATTTAACCCATTCACCAAGTGAAGCAATGGGCAGCCAGGAACACAGTGCATCGCCCAGGGGGCAGTGTGTGGGGACGGTACCTTGCTCAAGGGTACCTCAGTGGTCCCATGGGCAGTCCTGGGATTCGAACCCACAATCTTCCTATTGTAGGGGCAACTCCCTAACCAGGCCACCAGCTGTAAGAAACCAACAGAAATCTGCTCTCTCCAACAAGCCCTTTCAATCAGTATTAAAAGAAAAATTTAGAAAGGGCTGCTTCATTTACAGTAAAATACAGTGGTAAACCATGACTGTTATTGCTAGACCTTCAGTTTGGGCCATAAATGTCAAAACTCGATCAAAAATGAGGAAAAAAACATTCATACTGATGCTCATTTCTGCTCGCACCTCTATAGGTCTGCATATTAGCGCTCAGCTAACAGTGATTCACATTTACAGCTGTTCTGGATTAAACACAGACATTGTAAAAGCTTGTAAAAGACATTCCATGTTTTATTTGAAGCTCATAACAGACACATTAACATATACTTTACACTGTATGTAGCAGTATTTACTCTTTCAGGGCCCTGGAGCCCCTATTTTCTATTTCTAACACCTAAATCTGAAATCTGACCAGGCCACTGCTCATCTCCGCAATCAGTGAGATGTCTGGGACTTCAAGAAGACACTTCCTCTTATGTAATTGTCCCACCCACTATAAATCAAACCGTGATCAGTTGATTCCACTGTTACTTCTTAAATCTAGTGTTGGTCCATCTGTCCTGATCGTTTAATCAAAAGAAGAGGTTGCTGCATATATACTGAAAAAAATCTGGAAGAAGAATTGAACTCCTTTGTTTCCACCCAAAACTTAACACTTTAATAAGATTAGTACTGCAATACATGCAGATTATAAATACAACAAGCATGATGATTATTTTGAATAAAAATGTTTCAGAGAAATCATTAGGCCATCTCTGAAGGATTGGAACAAGGGTTTCCCCCTGGAAAAATGCCTGTCAATTACTCAAATTCTGAAAATGAGACTCACTTTTTCTTGCATCTCCCTAAGTTATCAAAATGTTGCAATAACATGATTATTAAATGCCATCTAACTATTTGCCTGTAAACAAACAAAATTTAAATAAACCTCCATGTCCCGTCAGAAACTTCAAAAATCTTTAATTGTTAATTGTGGACGGATCTGCAAAATAAAATGAAACACTGGCGGTCAAATTCACAGTAATGAAGAACTCATCACTCAGGTGGAGAACATGTGACATGCTCCACCCGTGCTTATTCATCCAAATAAAATAAGAGTAGTGTTCAAAGTTCATTTTGGTTTGTAAATGTAATGAGGCAATATCTGTCTGTGACAGTGGCAGAGGAGTCATGTTGCTCATTTGCTCCTGAATTCCTAACCAATGTGAACTGACATTTCATTCACACCTTCACAGGCAGCATGTTTGGGGCTAAACTGCTGTGGGCTGAATAAGTGAAAATATGTAAAAATCTATTTTTTTTTTATTGTCTTTGCAGCATAGTTTCCAGATATATGTTGGGGGACGAATGATACATTTTAAAACTCCAGAACATATTTTTACACACTTCACCAAACTTCTTTATTTAAGAAAAGTGAAATGGGTATGTTATAGGCTGGTTAATCTACAAACACTCTAGGTGCACTTGTGAGCTTTTCAGTATATTTAGCAACAGTCAGTTGGTAAAAAAAAAAAAAAAAATAGGCTAAACAATTGTGAAAAGATGATGGTGCATAAATGACAATTTTTATTTCTTAAAAAAAATTGCTACACTTATAACTTAAAACAAAAAAAACTAACTCAAATTTAGCTTACATATTTTACCTCTAACTTGGGTTGCTCTTTGTTTAAGCTGTTTTCCTTTTTTTAGATTTGTGTTTTTATTTGTGTTTTAGAAATTTTCAGATTTGTGTTTCTAAATTTAAAATTGTACTTACTTTTATACTTATTTCTGCTTTACTTGTATTTATTTTTTATTTTTATTTGTGGTTTAGAAATGTTCAGATTTGAGTTTAGTTTAAAACTGTACTTATTTTATAATATTTGCACAGTCATAAAAGGAGCGGTTCAGGAAACATTTCACTCACTGCGTGTTGTACTTTGTATAACTATGAATGTGACAAATAAAGAATCTTGAATCTTGAATCTTGAATTCAAGCATAAACAGACTTTTGTGACTGGCTGGCCTTTATGCTTTATTCAAAAAGTAGGCTGTTTTTTTTTAATTAGCATAATGTATAACTGTACACTGCAAGCTACTTCTCATACAACAATCAGCTACAACATTAAATCCATACAGAAGAAGGGAATAACATTAATTATCACTGATTACTTTGGCACTTGCCAAGGGGTGAGACATATTTGGCAGCAAGTGAAAAGTTCTTCGAGTTCATGTGTTCGTAGCAGAAGTGGGCAAGTGTCTGAGCATCTCTCAGTCACCGTGAGCGACAACCGGTTAACTGGCAACTGGTCCTGTGAGCCCAAGGTTCACTGAGGCGAATGGGGAGTGAAGGCTAGCCTATCTAGTCTGATCCCACAGAGGAGCTACTGTAGCACAAACTGCTGAAAAAAAGTTCATGCTGGCTATGATAGAAAGGTGTCAGGACAGCTTGTTGTGTTTGACGCTCCATAGCAGCAGGAGTCAGAGTGCCCATGATGACCCCTGGCCACCTCTAAAAGTACCTACAATGGGCACATGAGCATCAGAACTGGACTATGGAGCAATGGAAGAAGGTGGTCAGGTTTGATGAATCATGTTTTCTTGGGGAAGAGATGGGACCAGGATGCACTATGGGAAAAAAGCAAGGCAGAGGCAGTGTGACGCTCTGGACAATGTTCTGCTGGAAAAAATCCTTGGGTCCTGGCATTCATAAGGACATTACTTTGACATATATCACCTGTTTATACATTGTTGCAGACCAAGTACATCACTCCATGATAACGGTATTCGTTAATGCCATTGGTCTCTTTCAGCAGGATGATGTACCCTGACACACTGCAAATATTGTTCAGAAATGGTTTGAGGAACATGATGAAGAGTTTAAGGTGTTTACATGACCTCCAAATTCCCCAGATCTCAATCCAGTCAAGCATTTGTGGGATGTGCTGAACAATTTAATCCAATCCAATGGAGGCCCCACCTCACAACTTACAGGATTTACCTTTCATCTTACAGGATCTGCTGCTAACATCTTGGTGAGAGATACAACAGGACACTTTCAGAGGTCTGTGGAGTCTATGCCTCAACAGGCCAAAGCTGTTTTGAAAGCGCAGGGGGACCTACACAATATTAGGCGGGTGGTTGTAATGTTATGGCTGATCTGTGTATTAGTATAATATCCACAGTTAGTCATGTACATTGTACAGTACTACAGGGAAATTGCTAGACTACAATATACCAACATGGGCTGCGACCATCAGGGTGATCTCCTCTCCAATCACTGTTAGCCGCTCTTCAGTGTTGCCGTAGTATAGTACAAATAAATGTCTTGTTGTAATATTTGACCAGAGTACTTTGTCGTCTGTGTATCTTTGCCTTACTAGAGAAAGTGGTATACTTCATGCTATTTGCTACTTTTGGACACAATCAGTCCTCAAGCAGCGCCCCAGACATAGTCTGGGTTGAAATGCTTCTTCAACTTCAAAGAGATAAACTAATATATGTAAATGCATGTGTAAAATTTAGGATTCTGTTTCATATAACTTGACTCATCTCCTTTCATCTCTACAGAGCAGTCAAAATGACTTAATGGACATAATTATTCATTCGTTCATTCATTTTCTGTAACCGCTTAATTCTTACTAGGGTCGCGGGTACTCGAAACAGCGCCTATGCAAGTTGTTTAAAGCCATTTTTCTTAGTGTGTGATAGTGTCTTTCTGCTAATAAAGTTAACATTAGAATAAATGGAAACAAACAAGAAAGCTGTAAAAAGTATCAGCATTTGTTTTGTTTGCAAAAAAAAAGTAGTTGATATTGTGTGAGCTGGTAAAGAGAACACAGGATTGGTTCTAGATTTCTCCTCGACATCACAAAAAAAAAACAATGCATACAAACTCATCTTTGCGAAATAGTTTCCATATAGGAACTGGGGGTGAATGGTACATTTTAAAACTTTAAAATGTATTTTTACATACTACACCAAACTTCTTTATTTAAAAAAAAAAAAGTGGCTTTCCATGTTATGGGCCTGTTAATCTACAAACACTCTAAGTTAGGTGCACTTGTAAGCTTTTCAGTGTATTTAGCAACGGTCAGTTGGTAAAGCAAAAGGCTACACGTAAAATTTACATGCAAGCCTAATTGATACAGTTGATTTTTTGTGAACTGGTATGGAGGACACAGGTTTGGCTCTCCTTCATGCCTCCAGCTGTTGTTTGGATTTGTGAAATTCCATCAGCAGCTCCTGATTTAATTTAATGAAGTACTGACGGAGTCAAACCAGGTTTCTGATGGAAAGCTACAAGTAATACTTCCACAGGGAACAGACTGATACACTATACATAAAATAACTATTTACAGAATAATGTTGCATTCCATAGTTTTCCAGGTTTCTAAACCTTACTATAAGTTTGGTACGATCTTGTCTATGTGTGAACTTGGACAGTGTCTGCATGAACATGTGTACTCTCTTTGGCAGTTCAGATGTACCGCAGGCAAAGCCCACCTTACACACGAGACCGCCGATCTTCTGATTTGGTTTCCCTAGCAGTTAGGCGTACATTAATTTCTGATCAAGTGAAGGAGGTCTAAAGCGATGGCAACATTTGTTATGGTTTCATAAATTGTCCTAAATCATGCAGATTGATTCATAAACTCTCTCTGAACTTTCTCATTTAAAATGAATTCTGAGTAAATGTTCTGCTTGGAACTACTGTTTGCAGTATAACGTTATTTGTATTTATTTTAATTTTTAGTTAGCATATTTAGTCCTATTAATATGAAAAAACACTCACTTCTCATCTTAACAGTTTTAAAATATTTTTTTTTTAAAAAGATTTCTGCACAACTCTGTGTGTTCCTCCAGGTCGCCAGAAGGCAGCACACATCTCAGAAGAGGACCTTTAAAGCCCGTCCTGTCCACACTTCTTTCAAATCCCATGTGTTTCTGTTTTGCCTCGAAAGTTCAATGGACTGGTTTAAGCTTATAGTTGAGTCTAGAACTCCACTGTAACAAAGAAAGGGTCAGTCGAGAGAGTAGACCACGTACTAGACTACCTAGAGCACCTTTTACACGGTCCTTCTTTCATTCGCTGCAGTCTTTCAGAGAGGTAAACCCATAACAAATTATTTCTCCAAAAATGAGAAAACGGTCTTGAAGGTACTAACTAAGTTTAAAGTGTTTTATTGTTTAGTACTAGATGGGGGGAGGTTTCACCCCTCTGTCCTCCGTGCAGGGCAGTTTGTGGAGCTGAGGGTGGGAGTCTGTGGCCCCCACGTGGTTTGATCGAAGAGACTCTGCAGATTCTTTTGTTCCAAATCAATCAAAAAAAACGAGGAAGACGGACAGACATGAGAGGAGCATCTGAATCAGGAACTCCAGCATTTACAAGATATTTCGAATAATAAACTAGAATAGAGCGAGCACTCGTAACTTTAAGCAACCTAGATATATCCTGAAGTGAATTATCCACCTTTTAGAAGAGGAAAAAGGAGAAAAGTTTGGGACCGGTACGTTTAAAGCAGGCTGCGTGTTTGTGACCGAGGCTTTGTTGCATGCAAATACAGAGAGGCATGCTAACGTGCTAGCTAAACATTTGTTGTGTATTATTTTGTAAAATGAACTTTTAACAGGTCTATTGAAAATTCAGATATTAGGTAGTCATTCTTGAGTTATGGGTCATGTAAGTGGCGTGGTTTAAAATCATAAAAGTCGCCCAAACTCTAGTTTTTTTTTTATCTGAATAGCTAATTGTTTAGTTAGCCTGCTGTGATGCAGACGGCTAGCGACGCTAGTTTGCTAACAAAGAGCTCCGACTCGGAGCCCTTCTCCTCAAAATACACACTTTATTTCACAAAATAACAGACTCAAACCTGTATAATTTGACTCTAACAACTTTAGGACACGGCCTGGTTTGGTAAACACTACTCAGAAGTCATTCAATTCCGTAAACAACGTCGTAAACACTCAGTATGTCCCGTTTACCTCAGCTAGAACAAAATAACAACAAAACATTAGATCAGATTAACAAAAAAATCTGCTTTGCATAGATTTTAGTGCTTTACATCTTGTTCTATCAGCTGTAAAACGCTGTGTGCAACTTTCTTTTAGTCCTTCAGTCTAGATGCAATGAATGGAACAGTGTTACAGACTGTAAAGATGAAACTTTATTTTGGTTTTGGTTTTTTTAGCAGATCTTTCCATTACCATGCCACGCAAGAAGGTGACTGATGTCTCTGGGAATGGTGGAGTGAAGAGGAAAAGAGCCAGTGGGAAAAAGAAAGAGAGGGAGTTCAGCAGTGATGATGAGTTTGAAGACTATGAGCAAGAAAACACAAAGAAACCAGGGAAGCAAGCAACTAAATCTGGCCTTCAGCCTGTCACTGTCTCAGATGATGTGAAGGAAAAGATTGTAAGTCTTCTCAGACTGGACGTACACACACCGTGATCTGGTGTAATTTGTATGCACTAAAAAATAAGATCAGTCCCGCAAGTGACCACCACATAAAGTTTTGGAATTTATCAAATATTGATTTAAAGAATCTTATTTAGAGTTTTTATTTATTTGTTAATTGTTTTTAAGTCTCTTATTTTCAAGTAATTTATATTGTTTAATATACCTTTTTGCCATGACACAACCATTGTTGTTGTTGTTGTGGCATTGAACTTAAACTACTAGTACTACTATTAGTCCCACAAGTGGGGAAATTTGCATTGTTACAGAAGTAATGTGGAGAGTACAAGATAAGCAGAAGCAGCATAACCAGAAGAATAAACGCTATACAACAGTATAATATAAAAAGTACACTATATAAATAAATAATAAACAAAAATGTTTGTTGTAATAAATAGTAAAAGAAAATGTTTGTCAAATAAGTTGACTTAAGTTACTTGTTTTGTTCCTATAGAAACTTGAGTTACCCAAGGCCAAAGGGCAGCTGCTGATTTTTGGAGCCACCAACTGGGATCTGATCGGTAGAAAAGAAGTGCCAAAGCAGCAAGGTGTGAGCCCTGGAGTGATTGTTTCTTTTATTCATTATTATTTATTCATTATTATTTTAAAGCTTTAGAGTTTTCACTTGGTGACCTGCCAAGTTCACTTTGTTGCAAATTAATTTTTGGATAAAAGCATCTACCAAATGAATGTAATGTAATGTGATGTGATGTAAACCTTTCTTTAAGTTTGGTACAACCTTGTCTATGTGTGAACTTGGGGAGTGTCTGCATGAACATGTGTACTCTGTGTGGCAGTTCAGATGTACTGCAGGCAAAGCCCACCTTACACACGAGACCGACGATCGTCTGATTTGGTTTTCTCAGCAGAAAAGTATACATTAATTTTTGATCAAGTGAAGGAGGTCTTATAAAGTGATGGAAACCTTTGTTTTGTTTCATAAATTGTCCTAAATCATACAGATTGATTCATAAACCTTCTTTGAACTTTCTCATTTAAAATGAATTCTAAATAAATGTTCTGCTTGGAGCGTTGCTCAGAATGGAGTCAAGTGAAGTTCAGGCAGAGAAGTGGTTGTGTTTTCATTAGTGGACTCTGGCTTCAGATGGTGTTGTAACAGCTGTGTGGCGTGTAGACTGTGGTCTGGTGGGATCAATGAGAAATTGATCTTGGCTGCTCTGACTATTGTGCATCAAGAAAACACATTCCATTAAAGTTCCCAAGGTGAACTTGGAATTACAATGAATTTTTAATGCTATTTCATCCTCTTCAGTACCTGGTTGCTTTTTTTCCATTTGAATCAACACTTTTGTTTGAATCAACAAAAACAGCTGCTGTCTTTTTTATTTTTTTTTTATTAAAGGTTGTATTTCTCTCTGTCTCTCTCTGTCCGTCTCTCTGTAGCTGCCTACAGGAACCTTGGACAGAATCTGTGGGGTCCTCATCGCTACGGCTGTCTGAATGACGTGCAGGTCAGCAGTGTGGTGTCTGGGCCGTGTGCTGCTCACAGCTTGATCACCACCACAGAGGGCAAACTCTGGAGCTGGGGTGAGGCTC
Organism: Brycinus macrolepidotus; assembly: GCA_037974445.1. Lineage (NCBI taxonomy): Eukaryota > Metazoa > Chordata > Actinopteri > Characiformes > Alestidae > Brycinus > Brycinus macrolepidotus. The sequence continues at coordinate 25,240,206 of JBBPCZ010000142.1, read as the reverse complement.
CTCACATAAACCATTCAGAACCTTACATTACTTGTCTGAATCTTTTAGAACCTTTTATTGTTTCTTCTCTTGAACTGCTTACCTGGAAGTTTTGTTGTAAGTGAGGGAGGAAGAATTTATGGTAGTGCATTTGATGAACTCTCCATTCTTTTGTACTGCACTGTACATTTGTTCTTTTAAGTTTTCTGGCCTTTCACAGGGCAGACTTCCAGTATTCCTTTCAAAATTGACTGAAATAATTAGAACAAGTATAATTGTTTTCTCAGACAGAATTCTTAATTTGTTGCTGTTCTCTCAGGACGCAATGAAAAGGGGCAGCTGGGCCATGGAGATACCAAGCGGTTGGATGCCCCGAAGTTGGTCGAGGGCTTGGGAGATGAGGTGATTGTGGCCGCTGCCTGTGGGCGGAACCACACCCTTGCTTTAACAGGTAGCTGATTACAAGACCATGTGATTAAAGGATAATGCCTGTGGGATTTCGCCGCTTAACCTGCTCTTCTCTTGTAGAAAACGGTACTGTCTTCTCATTTGGAGAGAACAAACTTGGACAGCTTGGTCAGGGCACCCAGACAGATGCTGTCCTCAGCCCAGCTGCAGTAAGATTTCTCCTCTTTCAGAAATATTTGGTTTGCTTTAGTCTTAGGCTCACTTCGAATTCTCTGAATAAGTTGAGCAATCTACGTTATAGTTTTATGTAAATGTTTTGTCTGAGGCATACTGTTTCGCCCACAGGTCATGTACAATGGACAGCCGCTGGTTAAGGTGGCTTGTGGTGCAGAGTTTAGTATGGTTATAGACTGTAAGGGCAACCTCTACTCATTTGGATGTCCAGAGTATGGCCAGCTAGGTAAGTTAGTCATTTTAAAGGATCTCTATGGCTCAGGGGGTAGGACAGAGAAACACCCTGCACAGGCCACCAGTCCATCACAGGGCAGACACACAGACAAACACATTAATGCATGGAAGTAATTAATATTCTGGCCCTTTTCTTCCCCCCCGTTTGCCTTTGGTAGGACATAACTCTGATGGGAAGTTCATAGCTCGTGCTCAGCGCATTGAGTTTGACTGTGAACTTATCCCTCGACGTGTGGCTATTTTCATTGAGAAGACTAAGGATGGCCAGGTGCTACCCGTACCCAACGTTGTGGCTCGAGACGTCGCATGTGGTGCCAATCACACAGTGAGTATCCAAGCTGTCTTTTCATTTGTAAGCGTAAGCTTAGTTTAAATCCACTGCTCAAATATGAATTTGTGTTTAGACACGCAATACAGCGTGTGATTATCTGCAAAATTACATTGACAAGTGAATGTGGTCCAAAATGGAATGAGGTTAAAATGTAAGAGCTTGCTTTAAACCCTGTTTGGAGATTTGAAACATAAGTAGCATTGGATCTCATGGGAGGGAACTGTTGCCAGTCTAAACACGTCCTTGACATCCTCATCCCAGCCACAAATATTACACAAGCTGTTGAGCAAAACTGACCTAGAAATGAAATGAGGAGCATTGATTTCATAGCAGCCAGCATAACTGATCCTGTTTTTTTTCTGTGTGTAGCTGGTGCTGGACTCGCAAAAGCGTGTGTTTTCTTGGGGTTTTGGTGGCTATGGACGACTGGGCCACACAGAGCAGAAAGATGAGATGGTCCCTCGTTTGGTCAAGCTGTTTGACTTCCCTGGCCGTGGAGCCACCCAGATATACTGTGGATACCAGTGTTCCTTTGCTGTCAGTGAAATGGGTAAGAAAGGTTTTTCTAAATAGTTGAAACAGCAATTGCTAACTTGTCTGTTAGTAAGAGGTTTATAATGTATGTTTCTCAGGTGGTCTGTTTTTCTGGGGTGTGACAAATACATCTCGTGAGTCAACCATGTACCCAAAAGCTGTGCAGGACCTGTGTGGGTGGAAGATTCGGAGTCTGGCCTGCGGGTGAGAATTCGGCTTTCTCTGACCACATCTGTCAATCCAGTGTCTGTGTCCTATGTTTTAAGATATAATTCATTTCCCCCATATGGTACAATAAATGTGTTCTGTTTGGTTTCATAGGAAGAGCAGTATCATCATTGCTGCTGATGAGAGTACTATAAGCTGGGGACCCTCACCTACATTCGGAGAGCTGGTATGTATGATTTAATTTATCTGGTCAAAACTAACATTATAAAGAAATGTGAACATACTTTGGGAGATCAATGTAGTGTATAATTACAACAGTGTAATTTAAATTCTGTATATGTTATAGGGATATGGAGACAACAAACCCAAGTCTTCCACTACAGCTCAGGAAGTCAAAACTCTGGATGGAGTGTATTCAGAACAGGTAGGAAATATTACACTATTAAAATGACCATAATGTTTATTTTCTTCAGCTGTTTGGACTTGCGGAAGATCTGCCATGCATAATGAAGCCGCAAGCATGTTTCATCTATTGAGCGTATAGTGAAATCTGAGATTACTGTGCTCATTTTGTGGGGTGTGGGTGGACAGGCTTTTCACAGAAGACGTAGTTCACTAATCCCCTTTGATTTAAGCATCAAAACATAAATGACAGATCTCAAATGATTAACATTATATAAGCTCGTGCCCATATAATAATGTGCTCAAATTGGTTACATCACATTTCCTGAACAGAAATAGAAAGATGGCAACTTAATTAAGCAATGGAACACGAGAGGTAGTGCGTTATCATAAACATGACTGATGATCCACGGCACTCGCAGTAGCGCTCAACCATGACTGTCCTGTTACTCTTATACAGCAGTTCTGCAACATAAATGAAAGCACATCAGCCCACTTGTTTGTGCGTGTGCTTCATAAATAGGTCATGTCTGGAGATTTAATGGCACTCCATCACTGAACACGGAGCAGCCAAGCTCTCTCAGTGAGACAAAAAAATCTGCGGATTTGAGTTCCGGTTCAGAACCGTTACGTCATTTAGTCCAGCTCTGCTTTTTCAGTGTTTACCCGGTTTACATGACGTTATTTTGGTCCAGTCAGTTTGTAAGACATTTTATAGGGGACATGCTGTTGCCACATATGTCGGCTTGGGTAGAATGCTTATCAGATTTGTGTCATCACATCTAACCATTGAATAACTGTTACAGTTGATGAGGCAATTTTTAGGTACATTCTCCCGGGCCTCTTGAAATGCTGAATCCCAAAGTGCTACCTTTCCCTGAATTAACTCTGGGTGAGTAATGGGTTCTGTTATTTCAGGTGGTGATGGGCTATTCACACTCACTGGTTATTGCCCGCCAGGAAACGGATCAGGAAAAGGAGAGACTTAAGAAGCTGCCAGAGTACAACCCACGCACACTCTGATCGGATACAGTCCTTTAATCATTCTCATGTTCTCCAGAGGCTTCTGTTTTTGACCCAGAATACCTCTGCTCACTAGGTCATCTGTGTAGTCACAGTTTGGTTGGGATGGGCTTTTTTTTTTTTTTCTTCTTCTTCTTCTTTTTTTTTTTTTTTTAAGGACATCACATTAAACGTTCCAAGATGAGCTATAAACCGAAATCCATTTGGACTGCAGTATGAAAGGAGCTTGCAATAACTCTTCCATAATGAATTGGATATCCTCCACAATGGCTCAACGTGTGGCTTCATGAGACTGTTTTAATACTAGGGTATCTGGAGCAGAGGGGGAAACCTTGTATGGTCCCCTTCAAGCACTTAAACTCCACTTTTACTCCACTTTAACATTCCTAAAGGAGGTTCATCAAAGCATTCTAGATTTCTTTGGGAGGGGAGGGTGGTATGGTTAATTTTGTTCCACAAAGTTGGCTGGGAAGAACTGTTGCCTGTCTGATCTCTCCAAACAACTGGTGCTAAATCATTTCAGTGCAGGCTGTCTTTTGGCTGATAAACTAGTTGGTATCACTGAAAAGACCCACACTCCATACTTGTGCCTTTTTAAGTGATGTAATTCAGGCTGTGGATGCTTTGTTGTCCCAAAGATAACTTCCTTCACTGTAATCTGGGACCATGGCAGTGTATCTTTGTTTTCAGAGTATACAGTCACTTCATGTAATGTTTTATGTATTGTGCCATCCTTTGTGTTCACCTGTGCTTAAGCATTTGTCATTCCCATGTTTCTCATTATAGCGAACTACCTGTATTTAAGTCATTGCAGTATTGTAAGAAGTGTCCAACTACAGGAGCTTGAGGCAACACGCTCAACGTCTTTTTTTTTTTTTTTTTTTTTTTTTTTATAGGATAATTTTTACAGTTTGTGTAATGGCCCAAACCAGTTTTGTTTAGAAAATGTATGTCAAGAAATTGAGGTGGCCAATTTGTTCTTTTGTTCATGATAATGTTGAATAAAGGTTCCATTTAAGTTGGTAACTGTTAACCACACTTTACTCTGGGTATTGAGAATTCTACTGTGTATTACAGAAAGGAGAAATGAGCCACTTATACAGACAAAAAAAAAACTGGTAGATAATGTTTAGTATGGCTTAAATGGTTCTTAGTGGTATTATTCCACAATCAAATACAGACTAATTTAACGGCTGAAATAGTCTTGAATCCCTGTTTTTTTTACTTTTTTGTGGTGTTACATTCTTTGACCAAATTCTGATGAGTCTTGAGCCTTATCTCAGGTACTTTGCATGGTTGTCTACAATTAATAAAATTTCACAGTTTGAATCAATGTGCATTCTGTGACTATCCTCCAAGCTAGCTTGACAAAACGGGGTACTTGTGAGCATAATGCACAAGGGGCCATGCTTTGATGCTGGGAATTTTTGTTTAAAAAAAAAAAAAAAACTTGAACAACCTGAATGAGCTCCTAAAGCATTTTGAAATATTTTGACAGCTTTTGCTGAACATTGCCTTTAAATGCCCATAAATGAAGCTACGTGGACAGTGTTGAAAATTATAGTATGAAATGAATTTATTTAAACATACAAAAAGATGAACAGTTTAATCCTCATCTTCCTCTTCCTCCTCATCCTGGTTGATCTGGAAGTAGCGGAGTTCATAGCTCTCCTTCGTGTTGGCCACGACGCGGAGCCAGTCTCTGAGGTTGTTCTTCTTCAAATACTTCTTGGTGAGATATTTCAGGTATCTAAATATAGGGGGAAAAAACAGTGGCATGAAAATGTATTGAGAATAAAAAGCCAAAGACGTTAAATCAGTTTAAAACATAGTTCACAGAACAAATCTGACTCACCTCTTGGAGAAAGGAATCTCAGAAGACACCGTGATCTTGCTTTTGCTCCTTTCGATGGCTACAACTCCACCTCCCAGGTTTCCAGCTTTGCCATTGACTTTGATGCGCTCCTGAAGAAACTGCTCCTGTGAGAACATAAATCCAACATCAGTGGGGTACAAGCATGACTATATTTTGTGCACAATTCCAACTTTACAAGACAATCCCAAAACAGTATGTCACACATGTATTATTGTATAGTCTAGTCTTTTTTTTTGTTTTCCAAGCATCACTTCACTGTGTAGTATCCATACAACAAAAACAAGTCACAGACTCTTGCCTACCGAGTGACATCTGGGTCGGCACCCAGCTACCTTAATCCTTAATCATTCAGGCTTATATTCCTACTCACTCTACTCACTCCTCCACGGAACACTGTCTGGCTCTGCCATTCCTACACACAAGGCAAACCCAGTCCAGACTCTTCTCTTTCGTGGTTCCCCACTGGTGGAATGATATTCCTAAGCCGACCAGAGCAGCAGAATCCCTCTCTATCTTCAAAAACCTCCTGAAGACTCATCTGTTCAGAGAGCATCTCCTCTC
>JBBPCZ010000142.1:25200453-25216277 GCA_037974445.1 Brycinus macrolepidotus | reverse complement strand
CAGCCTCTAGTGCACTCTGGAGACCCTGGTAGACCCTCTAAGACTGTGTGCCTGACAGTTGATGGCATGGAGAGTTCGACAATCTGACTGTTATTACAGTTAAAGAAGAGTTTGGGTTTGTCGTTATTAAGACATTACAGTATTGTAATCTGTATTCCTGATTGGAGTTTCTTTTCTCTGAGTTTTGTAACACTTATCTACTATTTTAGTAGGATGATACCTTGTGACAGTTTCACTTTTTTGAATTATATAGTATATATTATTTGGGTTTGTCTTCATTAAGACAGTACAGTGTTGTTATCTGTATTCCTGACTGGGAAATTGTATACATGTCAAAATATTCCTGCCCTGAGCAGAACACAGTAGCTCTATTCTCAGAGTTTTGTAACAGTTTTCTACTATTTTAGTAGGATGATGCTTCTACTTTGTAAGAATTCTACTTTGTTTGATTACGTCTCACATTGAGAATCATTGTGTTTTTGTTTCTATGAATCCACTGTAATTGATCCAATGGATTTTCTCCTATAGTGAATCTTCCTGTTTAAAACATTCACATGTTTTTGAAATCCTTTTTATCACAATGATAAGAATGTAAATGTCTTGATTTCAAGAGATGGATGTTCATGTGTCTAGAACTGTGAAACCACATTGGTGATCCTGTTACTTTACTCAAAGTGGGAATTATAAAGATGCTGTGCATCTGCATCATTAAAAACATTCTCATATGAAATATAACTATCTTGTCTTTTCGATTTTTTTCACTTCACAAGCATCATACACACTACTGATCCAAAGAACTCAGCCAGTAAGAAAGAGTAGTAATTTATGTTCTTTTGTCAAGTAAGCTCTTAAGAATCACAGAAGTAGTATGACAGTTGCCTGGCTCCTGATTAGCAACCATGATGTGAATACAAGTCATATATTTCAGTGCATTTGCTTTACCAGAATTGGGCCTACCAGTTACATTTTCTGTATTGACAGTTTATGGTAAAAGACAGTTTCACTTAAGCTACACAAAAGTTCAGTTACTTGGCAAGAGTATAAACCACTACTTTGATTCTATACTGAATTTTGACCATATCGTCCTTAATTAGTTTTACTGTAGTCAATTACTGTACTACAATTTCAGGACAGGCTGTACTGTTTGTGTCAATGTGCAATATGTAACTTATGACACCATATGTTTACATTCAATTTACACAAATTTACTCAATATAACATTGACTTTTCTGGCAAAATTGTCTGTGCTGCAATCTGTCAGTATTTTTTGCAAATAATAAAAAATATATATGCCATAGTGAAGCATTAGACTTAAGCTGATTGTATAAGTTCCCATTACATGAAAGAACAGGCAACTTTACAACATGAGAAATCTTGGGAAAGTCTTGGGAGCAGATCAGTTCTTCAAGTCCAGATGGCCCTGCTATGTGTAAGGTCTCCCCCTTGAACAAAGGGAGATCAAACACCGTGGCTAATGTGATGTGTAACAAGACACACTTCTTTTGTCCTTTTATTGAGGGCACTGAATGAATGGAGTGTGGGAAAGGGAAGATAGCCCTCTCACACAGAATGCATGGGAATCTCAACACAACCCTGCCTCTGCTTGAACGGTTCCCATCCTGAGCTACAGGTGGTGCAACAATCAGGATATATGCACATACATGGAATTCCTGCACAAAAAGAAATGCATTTAAAGATAAAAAATTGTTTAAAATCTGAAAAAAGACCAACATTTTCATTTGGCAAGAAGCTGTTTGCCAGGCTATCAAAATTACTCCTTGCTAAAAGGGCACATTCAAAGTCTGAATAAGATCAAATCAACTCAAAACTCTTTATTTTTGCCAAAGAATATCAGGTTAGCATTTCTGTTTGTTGCTAAAAAAGGACCAAATTATCACTCGTAATGGACCATTCACACCATTTGGGCTTATTTAGTACATGACCACACACAAGATGGTGAGAACTTGGGTAAAGCTCTTGGCCTTGTCGTGACCATGTGGCCTTGGCAAGCCAGCAGACGCCCACCTGTTGTCTGGACGTTTAAATTTGGCCTTGAGTTGTCTGGTTATCTGGAACTGGAAAGTGTAAATACATCCATGCTTATTCTTAATCTGTGAATATGTAATGGTTCTTATGTTGGTAAACTGCTAATCATCCTTATTTAAACATTGATTGATTATATAGAAGAAGGTCTTGGCTTACAATTCATAAAACTAGTGTCAAATCTACCATTTAATTTTCTCACATCATTGTTTAAGGTATTGGCCACTTTGATTCACAGGACGCCCTGCCAGTGGACAGAGGTCTGGTAGTTTCTCACACTCGACCAGCCAACCAAACTGCCCCTTTGCTGAGACAATAGGAGGCATCAGTTATGCTCGTGCTGTTCTTAAGAATGGAGTCTGTGTGTCTGAGGTGGGGGTGACGGTGTGTGGGAGGCACAAACAGGGCAGCAAAAAAAAAAAAGTAATAATAATTAAGGGCAGCACAGTGCAGCTGATTCCATCCAACTCCAGATATGAGGCTGGAGTTGAGGCATCATCAAAATTCAGTAATAAATTCAGTAATAAAACTTCTGTATTATTGTAAATAAGGTACATAGACTTGAGCCACTATGCACTTACACATTAAAGTTTAGGCTACTCTACCATGACTAGATTCTACTTGCCAGCATCAAGAAGACAATCACACTGAAATCTGTTAATAAAAGTGGAAACAAGTTTTCCTGTTACCGACCATGAGTTAGTCTTTTAATCTTAATCTTTTATCTTATGGCAATAGTAACTCAGGTATTTCAGCTACAGTCCACAAACATGACAAAATAAAATAAAATAAAATAAAATATCAATGTATTATGTTTTTTTTTTTAAACATAAGATAAACATAATTAAGTGTATTATGTTTTCTTTATGTTCCTCCACAAGGTTTGTCAAGACTATAACTATAAGCAAGGACTGTGTCTTAGGAACACATTTAGAGCACGTGTGGTAAAACAGAGAGACAAACAAAAACACGTCAGTGAAAGTTTTAACTATCTTTGAGTTGAGAGTGAGTTTATTTTAGTGACTATCTGTATCCGTATGCTCGAAATCTTTATTACCTGGGTTTTACGTTTATTTCAGGGGGGTTCTTGAGTCAACTTATCCCTTTAGGAGCCACACGTGCTCTCACCCTCTCCCACGCGTTTAAATAACGCGTCAGGCACGTTTCCTAACTGCCCGTCAGATCCGGACTCAGCCACGTGGACCCGACAGCTTCGCCAGATATCAGAGTGTATCAGGGTGAAACTTCTGCCACGTCCCTCCTGGAGCAGAGTCCTCATCAAAGCCAGCCCAGAGGGAATCAAAGCTACAGACTGTGTGTTTGCAGCTGTGCACAGGAGCTCTTTGATCTTCACCCACGTGCCATTAGCCCACCTCAGTGTCAGTCACGCTTCTGAATGACAGACTTAACAAGGTGACTGCCTGCTCTGTGTGTCATGGTGCTCAGTTAGATCCATTTTTGATGGATTTGTACTTTTCTAAGTATTCATCTATTCTCAGATCTTACTCATCCACTACTGGTCTCTATTACCTGCAATAATATACTCCTAACCACCATGTTGTATTAGTAATTCACTTAACTGTAAGTTACTATCTGTAGTATTTATACCCAGCATGTATTTATATATCATAGTGTATTTCATATTGAGTTTTTGTCTTCAGATTTTCATTGGATTTATTTAGACTTTTTTATTTTACATTGTTCTTGTCTCTGTGTCTCTGTGTGACTGTACAGTCATTACATAAGCAATTTCCTCTGGGGTCAATAACATTTTCTGATTCTGATTCTGATTCTGAAATACTGGCCATTTATAAAGACATTTATTTTTGCTTAGTTTCATTTCAGTCCCAGCAAACCTTACTCTCTGTGCTGATCAGTGCTGAATGTAATATGAAGTTCCTCTGCAGTAGAAGTTCCTCTATGTGAATCACTTCATGTCCAGTTATGATCTGGTTAAAGCGAGCAAATAGGATGTAGTTACTTTTAATAGTGTACTGTGACTGTTTCTGGCCGTCTATAACGTAAAAACATCTTCATTAGGCCTGTAGTATGGACAGCAATCAGAAATCCAAGGGGCTTCAAAATAGTATTGTGTAAAGTAAACCGGCCAAACAACTGCTGGCCCTGAAAGATGCCCAGAACGTACGAGAAAGTTCTCAGATAATAAAACTGGCATGCCTCTGATACCTTGGGAAACTTTCTCCGAGCAGAAGACATGCAGCCAGTTAACCATAAAATGAATGGCCCCTATTGTTGTGATGAGCCAGCCCTCTGGTCTCAGAGTGTGGGAAAAGTAATCCAGCACAAGCCACATGACTTTGTAATGGAAATGCCTGCCTATAAATACAGCAGGCTGTCCCTTACAGGGTCCCACAACATATTCTGCAGCCCAGGAGAAACAAGCTCTAAGACAGAGGAGATGGCTCCACACTCGACAACTCTTTCCACCTTTGACCACCTGAGACTCGGCGATAAAGACAGACTTAAGGTATGTTTGTTTTTAGGCTTGAAAACACGCTCCTTCATGGTTCCTGTGATTCTTTGTTTTGTAGTTTTGTGGAATGATGTTCTGACCAAATGCCCTCAATATTCCTGCAGCTGAGGAAACCAATTGTTGAGAAAATGCGCAGAGACCGCATCAACAGCTGCATCGATCAGCTCAAAAAGCTGCTGGAGAAGGAGCTCCACAGCCAAGACCCCAGCACCAAGCTGGAGAAAGCTGACATCCTGGAGATGACAGTCAGCTTCTTGAAGCAGCAGCAGCAACTTCCAGCTGTGCTGGCCCAGAAAGACTACAACGAAGGCTACTCTCACTGCTGGAGGGAGTCTATGCACTTCCTTAATGTCCATTCTAGCCGAGGAAGATCAGCCCATGAGCTCCAGCAGCTCCATCAAGCCCAGAAATCCAGCACAGAGCTCACACGCAGCTCACCTTCACCCAGCTCCAGCTCCAGCTCCAGCTCCAAGCACAGTCTGGCTGCTCAGCAGCTGCAGCAGCAGCCGGGCAGGCCTGTCTGGAGGCCCTGGTAGAGGCTTGGAAAGATGACATTTGAAACCTGAGGAACAGTGATGTTCATGTACCTCATTTAAGTAGGAGATATTCATTCCAGACTGTAAGCTCGACATGTCTTGTCCTCATATTGATTGGCAAACACTTGAGATGAACATTTGTGGGCAGGTTTTTGCCAGTGAGAAGAAAGGCTTTAATAACTTTGGCCCTATTAGCTAAGTAATAATGGCTCTTAATGGGATATTTAATATGTATCATTTTTCTATTTTTTTGTACTTACTTTAGAGAAAATGACTTGTGCTGTATGATGTCTATATATATAACTAATGTTAACTCCAGTGGAGTGTATATGGTATACAAATCAGATCCATGAATTTGTGTTGTACTGAAAAGCGTTGCTGAGAATATTTCTCTGTGTTGAGAATTCGGCGTATTATGTTCAATAAGGATTGCGTCACCTTTGATAAAGGAACCAGTCCATTGTGTGTGTGTGCATATTGTACTTAATGTATTTTGTGTTTTCTTGTGATTGATTTTGTAAAACCAAGCTCTTGAACATTTTCTTTGCTAATAAATTTTATTTTTCAAATAACCTTTTTCATCTTCTAATTATTCCTGAGACCATTTATGAACTTAAACATTTTTTAACGGCTTTTATGGTAAAGAAACTGCAGATTTCACCTTATAATTCTCTCTAGCTATTCCAGACTAATGCCAGAGAAATAAAAGGTGAGTATTTCGAGAGCTTCAAGAAGCAGTTCCCTAAAAGACGGTCTCTGGTGCTTCTCTTAGGGAATTGTTTCTATATCAGGATCATTTTTATAACCCGTTCACAAAATACCTTGTCAGTCCCTAAATATTTGTCATACACACTAAAAGAGGCTCTCACAAGCCCAGATGTTGTCTTGCAAAACGCCTCTAAAATAGAGTCATTGAACCCCTCGTCTGCAGGCACACTTCTATTGTTCTATCCTCCTGAGAGAATTACGCACTGAATAGCAGAGTAGTGTGGGAAACACACCCAGTCAGCCTACTCACACACTCTAGAGTCAATGGAGATGGCCTCCTTGATGACAAAAACCTTTTCATCCCATCATCTGCCACCAGGGACTCTGTGTGTGCGCGTGTGTGTGTGTGGTAAGACCAGTAGCGAGAGACTGAAGGACATGCATATGGTGATACTGACAGTATGATCATACTGATTGGGTCCAGAAACATGATACTTGTTTTACTGAGTCTGTTACTGGTTTAAAAGCTAGCTCTGACCAGTGGGATTTGGGGACATCTGCCATGGCACTTCGAAGGTCATTATTTAAAATGCAGCTGTCCAATTAAACGCAAGAAACCTTCTCATGAAACCGGGCACGCTTGCCCAACAGTTGAGCTCAGAACAGATGGTCACTTGCGCCAACTTAAACCATGGCACTGCTCTTTCGTCTGTTAACACAATTACCCTGTTTCCTGTCTTCTACAGTGGGGCCAAGCATATGCCAAGCAGAGAAAAGGTGAAAAGGACAATCTCAGAACCAGCTGCCTCTAAAACAGGTGAAACTGGGTTTATATTACTCTTTATTCAAGGGCAGTACGTGATTAAAAAAAAAAAAAAAAAAAAAAAAACCTTCAGCAGTGGCTTTCCTTTTTGTTTGGCCATTGTATACATTTGAATACAGTTTTGAAAGTGGGCAGTGGTATTCATTTTAGGTTTGAACAAAATGATGTACACTTTAGGTAAAAAATATCCACCGAGTATTCCAAGAACGCTGGAAAGTACAGCAGTCACTTCTAAGGCCATAGTTATAGCTCCCCTGTTAACACTGTAAACTGTGAAGCAACTGATCCAGGAGATCATGTAGATCATGAGGCTGAACGTAATGCACTTTGCTTCATTGTAGTTTGCTGGCAGGTCTTTACCCATGTAGCTAAGGCAAAAGCAAAGAATGCTGAGAAGAGACACATACAGAATCTCTACAAACGCTCCAGGAGACAGAGTGTTACTACACTCCAGAATGATGCTGTCAAAATACAAGTCGTAGTTCTTTGAAGGAAGAGGTGTGTACATAGCCAAATGGAGAACAGAGAGGAGGAACTCTATTACAGAACTGAACAGGATAAACATCTCAGGGCCTCGGTTTTTGACCCAAGTCTCATAGAACCTGGGGAGCTTGGAGGACCACTTGAAGATGCACACAACCTGCAGGGAGAGGAAAGAACACTAAGAGATACTGCTTGAGAATGGAATAGACCGACAGCACTGATAAAAATGGATTAGAACATTTTCCAATTCACTTTGATACTCAAAGTAATAAGTTACATTTTATCGTTTCAACTGGATTTACACTCCCTAAGTATTTATACTTCTCTGAGCCCTTAAGATGGTTTGTACATCCCTGATTATTTTGAAGTATATTTATTGAAAAGGTGCCACAAAGTTCAGTGCCACAGAAGGACCATTTTAGTTCCAGAAAGAGGAATTTTTAGATGTATGAGTGTGAAGAACCTTTAAAAAGTATAACAAGCCTTTTTGTTTTTTTTTGTTTGGCTTTTTTTTACCAATTTTTGGGTTCTTCATCGTGTGAAACATCATGTGAAAGCTTCTTTACACTCACACATTTCATTAAAAATATTTAAGAACAACCCAATGTATTAGGAATAAACCCCTTCCTGGTACATTTTCACTCATTCTAACAATTCACACTGAGATATTAGTTGGTTATTAGTTATTAGTGGGGGTAATTTTTATTCTGTTCTGTTGGTTCAGTGCCTGGACTGCTTTGCTGATGCTCAGACATCCAACTTTTGAGTTTTAGCATTTGATTTCCAACCAAAAGAAATTTAAAAGAAAAATGAACAAAAAACCTCACTGCCTATGCACTGTCTATGTTGATAGATGACAAACTAAAAAGTTTCACTGAAGTTCTACAGGGAACTGAGAACCTAGAGAGACACAAAATTTTTGCTTGAGTGTGGATTTAGGCTACTAAAACGTGACACCAGCCTTAACCCATCCTCAAATGCTTTACTATGATCATCCCTCAAATATCTAGTCCACTCTCACCAATGCTGAAATTCGAATGACCTCTCTTACCTGAAAGGAGCGGACAGTTATGCAGGCCAGGCAGACGGTGAAGCTGAGGAGGAAGAGGGACTGTTTGAGCAGACACGCTGGCCGCGAGGGCGTGTTGAAGTGGCACAGTGTGCTGCAGGATGCTGCAGTCAGGGACAGCAGCATGACCAGGCAGGTTCTGCCTCCAGCAGACTTCACCACCGGAGTGCTCAGGTTGAGCAGGAACAGGAGAGCAGTGCCCAGGGTCATCAGCAGAGTGAGAACCAGCAGAACCAGCAGAGCAAGAGACAGTGGAGCATCCCAAGGCAGGTAAACCACTGTTCTGTTCAGACACTCCTCACTCTGTGCTGGTGACCACTGATCTCGCTCACAGGGCTGGCAGCTGGTAGAGCCTGGTAAGATACATAGTTTGAACGTGTTATTATATATAATAAATATATATAAGTGATAATTCTGTCATACGTGAACACACCACAGCACAACAGCACAAAATTCTTCCTCTGTATTTAACCCATTCACCAAGTGAAGCAGCGGGCAGCCAGGAACACGGCGCCCGGGGAGCAGTGTGTGGGGACGGTACCTTGCTCAAGGGAACCTCAGAGGTGCCTAGCAGTCTTGGGAATCGAACCCACGACTTCCTGATCGCAAGGCGACCGCCCTAACCACTAGGCCACCAGCTGCCCCAGATGCATTAATATGGGGTTATTATTCAAAAGTGTCCAAGCCGAGGGTGGTTCTTTGGCCACGAAGACAGGTGTGGGTTTTTCTAATAAAGTGGACAATGTACATAGGTAGTAACCTATGGATACTGTGGACATCTAACAAGACTAGGATTAAAAACAAACAAGTCTCAGAATGACAAAGATTGTCACATCTACTATTCAAAGATACAAACAAAACAAGCGCTACATACACAAACAGATAAATGAAGTAATCCCAAAACAAAGACAAAGGTGTAACCACCGATGAGGGGGATCTAGCATGAAGCTGGAATGAATGAGTACATGATATGTGCACTATAACAGGAAGGTACAATAAGGTACAATGTTGGAGGGAAACACAACCTTGCTAAAATAAGATTACTGATACAAGGAGAGGAATAGGTAGAGGGAGATAAAAGAGTATGCCAGTGTTTTTCAACCATTTTTGCGCTGCACTCTTCGGCCGATTGCTTCAGCACCTGCCCGATGGCTTCTTTTGTAAGTGTGTTTCATATCAAACAGCTTTTGGTTCTTTTACTACTAAGTACAAACAAATACATCAAAATTGTTGCCTGGGGTGCTATTTCAGAATCAGAATCAGAATCAGAATTGCATTTATTGGCCAAGTATGTGAGCGAACACATACAAGGAATTTGATTCCGGTTGATGGTGTCTCTCAAGCACAACAGTATAAAAACAACAATATGTAAAGACACAATGAACAATATACTGAGCAATATGATATACATTGGGTGCTACCATTTGGGAACTTTCAGAACCCCTCAAAACATAGGTTATTCAGTGAATACTTTTAACTGCTATACCTTATGTAGTGCCACTATGAAACAAATATGCAAGATATTCAGTCAAGAGAGGAAAAAATGTACGTCTGGATCCTTCAGGGTTAAGTAAATGAGAAGGTGATAAAAGCAATGCAATGCGTGCCACCTAGTGGTGACAACTTGAACTATATTTATTATCAACATTTATAACTGCCAGCTTAATTATTTCCAGCTAAATATGTGCAGACTTTCACTGAGAGCTCTATCATCATCTTTAGTGTTTGAGCCATATGTTTACCAGTCTTGTTGAGAAAAGTAGAAGCAGGGCATTCCATGCACTCAAAACAGCACTTATGTTGTCCAATCTGGAGTTTCATGTACCCATAGGGGCACTCTGGTGAACACTGTGACACAGGGATCTGAGAAGGCAGCAACATACAGAAAGCTCACATATGTTCGTCCAGCATATGTGCATGGAATAAAGACATAAAGGTTGGTAAATCAGATATTTGCATATAGTATGAAAATATTGTATTGTCTAGAAGAAATAATTATTTAAAAAGAGAAATAATTATTAAGAGAAATGTGCATACCATGTTTCCATCTGTATCATCTCCCACCCATTTAATCTGAGAAGGATCCACCTGAAGATTAGGGGGGTCTGTAATGTACTCCCCCACCACTCCGAAAGAACATGCTTTATCCTTCCACATCCACGTCACCACATCGTAGCCCGTGGGCGGGTCTCCATTCTTATCAAAATATACTGATGTGTTTCTGACAGAAAACCGTACTCGCTTTAAATCCTGAAGGAGCTGAATTGAAGATATAAGAAGGTTTTTAAAATTCTTTTAATATAACATAGCAAATTAGCTTAATAACCATAATTCATTTAATTACACTTCAGATAAGCATATTGCTACAAATGTTATAAATGGCAGGGGTGTCCAGTCCTGGTTCTGAAGATCTACCACCCTGGAGAGAGCTCCAGCACACCCATTATTCAGATGTCCCTGAAGCCCTTCATTACCTGGATGAGGTTACATTAGCGTTAGTGCTAAACTTTGCAGGATGGCAGATCACCAGGACTAGAACTGGGCGTCCCTGACATATGGCATTGTTTCCCAGCGCTGGTCCCAGAGGCAAACTGCCCTGCACATAGTATGAAGTTATTACTGAGGAGAAAAATGAGGTGTGATGTGAGTAGTGAAAACAATATGTAGGACAGTGTGTCTCCAGGACCAGGGTTGATAAACAGTCTATCATGAATCCACCCCCATTAACTAAACACTACATTTTATATGCATATACAAACACACACACGCACGCACGCACGCACACACACACACACACACACACACACACACACACACACACGGATATATGTGTATCCATTTTTATGTACTGACCTGCCATGGCTGTACTTCAGTTTTCTGGCATTTTAATAAGTTACACTTGAGTACCTGCCGCAGTGCCTGTGCTACTGCATAAACTGCCTTATATACGTTAAAAGAAGATGTAATATCGTATTTCTCCAGAGAATAGTTTTTAGTTGCCATTCTGTACAGGTCTGTGTTTTGCAGGCACGGGACCACCATGTCACTTGCACTGTTTGACCTGCTTAAATCTCTAAGCTTGGACACAGCTTGGTTCTCAAAATTTTGGAACCCAGTAACAGCTGTGTATTTCACAGACACACCCAGGACAGTCCCAATAGTGCTGATTCCTGGGATTCCAGACACCAGGGTAGCTATGGACCAGTCCTCTGTCCCAATCCACACTTTAGCTGTCACATTCTGCTCGATTACAAAAGGGAAAAAGCCGCTGGCTATCCTCTTGCTGGAAAACACCACTATGGTGTTGACTTTGGTTTTGATGATATTTCTGACTATGTCTCGCATTTGTTGCTGTGTGCCACTGTTAGGGGTGGGTATCACAGCTTGATATGCGATGCATATGTCAAGATCTGATGCTTGCTGTGACAGGCTGAACATTCCTTGATGGCCATATGAATTGTCGCTGCCAAGAAGGGCAATCCATGTCCAGTTAAATCTAAGAAGGATCTGGACCATGGCATCAACCTGGTTCTTATCGCTGGGAATGGTGCGGAAGAAAGCTGGGTACAACAATTTGTTACTCAACATTTCATTGGTAGCTTCATAGGAAATCTGTAAAAAATAAATAAATAAATAAATAAATAAATAAATAAATACTAACATCAGAGGAAGTGATACTTAAAGGGATAGAACAGGATAGAGGAATGAGAAAATGTATCTATATTTTAATATTATACACAATTTAAAGAAAAAACGTTTTTAACTTTTATCTTGGACCATTTATATTGGTTCAATTCATCTTGAAATTTTTGCTCAATGTACAAGACAGCTGGCAATTTCACATGATGTAATAAAACAAGCAAACAATACTGCTTAGATGTTTAGATGTTTATTTTCCTGCATACAGTGTGAAGAACATTAGATAGAAATTTTTCTCTAAGGGTCATAATTGAAGATTGCAGATTGGGGTCCAAAACTGTTACTAGATACCACCTCCATACCAACAAACTATTTGAAAGGTGTGCCATGCATGGTGCCATGGACTACATGAACTACAAGAAGATTTTAAAGCGAAAAAGTAAGTCTACCCAAAAAAGGGTTTAGTGACTACAGAATTAAAAAAAAAATCTTTTGACATGGCCATCCCAGTCCCTTGACCAAAAGCCAACTGAAAATTGGGTGAACTGAACAGGAGAGTCCAAAAGAGAGCACCTAGGACACTGTTTTGAGGACTGGTTTAAGGTTCCTTGCTCTGTATTTAGGAAGTACTGAATGCAGGGGTGGCAGTATTTGTGATTTTGTTTGTCCTCCTTAAGTCTCTAAGCTTAGACACAGCTTGGTTCTCAAAATCGTGGAGCCATGTAAAAGCTGTTTATTTGACAGACAATCCCAATCGTGCTTGCTCTGTTTGTGATTTAGATAAAAAATTAATTGTCTTAAACTAAACTTTAAGGTGTTTAAGCACATTCTTGTACTGTAGTGAAGTACTGCAGGTGTAGAGGTCACTTCCTTTCTGGGTCAGTGGGTCATAAAGGGAGTGTATTAGTGACATACCTGAGGTAGAAGGTAGGAGCCGAGCGCAGCAGCTGGAGTGAAGGCATAGTCACTGCTGTCTGGGCCAATGACAGCCACCGCCTGGGGGTCCACATCTACGCTGTTATACTGCTGGGCTAGCAGGTCCACTGTGGCCAGAAGACTGGCACGGAGGGAGCAAATGTCATACGTCTGGTAACCTAGAGTGATGCCTGGCAAGAGCTGCTCATTCCCAGTGCCATTATTGATCTCCTCCACAGCATAGCGCAGAGCCTGCACCAAGTGGAAGCCATGCTTGTTGTCTGTTCCCCTGGAGAGATCAAAAGATAACAAAGAATAAATCTATAAGACACAAGACATTAGTCAATAACACAGTTTCATTTCAATTCAGAGCTTTCTAATAGTGTAGGTAAAAAGCAGATCATTACTGTTCATAGAATGGAAAGTCTTACAGTTTACAGTCAGCCATAGAAGGTGCAGCCGAGATGCTTCGTCCAGTGTTGTGGAGAGGGAACATGCCGTAGATGGTAAAATCTCCCTTAAGCTGGAGCCCAGCACCATGGCAGTAGCTCCAGAAAGACGCCAGTAGAAGAGTCCTGAACAGCAGCTCTCCCATGCTTCGGCCACGCCTGCTCTACAGAGACCCTGCTCCACACACCTGCCTTCTCTTTTTCTACACTCGATTGGAAGAAAGGATTTGCATACTGGAAAGTGTAAATGTCACTGAAAGATGGATTTGCATTGAGCCATTTGTTTCTCACCATCATGTTTTCCAGTTAGAGTAAAGAACTGAGTGCACTTAATAAACCATGTAAAAAAAAACAGGTTTTGCATAATTTCTCTGAGGTACATATTTTTAATATGAAAACTAGTGATACATCTTCATATGCCCAAAACTATTTCCCTGCAAACACTCCAGCAACTTATGAGTGTTCATGAAAATTACTATTAACAGGTTGAGATCAGTCATAAAATATATTATTTATATTCATATACAGTAATTACTAATCAATCATTTAAATAATAGGAATGAGTAGAAAAACATTTGCTCCACAGCATGGGTAGTAGGCAGTGATTACTAGTGGGTAGTTCACAGTGTATCAAATTTAGGTTCAGTTTTTTCTATAGAGACATGGTGGAAATCTTGGGAGGCACTGAAATGTGATCAAATTTTCCCTCCAACCAAATTCTGCCGTTTCCTCAAACTGAAAAGGGGTTGAATTACATCCAAATGTTTCACCATTCAGACCGCTGAAGGGCAATTTGCCTGAGCACTTGAGCTTTTACGCAGTATCGGGTAAACTACAGACCGCAGTCTTGCTTTGTTTTTTGTACCATTCCTTCACACTAATGCAGCCTATAGGTGAGAGAGGCAAATCCATGTAAAACACCGTATCAGTGGGAGGACTTCAAATGGCCATAAAACATTAATCAATGGCATTTACAGGAATGGAAATAATAATAAAAATAAAAAAAAATGACCCCACTGCTAGTAGCACAACTCTACTTTTAACTTCTACAAACCAGAATGGTGACCTGTATCATTTCACTACGGTAACATCAAGTACTGTCCTCCAGGACTCCTGTTACAAAAACAGTCCTACAAAATTCATTCTTGTCTTTTCTTCTTCATCTTAAACAGTGTGTTCGCTCAGTGGACGGATTAAAAATGTAATTGGTGATTTGATGGCTCTTTGAAACCAAGCAATATTTTTTTTTTGTTAGTGATAATCAAATATAAAGATCAAAGCTCATTAAAGACAGGTAATTGTGACTCAAATTAACTGAAAAATACATCTCTGTTCAAAAAATTATTAGGCTTCTAAATGATCCTACATAATTAGCAGCATTTGTAACTTTTACAGTTTTATAAAGTATAGAATTCAGTCTCATAAAGATTAGTCTACCTCACAATAGCCATCAGTATTAGAAGCAGAAGATGTAGATAAATCA
Organism: Brycinus macrolepidotus; assembly: GCA_037974445.1. Taxonomy (NCBI): domain Eukaryota; kingdom Metazoa; phylum Chordata; class Actinopteri; order Characiformes; family Alestidae; genus Brycinus; species Brycinus macrolepidotus. The sequence continues at coordinate 25,201,635 of JBBPCZ010000142.1, read as the reverse complement.
TACAGCACAAATATCAATCAGTCAAGGAATACAACACAAATCAGGACTCAGCAGAAGGATGAAATTGCTTGAAAATGATCTTCAGTTGTAATGATGAGTCTCTGCAAACACAGATCAGCACTGTCCAGGTTGAGGATCTTCTCTGTGATTCTTTATGGAGGTAAAAGCTGGACATTTAAAACGGTGGGCAGGAGGAGCACAGCTTTGCACCAGCTGAGGGTAAAAGTAGACGATTAGAGGAATCATAAACAAGTTGTTAAAAAAAAAAAAAAAAACCCTGAAGACACAAACAGAAGCCTGTAGAAACAACGTCCATATGGAGACTGTCATTGTCTCACTGGTTCCAAAATATTCTTATTGTAAATCAACGTCAAACTAAAAGAAAGGCATGAGAGATGTCATATTAGTGTATCAAGGCTCATTTATTCAGTGACCATTAAGCAGAAGATATAAAATATGGAATGATTTATTTCCATAAATTAAGAAAGGCAACATGATTGAAAATCTCCCCATAATTCAGCCTATTCTCCTTATCATGCAGTAAAAGAAGCCCTTTTTCAACATATATTACATATAAGAGAAACTTATAAGAACTACCAGTTTTACTGATCTGGTCCTGGTGTTTCAAGTGAAAACAAATGCGAGATTTCATGTTTCTAAAGAAACATTTCAATTTGCAAAATTGAACAAAACTGAACAAATGAACAAAAGACAGGAGCAACCCAAGTATGGCTTTCTTGTTTACAAAAAAGGAGACTTGATTTGATTACAGCACACTTACATGTACATTTTAAGCACTTGAACTAAGACCAGATTTAATCATTATTTCTGACAGTCACCGGTGTTTAAGAATCTTTTTCTTAAAAAAAAGTACATATAAAGAAAACAATTCTAATAAGGCAGCAGAGACAGTGTATAAAGTAGAGTTGTAGGCACATGGGTTCGGGTTTATTACTGTTTTGACATCTTCATTTTTTTTAAACACTGGAAACTCAAAGGGCTCCGGCATTACAGGTTCAGTAAGAACCACAATCAGAGCCTTTCTCACAAACATTAAGTAGTCAGTATATGTGGAGGGGGGGTTGGGGACAGATGGGGTGAGGGTTGGGGGGGGGTTGAGGACGGATTGAGTGAGGGCTGAGGGAGGGTTGAGGACGGATTGAGTGAGGGCTGAGGGAGGGT
>JBBPCZ010000142.1:25146452-25178863 GCA_037974445.1 Brycinus macrolepidotus | reverse complement strand
TGGTTTTTTTTTTTTTTTTTTTTTTTTGGAAACTGCCCCCCCCCCCCCCCCCCCCAAATGCTCAGAAGGTCCCATACTCTCCATAAATATGGAAATTGATGGCAAAATCTACCATATTACTGATCATTTTATTTTGACACCAAATCATAAGAAGCACATGTGATCATTATCTAGACACATAAGACCTCCGAATGTTGGGACAGCCCATTCAATTCAACAAAACTTCTTTTAGCATTCTGGAGGAACCGTATAATAAATCAAGTATACTGACAACTGTTACCTTGGTGATAAGATTACCAATGTAGGGCAGGACACCACGAGCAGCCAGGTACACCTTCCAGTGAGCAGGTTTTATAAGTTTCTGGTACAGAGCCAGATACTCAGCAGCACATTCTCCTGCAATGCTAAGCTCATCCAGGTAACTAAAAGACAAAGCAGACCCAGTAAGCTCTCACACATCTAACCTGTCTATCTACTGTATTGTCAGATTACAAACGTTAAATGCCAGCCTGACATGACTATATTTTCAAGTTCCTAAATGGTTTAACAGTTAACCAATTCTCTCTAATCTTGTATATCAAAGTAATACATACCTTGTAAGAAGATCTAAGACCTGCTGCTTGCGACTAGGGATGGTCGTCAGAGCCTCTACAATGGTGCAGGCAGCCTGTCTCGCTGCCTGAGTGGCTGGGGTGAAGAGTACCTGAGAAAACAGATGACTGTATTATTGCGCTTCACCAAAATGGTTGTCAATCAGAAGCAGGCAGGACAGATGCATTCAGAGAAACTTTACCTGTCTGAGCCAGTTGTTGTGGCCTAGTTTAAGCAAACGAGGGAACAAACCCTCCGATCTGGATCTCATGAACTGCTTCCACTTCCATGCATATTTCTCCATCAAGTACTGTCTTCTGATCTCAGCTTTATTCAGAGGCTTAGAGACTGGCTCTTGACCTGATAAGGATAACAGCACAAGTAAATTTCACACATTTTTTTAACACAATTTTTAAACAGTTATTTTTTTTTAACAAACTGTTACACATGGAGGAAGCTAACAACCATTTTTGACAACTACACTATAGTTTCTGTCTGACACCTAACACATACATCTAGCAGGAAGGCACTTTTTCCAGGCCTCATATGATGCCTTGGGATCCTTTTTGAGCCAGAGCTGGGCCTGGGCGTGGATCTCATTGCTATATGGCTTGACTGTGGTCAGGGATTCAACAGCAGCATCCTAACACATAATAAAATTCACGTTAATTGCAATAAAAACATAATTACTGAAAATGTCAGCATTAAGAGTATTTGATAGTACCTTATTTTTCTTGCTGGTGGGTGCAGGGGGTTTGATGAGTTTCTGTAAGATTCTTAGGCACATGAGAGTAATGTTCTCCACCACTACTGGAGTCTTTATATTGACCGCCATTAGGAACAAACTGAGGGCTGAAGATAGCATAAAAGAGCATCTCAATGGTTAATCAATGGAATAACATCAGTGACTGACTTAATGGTTTATGTTAAAAGTAGTAAAACGGCTATTAGGTGAAAAAATGAGAGGGCTCACCACAGCGAAGCCTCAGCTCCCAGCAACCTCCCTCCTTTGCTATGGAGTCAGTGAGGAGCAGCATTTCATACTGTAGACTACTGACCTAAACAGCAAGAGAGTTCAATCATCACAAACCCATAATAAAACACAAAGTGGAAAAATATTGTATCACTAACACTTGTTTTTGGTCATACCAGGTCAGGGTTGGCCCAGTGTCCCTTCAGGGCAGCAGACACCTTTGCAATGATGAGGTCATTCATTTGCTGAGTTGCCTCAGGGTGATCTCTGCAAAGCAATCAATACAAACCCTTTACTTCAATATACATTATTAACATGATTAAATAAATAAATAAATCACACGTGTACACACAAAAGTGAGACAGACATATGGTTAATACCTGGTTAGCAAACAGATGAGCTGGCGGACCTCTTCCCTCATGGCTCCAGTGCCGCGACGAAGGTTGTACTCAAACAACTCTCGAATGAGTCCCTGTAGCACCAGGATCTGCCTAATGGCGGTGTTGGTGGCCAGCGCACGTAGTAGAGTGATGCAGTGGCCTGTGACTGCAGATGCACAGCCATAACACTTGGTGGAGGAGGTGTGTCCACAGCCAAGCACAGACAGGGCTCTGTACTGACTGGCAGTGAAGGTGGGCTGGGCAGTGGTGCGGGAGGACTTTGTGGCTGCCTCTCGCTGCTGTAAGTCATATTCCAGCAGCTCTTTTCGAGAAGCAAGCACTTTCTGTCGTGGGGGAGACATGTCAATTTAAAACACATACAACTAGAGTGTGTTATCCATTAAACACTCAACATAAACTGGGTGCTAAGCATTACAGTCACAGAGGGAGTATAAGGAGAGCTTGATGGATTTTCTCTTACCTGTATGATCTTGGAGAGCTCATCAAATGAGGTTTTGCAGTCTCCACTGTATTCCTGAGCTAGCTGCTGAATGTACCTGTTTACACTAGCAGTGGAGGTGCCCAAGCCTGCTCCTGCACCTGTGTCATCCTAAAAAGAGCCAATGATTGCAATATTAGCACATTATACATCACATTTTTGTTAAATATGTATCACATTATTGTACTTTCATTCCACTTCATAAATAAAAACAATGTTCCAATGTCTGGCTCCTATGTCCTAGTTTAGTGACTGACCTGTGGTTTCTCCGGAGCTGCCTCATTCACTTTGGACAGCAAACTTTCAAGCTGAGGCCGATGACCCATGAGTTGATGATACACGCGGTCAGCCTTGTCCAGAAGAGTGTTAATGTTGGTAACAGCCTAAGCAGAACAAACAAATATCAAGCTTTAGAACTTTCATTTCAACTTTAGGCAGACTAAAATAAAATATTAGAGGATTTATTGCCTTTTTCCTATCTTCTTCATTTTCTATAGGATCGACAGCACAGCAGGGCTTGGCATAGAGCATGAAGTCAAAGCGAGCATATTTACAAAAGCCACAGGCATTACACAAGAAGGGATCCTTCTCATCGTAATTAATGGACCTAAAAAAATAAGAAGGAAAAAAAAATCACAATAAGCAAAATTTACATTATGCAATGTAAATAGGTAAAAACTGTTTACATTCCTATGCACACTTCAGCACGGTCTCTGTACCTGCATTTGTGACACTGGTAAACATTCTCTCCACAGTTTCCACACACTCCTGGGTTGGCAGGCACAGAGGCGCTGCAGCGAGGGCACTGCAGTGTCTCTGTAGATGCCTGGTAGTTCTCATAGAAGTCTGAGAACTCGATCATCAAGTTTGATGCCACAATAGGGAGAGGAAGGTCAATCTTCACTTCTGTCTGTCCAGGGGTCAACTGTACCCTCTTAGCCTTATGCCAGCGAGCAGGTCTAGAGTGGGAAGATCAGGAGAATTGTGATTTAAACTCAAAATAAATAATATCTAACATGGTTGATTCAAAAGCCACATTTTGTGTCAAACTGTCAATGTGTGTGAATTTGGTGATCATGCACTCACTTGTTCTTTAACTCCACAATAGCCTGAACAGTCCTGTTGTTGTAGTACAGATTGATGGTGCGCACCATCTTCGTTCTCTTGAGATCTCCAATCTTCACAGTTACTTTGCTGATAGTGTGGCTGCCAATCAACTTCACCACTTGCTGTGTGGTGGTATAGCGAGTATCCACTTTGATAGATGACAGTTTGATATTCTTATCAAACAAAAAAAAACAAAAAATGAATATACACTGAAAGGCAAAAGATCGTTTTAAATGTATTTAAAATATACTTTACAAATGAGCTGCACTTACAGAGAATGGCACTTCAGGATTGTTGCACACTAAGCAGGGATCACTTTCGAGGTAAAATCCATCAAATTCCACCAGTCCAGAGAGAGTGCTTAGAAATAAAAGAGACAACAGTCCAATAGCGGTGTGGAAATTGAGATAGAACTTACATCAAAGCTAATAATGATTTTAAAATTTCTGATCTGCAGATTATCAAAAATCTGTCCACTTACTTATAAATGTTGGAGTTGGGATGATTTGTAAGTATGTGGTTTTGCGCCCTCAAAATTTCAACAGCTTTCTGAGAGTATTCCTTTAGCTGCAAGGAAAAAAAAAATGTTATAAAGGAAATACTAAAAATCCAGAGAAAATTATTGCAGCTTATAAATAAAATACCACCCCACCCAAAAAAAAAAAAAAAAAAATACAAAAAACAAAACAAAAACAAACACAAATCTACTGCCTCGGCAACCACGAACACCTAGCTTCATAGTCAATGTTTCTCCCGTCACCTACTGTAATTGAAGCAGTTACCTTCTTTTCTGTCTGAGGGGTCTTGAGAGAGAAGTAGCCCAGCAGGTCCACAAACTGAGCAGCTTTACGTCCATAGGCTGGGAGCTCAGGCCAGATAGCCCAGGTGAGGTCCAGCAGCAACTCCTGCTGGGATTTGTTGGAGTTCCTAGAAAGAAGGAAATGTGGGAAAAAAAGGTGTACTGTGTTAATGACATCCAATGGCTAATAAATTTCATCTCTCTAAAGATTTCTAAAGTTCCTGATTAATGATAAACATAAACGGACCACGATGAGAAGTGAAGTACTTAGGTGAGAGATCAACCATGTACCTGTATATGTGCAAGGCCAAACAGTGGGCTTGCCAGCGCACAGACGAAGAGTTTGACTCCAGCAAGAAGCAGCGCAGGAATTGAATCAAAGTCTCCTTGTCCGCAAACTTGTTGAGCTGACTGACTAGAGCTGTGCAAAGCTGATCCTCCTGGCTACCTGCTCCATCCCCTGTGCAGGTCAAAGCAGGATCAGAAGGACAGGGAGGGGGGGGGGGAAAAAAAAAAAAAAAAAAAAAAGACAACACTGGCATTAGCCACTACTAAAGAGAACAATGGTCATTAAAAAGAAAGGACAACTCTAACCTAATCATTTTGTATTTTCAGAACTACATCTAAATGACTCATTTTGTTCTCGAAGGAATTAGACATCACCTTCTTTGTCTTTCTCTTTGTCCTCCTTCTTGCTCTTCTTGCTGGAGGACTTGCTCTGGGACGATTGTGAGGCACCAGCCCCTGCTGCAGAGCCTCCAGAGGAAGCAGCCAGGACTTTACTGCCACACAGTGCACAGGACAGCAGCTGCAACAGCACTGGAGACACACCTTCATCCACCAGAAAACTCACCTGCAGCAGGAAGTACAGTACCGCTGCAGGCAAAGAGCGAGAGCGAGAGCGAGAGAGAGAGAGAGAGAGCGAGAGCCACATTGCAAAAGTAATCAGACACAGAATATGACCAAACTTGTCAAGCCAGCCAGTTATTTTTTTACTTATTTTTGTGACACCACTGATGAAATGCTGCTGGGTAACTGTGTATATCTGGAGAGCCCCAATGCTGTAAGTATGACATAACTTTTCTACAATTTCTGTAATGATGCCCAGGACTGACTGACTGGCTGGCACTGTTCTAAATCAGTTGCTGTCAATCCTGGTACTGGATTTTTGTATAATATTTCAACTCCGGATGGATTTCTTAATTAGTACATTTACTGCATCAAATGCATTGGCAACTCTGAAGTATTGGACTGCCATATGTACGCTCACAGACACCATGTGTGGCTGTGATATAGCTAGGAGTTAATTTTTTTTTAGAAGTTTGTGCCCAAGAATCCAAATAAATATTTTAACATCACTGTTATATGTATGATACAGCAAACAGTTAACAGTAATTCTACATTAAATTAACATAATATGAAAAACAGAAAACTTACAGTCATCTTTCACACAGAACTTCTGCCAGTTGATAGTTCTCTGTGTGGCTATTTCAGCACATGCTTTCAGGTGTTCCATCTGAAAAACAACAGGGAAAAGTTCCACTGTCTGTACCTAGTCACTGCCTGAGCAACATGTGCACAACGCACAAATACAACACGCTCCCAGGGATTCAATCACTCACCAGACTGATGAGTGTGTCATACTGCAGGGCAGAGCCAGAGGTTGCTGTGACAATCCCTCCCCTGAGGAAGATACCCTGCTCTTCCAGAAGCTTCTTTATGCTCCGAACATGGGAGTCAAGTGTGTGGAGATCTCGTAGCTGGCGATACTTCTCTTTTGAGCCGCAGATAAACAGAAGCAGTTTCCTCACCTGTCTCCTCACAAACGGAGTCTGCTGGATCATCAGATACTAAAGATAAATGGGATAAAACAGATGGATCAACGAAATCAACGCAAAAGTACAAAACACAAAAAGTTCCAATATGCTAGAAGCTAGGAGAGTAAGAGAACTACACTACCTCAGAGAGGAAGTAAAACCAAGAGTGGTCAAAGATCGGGGGTGGAATACGGGGATTTGTGTCTGCAATTTTCTTGATCTGATATGGCAGGCGAAGCACCATTTCCGTGAGGAGCTGAGAGTAAGCTTCAAACACATCAGCAGCATGACCCTGTGAAAGCATCACAGGACAGTTAAAATATGTGAAAATAATACTGAAGGGTTTGAGTAAAATAAAAAAATGTGCAGGCTTTAAGTAAATTAACATTTCGAATGTATATATAAAATCTTACCTTAACATACTGGCGCAGGAAGAAGGGGCTCATGTCAGGGGGCGAAGAGGATGTGTGAGGTTTGAGGAGCTGGCTGGCAGCCGCTGGCTCCTCCTCACCCTGTTGAGTTTTCCAGAACTCTAGCAAAGACTTGAGCACATGCAGGCAGTAGTCTATCGCTCCCGAACTCAACAAAGCAGTAGCCGTGGCATTGGAGATCAAAGAGGATGACTGTAAAGGAACACAAAACCAGAGCTAAGGTTAAGGAACTTCAAAGAATTGAGATATGTAAAATGTTACGTAAGAAGTGTGTATACAAATGTACTGAAGAAAAATGTATCCCTGGTAAAAGATCAATATTCTGAAAAGGTTACCTCAGAAGACTTGGAGCCAGACTTTGTACGTGACATAAAGACACTAAGCAGCCTCATGATGACCAGATGCACCTCATTTATCGGACTGCGTTCATTCTTCTTTGAGACATCCTGAACAAAAACATGAAAATGTTTGACCTGTTTGAAAAATTTTGTAAGCAAAGTCAAGACCCTATGCTTTCTCTCAAAAAATGTACAGTTAAATCATTGTTGAATTCTGACCTTCTTATGCATGCCAAGTTCAGCAATGAGTTGAGCCAGCAGGTCATCCAGTGCTCCTTTGTCCTTTTCATCTTCTCCATCGAGGTCAGCAGTCAGCATGAGAATCACCTGCATGTATGGTATGGCACGCACACCACCCACACTGTGCAGCTGAGGCAAGTGCTGCAAGAGCCTCTCCAGCAGCATCAGACGCACCATGTGTAGCCTAAAGAAAAAAAAGAGAACTTCAGAGATTCTTCGTCTAACTTGGAAACAGCAGAAACTGTACACGTCAAAGAGTCTGTTTAACCAGTAGCTTTCTACAGATCACTACACTGCATCACCCCCCAGTAATCAACCCCCTAGTAGCTAAGTGTTAATAAGGAAATGATTAAGCATGTATTTATGTAAATTCAAAGTATTCATTTATGCATAATATATGTGCAGACTAATAATCATGTGTATTTTATAACATCCTTAGTTGTTTGCTGTTATGTAAAGGGCAGACCTATTGCTGGTGTGGATGTCCCCCTCATTCTCCCCTTCTCCTTCCGAGCCATCTCCCTCCTGCTGGGCCGTCGTTGTGCTGATGGCCCCTGTGCTGGAGCTCACGCTGCCTGGTCCTGCAGGGTGGCCCTCCACAGTTGTGTCCCCGTAAGCGCTGCTACGCCCAGACACTGCAACACAAAACTTCTACTGTCACCTTCAGGCTTGGATGGCAGTACAAATAAGTTTAATAATATGACATAGATCCATCCATACAGATGCATATTATCATGGCAGCTACCCTTCTTCCCTACCTCGACCCTCACCGTTATGTTCTCCAGCCACTGACTCGATGGCACTCCCTCCACTCTCAGAGCCAACGCTGCCCCCGTGCTCGGCGGGAGAGGTGCGCAGCGTGGAGCCGTCTGTGGCCGCTGTGCTCCCCTCATCATCCGAGGCTGGGGCTGAAAGTATAACCAGAGCTGTTACAGGAAAAAAACAGCAGGCTTTGCAAAGGGGTTTTCTATTGGTACACACAAGCACAAACAGTCATTACAAGCATGCAAGTTCTACTATAAGCACAAGCGAAGTAATAACAGCATTCTAGACCAACATTGAGGAAACCCACTTGAAATAACCACTATAAAAAGACATTTACAAAAGCTGTTAGTTGGGTAGAGGTGCTATAGTAAATATCCCAAAAGCTCCTTTTCAAGTCATCTACAAGTAGTGTGTGATGTGAACGCAGTGTAAACACAGAATGTCTATGAATATACCTATGAGAAGCACTACTGAATAGGTGGGTGCAGTTACCTGATGCAGTTGTATCTGACAAGGTGCCTGCATCCAGGGAAGATGAGCTGGGGGCCTGGCCAGAAAGGCCTAGGCTCTGCAGGCCTAGAGCACTGCTGCTACTACCTGCATAATTAACAAAGACATACTTAGAAAAGACCAACTCTAGGGAGGCACAGATTCCATAGATCAGGCTGTTCAACTCTGGTCATGGGGAGACAGCAGCCAGCACAGCATGGTGATTTCCCTGATGAAAAGGAAAATCAACTGTGGTAGACACAGTCCCTTCAAAAACCACAGTGGATCACCCCATCATAGTGCTAACGTGTTGCATTCTAAAGGTTCGTAAGCTTTGTAAGCCTATATCAAAGTATCAAATATAAAATACAAAAACTGACATTGCATAGCCCTATTTATGTTAGTAGACAAAGACCTTGCTGATCCTGTTGGAGACTTAGAGCTATGGCCAGCTCAACCATGGTCTCATCATCAGCATCAGGAGGGATGTCCAGCATTGGGGGGAAGCCCTCTGCTCCAGCCAGGAGTGCCTCCAAAGGAGATGGGTTTCCATTGTTTACGTTCTCTGCTGTTTCCAGAACCATGGACTCAGACTGCACATCACACACAGAGGAGGAAAAAACGGAAGAGAACAGAGTGTTACACAACAACTACTTTCATGAGACAGTCTGGTCTCTGTAAACTGAATAGGGCATGCAAACTAAAGCAATGAGAACTTAAAAGCCTTGGGCTAAACTAACCACCATCTCAAAATCTCCATGGTCCACCTCGCTTTGTTCTTGGCTCTCTTGCCTTCCACCCTCCCCACCCGTCATTCCAGAGGGCTGCATCTTGTCATCAGCATCATCGTCATCATCGTCATCTTTATCACCTGAGGGATTAACAAGTAAAGGCCTATATTTAGACAGTGTCACAGTATAACGCATTATTATGTCAAAAGAATGTTTACCAATTCTAATGTTCATAATTTAGCTCTTACCCATTGGAGTATTGGAACGAGGTGGAGAAGGAAGAGTCACATGCCTGCGCTTGTTCCTGGGTCTCAGTACTCTTATTAGGGCCTGTTTGCAGGCAAAGCTTACAGAGGTGTCCTGTAACGATTGTAGATATGATCATTTCACAAAGACTTCAATTTTTGCCAATAAAAGAGAGGTTAAATATTCTGCAGGCCTTAAAGAAGCGCAAAAAATAACCAACAAATCTAAATATCTGAAAGGGTGTCATAGGCCCTGTTCACACCCGACATTAACATGCATCTTGGGTGATTCAATCACAGGTGTAAAGCTCAAAATACAGGTGTAAATGCACCCAACAGGCACTGGGGGCGCATTGAGATCTGATCGCTCACACCACATTCAGAGGTGGTCTATGTAGCACATGGCCAAGTCCCGTGTGTATGTGAATATGTCCTGGGCAGTGAAAGACCATCAACTCACATCCTCTGTGCAAGTGGCAGCACATACTCACTGGGGCGTCATATTAAGCATTTTATTTTAATAAACATCATTAATTATTTTCATTTCTGGCAGACTGGGCATGGGGAATATATTGCTGTCTCCTGCTGGTCACAAAAACATCTGATCTCTGCAAACGGAAATGATGTATGTGTTTTGTATATAGAGCAGCGAGATGTATTCTAATGGCAGGTGTTAAGTTGTACACTTGTGATCGAATGACCATAGAAGAATGGTAGTAGCAGTTGTGAACAGGGCCACAATTACCATATATAACCCAAATCTTACAGGGCAGAGCAACATCTGCATGTAGATTTTGGAGGCCACGTTGATGTAATCCAGTTCACACGTGCAATAGCCATGAATAATGTCCACCAGTGCATTCACTGTGGCCTCAATGTGGGTAAGCCCTGAGGAAAAAAAAATGTAGGGAAAATGTGAGCTGCTGCAAAATCTTTAATGCAATTACAACTACAAAACTAAATTAAAATACAGCTTAGTAAATCTTTACCAGGCAAACAGGCAGGAGCAAGGAAAGCATTCTTGGGTTTCAGAGCATGGAGTTTCCAGAAGTTATTGACCAGCTGCATGATAAAATTACAGCCTTCAGCGTCAGCTTGCTTCAGGCCATCCTTACCATCCTCACTCAGATCTGAGAGATAAAAGAGACGTTCAGGGTGAAGAAACATACTTTACACAAGCTTCTTGTGAAGCCACAGCGGTTTATCCATCACTACATTACTAGCCGTTAAGAACTTCCAGTGCTGTGTACCAGTTTCTCCATGAGGCATCTTGGACTCCGTGAAATGCACAAGATTGTTGGGCCTCATGATGGCAATGGAGCGGGCTGTTATCACTAGCCGCTGGAACACATCCGGGTCCAAATCCTTGCCATCCTTACTGCAGCTGTTCAAACACTGCACTGCATTGCTCAGCAGAGACTGATCCTACATACAAGAAAGTCTCAGTCAGATAATTATACTGTGCCAGACAGAAATGGCAAAGTGGCCTAATCTGCACATATGAGCTCCTGAAAATCTAGAGGTGACTAGATATATACCTTGTGGTTGTGGTAGGCTGTGCGGCTGGTGTGTAGGCTGGCCAAAAGACCTTTGGTCTGCTGCTGGACTCCAGCAGGAGTTGGCATGGACAACAGAAGAGTGGCCAACTCCAATGCTGGGCCTTTGCTTTTCTCCTAAACATGAAAAGCCAAACATGGAAAGGAGATAAATCAATTACAAATAATGATTTTTTTCTCTTCTTAAAAGAGACCTGCAAAATAGAGCATTAGTTGCTACAATAGCGGTAGAAACCAATTTACTTGCCTTTTCACTGGCAGAGCCAACAGCATAGCAGCTCTCCAGGGCTTCCAGGGAGCTGACCACCAACCTAGGAGGGGCAAAGGAGGAGTCATTCATCCCAAGCTGGTGTAATTTAAAGTAAATGCTTCAGGATCACACAAATCAGAGCATTGCAAACCATTTTAATATATCCAATAAATAGCTATTAAAAGCACCTAAGTGAGCAGTTACAGGAAAAACCTAAGGACTCTAAAAAGTTACATTCTCTTACATTTCTTTTCTTATGCTACAGTAAGCTCAGTGTAACTGTGTTCCTTTTTGCCTTGTGTGTGTTACACATTCACACACACTCGCACACAAACACCATGCAAACAAGCAGAGAAAGGGCGGTTACTAACCGGTCCAAGGTTGATAAGGACTCAGTTTCGCAACTTTATTTTATTGTTTTTTGGGAGCAAAGAAAAAGAAAAATGTGTGAGGATCACAGAAAGAAACGAGTAAATAAAATGATTTGTATGTAACAGAGGACATGTAAGCATGCAAGCACAAGTCATTATGAAGGCAGCCATGCACTGGACGCACCACACACTCCTCCACTCCACACATCTCTGCCCTCTTTCTGGCATTTTATATTATTAAAACCCTTTTCAATGTCAACACGTTAAAAAAAATAGGGTGAAATTATGTTAAAAGTTCACATGAAGAGGTAAACATTTATAGAGAGGCCAGAGAAATGTAAATCAAAGAAAAGGATTGCATTTTGAAGATCAATAGTACTGTAACAGTGATTTTGGTCTGAAACACTGCACAGGCAAGACTTACCTCTCCAGAACTGTGCCACTGGTGGAGGTCGGAGTGGTGATGTCACTGTCCCCGGTGCCATTGCCCTGGTTCAAATTGGGACTGCATACGTTGTTGACAGAGGCAGAAGGGAAGTCCTCTGGTGGCTCATCAGGCCAGCCGAATTGCTCTTTGGTCTTGCCATAGATCTTAATAGAGTCTAGCATGGTGACTCCCGCAGGGTCTACTGATGCTCCAACTGAAGCACAGAGGAACAGGAAAAATTGCAGGATGACATCATAACCTAGCAAGATAACCATAAGTAGCTCACAGGAACTCAAGTAATTCAAAGAGCTTACTGAAAATTGAAAGTTTCTTGTCAGCCTGCAGAGCCTCTTCACGGGTGAAAGGCAGATCAAACCAGCGAGAGCGAGTCAAATTCATTTGCATGGTGCGGCCGAAGATTTCGATATACGATGGAGCTCTTTCAATAGCCTGAGTGCCAACCTGCACCCTCATTCCCGTCATCACCATGGAGTTGTTATTGTTTACCACCTCCACGGTGAAGCCACCAGGCTAAAGGGGAGTGGTTTTAGATGTTGATTTTACACTGTAAACACTGTTTTGTAAATAGAAGATTGTTCACCACTGAATGAATGTGTTTTATTTTTACCTTTGTGTTAGCCACATACATCCCTGAGGAGTTGAGGCGGTGTTTGATCTGTTGACCATTGTAGACTTGCAATAAGTCATTTCCCCCAAACTCCACTTCTGTAAGCTGCTGGTTGTGCTCAAAGAAATCCACAGGGAAGGTCACTTGGCTTGATGTGCGTGTGGCTGCAGTAGAAAAGTTCCAAAAAACAAACAAACAAACAAACAAAACACACAGAAATGTTAGAATATTTCACTAATTGACCAGAGGCTAATACAGGACAATGTATGCTGCAGAATGATGATGGGGGCACAAGAATAACTCACTGGCGGCAGCCGCTTTGCGCTTGCGGACAGGCTTCATTATGCTAATGACGCTACTGGGCTGGAGAGAGGGTTGGAGCCAATATGATGTATTCTCTACATTGGCCATGTAGATGCGCAGACTGCCATCCTCACACAGCAGGATCATAGTGGTCCGCTGCTGCTCGTTACTGGCTGTGTGACGAATCGCCACCATGTCCTGAATCTGGGTAACAAAGAGACAATACTCAAAAATTTCACACGCACATACACAAACAGATTTCTCAATTAATACTGCAGTCTTTGGCAATTGGCCACAATAATTAAAACAAGAACAATGACTGCAGCCAGATTACACAATGAATAATGGAAACAATTAAATATAGCTCTCCCCTGACTGAGGACAGACCTTGGCTTTGGCAGGTAAAGTTTTTATCTCCTGGATGAGGAAAGTGTCTGGCTTCACCATTATGACCAGAGGGATCCCTGTGGTCTGCTGCACACAGCACACCAACCCTGGGTGGTTCATTACTTCAGACCACTGGCATAGAGCTGGAGAGGTCTTGCTGCCTCCATTTGACCTGTAGAATGGAGTGAAAGCATTCAACAACTGTTAGTCAGTATTATTGGAATGGGGGGTTAATTTACACAATGACATATCCAAAGGTCAAATAAATACAGCATTATGTCAAAGCTGGAGCAGTTATTATTATCCAGATCTAAGAAGAGGTAAGAGAACTTGTGTACCCTTTAACATTTATCGTAAATAGCCTCTGTGTCTCCATGCTGCTGCGGTTGACTGTGGCAGCAAAAGACTTGCCCTGACTGTAACTGAAGAAGAGCATCTGCAGGACATGAGAGTAATACACAGACACGCCCCCTCCTGCCACCTGACCATTACTGTCCTGTGAAACACAGCAAACAGGAGGGTGTTTAGCACCAAACCACTAGGCAAAAAAGACATACATCTGTGTAAAAATGAAAATAAGAGCTCAAGTACCTTTAAGTCTTCATGGTTGATCTCGAGCACATTCGTAACATAAAAGGGGCCATGCTGTGCACTACTAGACTCATCCATCACCTGTGTGTACATGTAGCCAGCTGAGGACATGATAACTATGATATTTTTTCCCTCTTCATTGAATAGGAATGTGGCATCTCTGATTTTTGAGCTTGGCAACAGGAAGTAATACATGGGGCTCAGAGCATCCACTGACAAGTCGTAGATCTATGAAGAAAGTTACAAAACCGTCAGTTTTACACATCAAAGAGTTTTCGTAACTGTGGGTGAGCATGAAACAATAGTCATCATAATGCTAAGAGAAGGGACCACCTTAACAAAGTCAGCTGTGATAATGGCTAATTCAGTCTGAGATCCAGGGAGCCAGATCGCCTTGATGATAAAGTTTCCGGTTGCCAACTGGGGATGCAGTACCAGGTGATCCGACACTGAGCCCGTACTGCTAAATGTTAGTACATGACAATCCTGCAAAAGGTAGAGACATGCACATATATGGATACCGAGGAATGTACACACATGCATAACATTTATTCTATAAAAAGGATATTTACTATTGTTGGATTTGCTTGCATTACCTTGAGGCCACAAACAGCCAGATAGTCCTCATTACAGGGATTTCCAGTCAGACTAAGAACAGTAAAAGGAACAGGTGCTGAGGCAAGGCGAGTCAGAGTTAGTTTTCTTTTACTAGAGTCAGCCTGCTTCAGGAGGGCTGACAGCTGCAGCACAGTGATCTGGAAAAAAAAAGAAAAATGTGAAATAAGCTATATAAAGAACACTTAAAAATAGACAATAAACAGTAAAATAACGTAAAAACAAATTCTTGTTTATTTTCAATACTTTAGCTCAATGCATCTACTCAATGACTTGGAGCTATCAATTACGCTTGGACACTTACCTTGCCCTTCTCATGGCTGACAGCGAGGTGTTGCCTACGCCCATGGGGAGAAGAGAGCACACACATGGCCACACGGCGCAGCACATGAGCACTGATGAGCTGTCTGATAGTCTGGCCCTGATCACCACTGTAGTTCATTCTCACATTCTCAAATGCTCCCTCCTGAGAGCCCAGCGTGGGAACCTTATTAGACACAAACACCCAAAAATTCTCATGAAAATGTGTTCAACCAATATGTTTCCACCAATAATTATTTCAGCCAGCAAGTAAGGTTTAGATAGGGGTGTGCGATATATATCGTTTATGACAATATCGAAATTGTTGTTTTAACAATGAAGCAGCTGGCATTATCGAGTACTTCTGCAATAACCAGTGTAAAATAGCAGGACGCGTTCTGATCACGCAATGGCGTTGAGAGCTGTAGTAGTGCGCATGCATGCGCAGGCTCCAGCGCGCTCTGTGCAGTAGCTGAAGGTTTACGTTTACATTTTACATTTAACAAGTCGTTGCTGTTATATGTATGGGTGCTGAGCTATGAACGGAGAAAGAGAGCCAGGCAAACTCACTAACAAACTACCAGTTGCACAGTGCTTATTTTATATCTTTGTGCAATATTGGACAGAAACTGAATAATTTGTTTACAAACGCTGACATTTTTTCTTGTGCAGAATGAAATGAAATGGCTGACTTTTGGTCTTCCATATGTAAGGGAGTGAGTTGTGTGTCAGATGGCGTATTTTTTAATTTTTGCTTTTTAATACCAAATAATTAACATAATAGCAGGACTGTTGAATGTTTGTCAGAATTCAGTTGCACTGTTTGATTTCAGTGTTCACACAGTTGTTTTTATGCCAGTTTCAATAAATTCAGCAAGACCTGTTTTTCTTCAGACATTATTGTTGATGTATTGCTGTGTGCTGTTTCTTATGTACCATTAGCGAATGACAGTAAATATTGTACTCAGCAAAGAAAGCAGGTACAAAATAAGACTTAACAGTTTTCTGAATTATTAAAATATCGTCAAATTATCGTTATCAGAAAAATGGCAAAAAAATATAGTGATATCAATTTTTGTCTATATCGGACACCCCTATGTTTAGATGATCGACAATTCTTGCTACTGGTCATGGCTACGCTCATACCATGAGTTGGTCGGTCATTTCCACAGTCTTATCCTGGGTGTGCAGTTCATTGAGGGCATGTTGGGCACGGCTGCTGCTGCCTACAGCCGAGGCTTGCTGGAAGTTCGCCTGGATGGTGTCCATGAGGAAGATGAGCAGGTCGAGCACCAGAGTTGCCGTAGATGAACTTGACTGAGAGAGAGACATTTACAGTACATGGGTGAACTGGTAATTGGAAACTAGAGTATTAAATTACAGATCAATAATTCTGTACGAAAAATATGAGCATTTAAAACGCCAATCAACATCATCATTCTTACCACTTGGGCCATTAGGTCTTCTCTACAGCCCTCAATGTTCTTGCACACACTGCTCTTCTTGGGTTTCTCCTCATCGCTGCTCTTGCCATCACATATGGTGACTTTGCCCTTGTCAGCGGGTGATGCACTCTGATGACGGATGGCACTCTCAGGCATACGCAGCTCGCTCTGGAAGGCCGAGGACTCTTTCATTGTGGAGCTCATTCCGCTGCTGGGGCTTCTTTTCACCAGAGCCTGTTACACATATGGGGCCAAGTTAAAATAGATGTACAAAACATCAGTCCTTAACAACAGTAACTGTAAGTAGTTAAAAGGGACTAGTATAAAAGGGGATACGACTGGGTTAAAAAAAATAAGTGGGGGATTACACTTAACTTTTAACATTAGAAGTTAGGGTTAACTGAAAAGACTACTGCATGCTGTTTGTTTCCATTAAGACGACATGCATGAGATGTTATGGCTTAATGCAAAAAGTAAAGCATTTCCAATTACTTATGAC
Source organism: Brycinus macrolepidotus (assembly GCA_037974445.1). Classification (NCBI taxonomy): domain Eukaryota; kingdom Metazoa; phylum Chordata; class Actinopteri; order Characiformes; family Alestidae; genus Brycinus; species Brycinus macrolepidotus. The sequence goes on along the minus strand of JBBPCZ010000142.1, from coordinate 25,162,086 downwards.
AAAAAGTAGGACTGGCCCAAATAATTGAAATATATGAGTATTTGTTCATTATTTTGGTATTCAACTCTATATTTAGTCGGATAGTTCATCTTTAAGAAATAGCAGCAAAACTAAATACTAAATCCGCACGAAATTAATATAAACTTTGAAAAATCCAGCATAACAAAAATATAAAAATAAAATAAAAACCAATGGCAAAAATGTAGTCAGACTCATGTGTCTCCTTATCCAAAAGTTACCTCATAGCATATTTCTTGGCATCACTGTAAAAGAGGACATGCTTACGCTTAAAACTCAAAAACTAGATTATTTTTTAAAACAAACTACAGACTGAGCAAACGAACAACTGTGCTTAAATATAAAATGTAAACAGAAGTGGTTCTGGAGAAAGATTATTCATATAATTTTTTAAATAAATGTTATTCGGGCCAGCTCTATAGCTAAGACAAGCAAAATTGCTTTAACGCTTTACTCATCATTTCAATACAAATACATTATTATGGAATAAGAAGTTGGATGGTTCATGGAAAACAAATACTGAACATCCTGATGGGCTGAGGGATAACTCAAATAAGTTGATGACAGTCAATGATAAATGATTTGCAAGCCAAAGTTACCGCTGTTGTCCTTTTCCCATGATGACCTGAAGTATTCGGTCTCACCTGGCAGCTGCCATCCTCCTTGGCCCCGCAGTCACAGAAGAAAGAGCCGTATTTGGCATAGGAGATCTCGTGGTCTTTGTGACAGACCTTGGCACACACTGTACACACACCTACCCCATCCACCATCTTACAGGTGTGACAATGATACCTGTATAGCGAAAGGACAGGAGTAATTTTAGGTCTGTGGTTTAAATATGTATAGTGTTTCATTGGAGGGAGAGGGGACGTAAGGTGGATGACAAGTTCTTCCATTACCAGTGCTGGTTCATGAACTCCTTCTGCGTAATGGTAAAGGTACAGAGCTTATTGCAGAGGGAGTCCTCATCCTAGAAGACAATTTATAACAAAAAGAAGACTTATTTGAATGAAATGACAGTCACGAAAGGCAGCACCACTAAAGACACTCAACACCATCAATCCAATCATTCTCAGCATCTTAAAGCAACTTCCTGACCGAGTCCTCAGCCTGAGAATCCTCCTCCTCCACAGCCAGCTCCTCCACCCAGTCCGAGTCCACTTCAATGGCTTTCTCTTCTCCTTCCATCAGCAGCTGGGATGAGCCCTGTCCGCTGCTCTGCCTCAGAGCATTCATCACATCTGCCAGGTACGAGATGATGTGGCATGCACACTCCAAAATGTTGACATGCTGCAACACAGCATAAAACCATTACCTCGGATTGAACATTCCAAAGGAAGTTAGCTAATCAGTCTAAACTATTATACTTACTTTGCCTTGAGAAACATTGGCAATGACCTTCTCTACAACATTCTTCTGATACGAGTACTTTTTGCTTTAAAAAAATAAAAAATAAGAAAAAAGACAATAAATAACCACGATTTAACCATCTTATGCACACAAATTGCATTACACATATATTAACTGTGATCCTCTCTCAAATTCTCACCATCTAGTGAGCCAGTCAATTGCAGCCCTGTGCAGCTGCAGATGTCCTGCTCCTTGGCCGGCACTGGCCAGCGTGGCCATAATAACCATAAGCTCAGGAAAGCCAGCCCCGTCGCCACTGGCCAGCATCTCTGTGGCCATGGGGATAAGGGTGCTAAGCAGCACGGTGCACACACCCTCGCCCACCTGACTGTTGTCCCGCACAATGTAGGACGTGAGAAGCTGCAGCAGCTGCCGGTTCTCCTGCACTGTGTCATGCTGGTCTGAGTCTTTTGGGGGTGAGGCAGTCATCCGAGTCAGCCAGGCCTGCAGTCTTGCTGGTTCCACGCAGGCCAGCTGGGCCAGGGAGCCACACAGACTGAGCAGGCTGGGGTTGGGGCTCTTCTCCGCTATAAACAAAGATATAGATAGATAAGACAGAAAATAATCGAGTATGCAGCTTAGAGACCAATCGTATATCATTTCTGACTACTTACTGAGCTGGAATAGCTTAGTGAAAAACTTCAGCACCCTGTTGCAAAACTTGGCAGATAAATTCTCATTTGCCGTTGCCATCATGATTTGTACTAGTTCACCACTGTGGAGGGACGTGGCACAAAGTGAGGTTAGTCTTTTATTTATTTATTTATTCTCTGTGGTTAAGAAGGTAAGGTAAGATTTTGGTATACCTGAAAGAAAAGAATTCCTCCATGGCTTTGCGGACCTGACTGCTCTCCAACTGCTTCTCCAGGTATTGAAGACATTCCTCCAAAATAGACTCATCCAGGCCACTGAGAGAAATCAGACCAAATACAAGCATTTCTGAAAATGTTCCAATTTCTATGCATGTACGTGTGTATAAGAAAAAAACAGCAAAGTCTATCAAAATTCACATTGCCTTAATGTTATGAGATAAAGTGTCATACCTGTTAGGGTCTGAGTGGTTGGCAATGATGTTGTAACAGCCTGTAATGAGGCGCTCATAGACACGGGCTAGGAAGGCATCAGACTCAGCAGGGCCCAGGATCCTCTCCAGAGATGTGCTGCAGATTTCAGCCACACTCTCTGTGCTGCTCTCCAACAGAAGAGGCAGAAGTGTGCGGATCACCTGGGGGGGGTTCAGCTCCTCTGTGCTGTAAGAAAACATGTTTAAAGACCACTGACCTACCACTATGTCGACCTTCCACGGTACAGTCGCAACATCAACATTTTATTCATTTAATACTTTCATCACTGCCATCACACTTATTACACCAGGCAGCTCAAGCTCTAGGTTATCTGGTGAATAGTAAAGTGGAAAGCAGGTGAATGCACTGCTGTTTTTTGTGACTTACACAATGAGGTCCCCTGTAAGGCGCACCAGTGTGAGCAAGATGTGTTTCAGGGAGGAAGCCAAGGGCAGAGACTGATTGCTGAGTGTTCCCAGGTGGGCTGCCTGAATAGCACTGATATAGCTCTCTGATGGAATGGTGTCATTAGCAAAGGCATTCCGCTATGGAGGAAAGTACCTGGGATTAGACTGCTGTAAATCTGAGAACGGGCTAATGCTTTCAACTGTTAAAAGAAACCATAAGAGCACACTTACCCATGAACCGATATTGGGGAACTCATTAGTGTGAATGTTGTTCCACGTCTCACATAGTGTTTGAACAGCAGATGGCAGATTCTGCATTACTGACTGGCCTGAAATCACACAACAAAGTAGGTGTAGATTTTGCACATTGGTAAAATTTTCAACAAGACAGACTTGTTTTCCATCCACAGAAACTACTGAATATCTGCCTACAGACGTACCATTATTTGGACATTTAAATGTGTTCTGCTTGCACTGAGCTTGTGCATTTATAACAGTGGAGTCAGTCTATAGATTATGCATCATAATGGCATACTTAAACTGATTTGATACAGGTGCTCGTATCATCTATCTTCATGAGAAAGCAGAAGAGAAAGCTGTCAGTGCACTGTAACCTTACCAAGTACATTGGCTTTGCAACGTGTAGAACCGATAGACAGAACAGCTGCATAGCCCTGCAGTTTGGCTTCTGTGGGCTTGTTTTCTCCATCCTCCGGGAGGCTCATTAGCAGGTATGATCTAGACAGGCAAACAAGACAGATGAATGTGTCAAAGATCTGAAAAGCAAGAAGATTAGTGTGAAGCAGCTTTCATACATGAATGCTGATTAGAAGCAGTCTTAGCTATGGACCTCGTGAAGGCTGTGTAGATGTCGATAAGCTGCAGAGTGGCAGGCAACAGGTTCTTGGTAATCTCAAATGATTTGTGCGTGTCTGTCTCTGCAGCCACCTTTGTGAAATGCTCATTACGGGAGACCTGCACTTTTGAAATGACCGCATCCAGTGTGTATATGGTCTGCAGGGAAGGAATCTGATGAAGAGGCAGGATGCTGTTGGGATCCACAGAACAGAATGACGAAATCTAGGAAACAGAGAAACAAGATCCCTTAGCATAGCGTTTTACAGTATATATGGAGTAATATTAGGAATAAAGATAATTTAAACTGGCCATTTGTACCTGTCTGGCAATGTACTCCTCAGCAAGCTCTACATCATACTTCACTGCACTGCATTTGGAGGATACCACCTCAACCAGAGAGGTTGCTTGGTCTGATTTCATTCCCTGTTTTACTAAGTGTTCCTGGTGGAGTAAGATTAGATTAGATTTTGTAAGTAACTGTCCTAAACAGCCATAATTTTATGGTGCAGACATTCAGTTGGGGAAACTCACCTTTATCCAGTTGACATATGTGCTGACTCCTAATCGTGATGACCACCTAAGGGTGTGCAGGATATCACTTTCACTCGGGTCACTGTTACCCGTCTTCAGTTGCTCAATATAGGCTTTAGATGGTGGTAGCACACCCAGAATTCTCCACAAAATTAGAAAATAATACTGGAGGGAACATGCCTCCTGCAAAAAATAATTATATTATTAGCAAAGCCTATCAGCATTTAATGGGCACTTTTCAAAAGGTCTATCAATCAGTCATATGTCAAACAATATCAAAAGCCCAAAATGCAATTAACAAACAAATCATTCTGACTGGAATTTAGAGCCAGTCAAAGAAATTAAGATTTCCTCAGTAAGGCAAAATTAAACTCACAACTGGGTTAATAGGTTTGTTCTCCTGCCTTCTGGCTGTGTCAAAGCGAGACCCCGCAGCCAGTAGGGAGATAAGAGAGGAATACAAGTTGTCATATTTTACAGCTCCACTGAACAGCACTTGGAAGACCTAAAATGCAAATAAGTTTCATTAGGAATATAAACACAATGTCACATGGACTTGGTCTCTTATGGGCTCAAAGCATATTTTGTGCTGGGAAATGAACTTTGTGTCTGGCTTTACCTTGCTGTCAAGGCGACTTCTGTCATCTTCTGAAGCTTCTGGAGAAAGAACACAGTAGAACTTCGGCTGCACTGTAGAATCTAAAAAAAAAAACAAAGCAGTCATTCCAATACACCCTTCTGCCAGGTCAGCAAGACTCAAAATTAGTGTGTAACATACATATTACTGATTTCACTACTGGAAAAAACAAAAGAGGTTTGACTTACTCCTACCTGCCGAGCAGTGCTTGGTCCAGTTTTCTTCTACCTCCTTAAAACCGTAGTAAATGGGGAGAGTGCCTCGTTTTCCCCCTTCCTGGGAGGAGCTGGCCCCAGACGTAGGTGCGGTAAGAAGATTGTATTGCACCTGATAACACAAATAACGTTGCGTCAATGTTGCACCTAAGCGTGAGGAACTTAATGAAAAACAGGACAGAGCAGAACTCATCTACTACCTGTTCAAACAGATACACAGGGGCTTTAGAGTATTGGTGGAGCAGGTAATCAAAGACCAGCAAAATGCGGGCCAGGTTGAGGGGTACAGCCTGAAGCTGGGAGTCCACCTGGGCAGCCACCTCAGCAATGGTCTGCGTGCAGAGAGTGAGAACATTGCGGCGGCCCTTCTCTGACAGGTTGTGGAAGATGAGCAAAAGTAGCTGGAGGTGCTCCACATTCAGGTCCTCCTCACTGGGGATTGCTCCCTGCAGGGTGTGCTGCTTCACCGTGCCCACAAACCTGAGCCAAACAGGGAGAGATATTGTAAGCAACAGAGATAAAGGCCAAAAATGGTCTTTTACAATTTTAAATGTGTTACTATGACTGTGTATTATGTACAGTATATGCACTAAAAGAGTAGTCAGGAATGCAGTCACTGAAGTGCCAGAGGTAATTGCTCATTCCTTTGATGCTGATAAAACGAAGCCAATAGGTTCTTGAATGACAAGTGATGTGACATTCACCTCTCCCAGACCTTCATGCACTCAGGCACATCAGGGTCACCCTGCAGGCTTGCTTTGTGCTGCCAGATTAGAAGCAGTCTGGAGAGCACCGAAAGTGACTGAGGGTGGATATACATAGGCCAGGGACCTTCAGAGAATGGAGCCACACCCAACTGCTGCAATAATGTGTTCTAAAGGAATGCAGACAGTGTTAGTCAACTATCCATCCAAAAACCAAGTCATATGATATTAGTAAGATTCATGACTAACACTGGGGCAAATACTGTACACACCTGAAGAGCTGGAGAAGGTAGGTCCGAGGTTACCAGAGAATGGTTGAAATGGTATAATGCTGATGCAAATTCTTCATCAGAGGAACCTAGAGAAAAGCCAAGGGAGTGTCAGTTCACTTCATGATAAAGTTCATCCTTATAACTTGTAAATTCAAAAGAATGAACCATCATAAATATTACAAGATGGGTAGATGATGGAAATATATCAAACTAACCCTTCACGTCTTTGTCCACATCCTTGATGATGCTCGCCAGCGTTGCCATGTGGTGTTCGGTGAGGGACACACTCAAGTAGTTGCGGATAAAGTTATTCCTGGACTTCAGCATTGATGTAGTGATGAAGTTCAGAATGCTAGAGGCCAGACTTAGAAACTGCAAAGAAGAATAAATCACTCTCTGCTAAGTCAATGTGTTAATGATGACTTATCTTTCTCACCACAGGTTAAAGGGGAAAACATTTTAAAAAGTTTAACATGTTCACAGAACTGCTAACGGGTTCACATAATTATTGCTTGTCTGGAGTATTGTCACCACAAAAGGTTTGTAAAGGAAGCTAACAAAGTCCTGGTCCTGGGAATGCTGCTGCACTGCTCACAAAAAAATCAACACTTTTTAGATTATACAGATCAACTTCAACACAGAGCAATTTGTCCTCACCAACTCAGGGTCCTTGCGGCTGGCTAGGATATTGCCATTCTCTCCTACATTTTGCTTGCTGGGGCTCTTGAGCCTTGGGGAGGTTTCCAAAGGAGGGGGTGGAGGGGGAGGTGGGGGAGCCACCTTCTCTTTACTGGGAGAGATGGTCTCCTCAAACCAAAGGCCCAGAATGGGCTCACTGTCATCATCTGTGAACATGCAGAGAGCCAAGTTCATCTCCCAATTCCCTGAGGTCATTGTATTGCAGGCAAAACAGAACTGCTGTTTCTACAAGCTGTGGGTAAGACTACTTGAAGTCTTTACTGTTGAAAGCACAATAAAGGCATAGTCAGACACTACAAGGTTGACCTAATACAGAGTTCTGCTGACCTGAGACACAAGCTGCTCTTGTCCTCTCCTGTCTTCTCTCTGCTGAAATAACGAACACTGTCACTAGCTGTGCAGACTGCCAGGGCAACGCAGTTAAGCAGAGCATGCTTGATGTGCAACAGCACTCTGCAGCAAGAATAAACTGACCTGTCTCTAAGCCCTTGTGTGGCCAAACTTTGGCCCGTCTACTACAGCATGCAGCCTTCGGGAAGTGCATCAAAGTATTCCTCACTCGCCTCAGCCCTGACACTAGCTCAGCCAAAGGAAGACACAGCCCAGCTTTCAAAACTGACAAATAAATCTGGGCTACAGACCTAGGTCACTACTGAATTACTGGTCATTTAAGTTAAAAACAAACAAAACAAGATTAGGCCTGTGCCGGTGAGTCGTCTTTTTAGGTTAATTACATGGAAAATAACCATGGCAAATTGATAAACAGTTTGGAGGGCAGTGGTGTGGGGTCATTTTTCCCTTGCTTTACCTTTTAATTTATTTTTGTAATGAGGTTACTTTACATGCATAGCAACAATAATTACTATCATCCCAACAAGACCAATTACACTGACAATAATAATTCCGTTTTATAAGTTTGAATATTGATAGCTTTAATTTGGCCCCAAAAGTGTAAGCTCGTAATGAAGATCAGAATATACAAACTTTACCAGCTGAGAAATTTTACCCTAATGCCTTCTTTTCTGAAGCCTGTTTGACTGCCTGCATTTGAAATTGAATTTCATCTGGTGTATTAGAGCTGAGACATATTGTTGCCCATATGTTTTTCCAGAGACCTCTGGTATAAAGTCTGAAAGTGTGAGAGATGTTTGGTATAAAGTCTGAAACCTGACACTGTGATCTAACGACGTCCCAAGGCTGATATTTTTCAAGACCGATATCCACCTGCCGTGTCAAGTTTGTTCAACCAGCGCAGCTCAACAGGCATGTTTCTAAAATAATCTCATCCATGTTAGGCATAATAAACATGTCTGAAATGGAGGATATCACACTAGATAAAAGTTTAATTATGTTTGTGTCTTCCTATAGTTTGCATTAAAAAAAAAAAAAAAAAAAAAAAAATACACAAACAACAGCTTTTTAAATGATAGGTGATAAACTAGTTATAAATAAATTTTTAACAGTCACAGGATGCTGTTACCATGGCAACTCGTTTAAACTCTCCCGGGCACAGGCCTATATAGGATTAGTCCATGATAATATTCCAGCAACCATGTGCCTGGTTTCTGCTCATAATGTAATAGACTGACTCATACTAACTTTGCTAAGCCTCACTTTAAAATCTGATTAAGAGAGAACTCTGCTGCATTTGTTACCTTGACTACTGTCCTCTTCTGTACTGCTAAAGTCATCTTCGTAGTATGTGTTGGAGTCAGTGGAGGCACTGGCATCGCTGCTGACCGAGCCTTTTCTCTGCCTCTGCAGCACGCAGGCCTGAACGCAGCAAAACCAGAACCACATTTATACTCAGCCATCACAGAGAAGTTCATCACAGTGAGGATTTAACTGCTGCTCAGTTTCATACCTTCTTATATGAGGTGGAGAGCAGCGTAAAGAGCAGGTTGGTGAGAGGCACAGAGTCAATGAGTCTCTGCACTCTCTGGATTGACGTGCTTTGAGCCATGATGTTCAGCTCTGCCGGTGGCCCATCACTGGCCCAGCCCTGAAGAAGAAATACACTGAGCCACTTTTCCACATCAAAAATAAAATAAAATAAAATAGCAAAAGAGTACGAAAACAGAGACTAGCACACTTCAGTGTGTTTCTTACCCTGTGCAGTGCCTCTACTTGTAGGTCCTGGAACAGCGATGTAAGCAGCTTGATTGAGTGATTTGCCAGAATGACTGACAAAACCCCAAAGCCTTGGTGTCTTCAAGTTTAAAGAAAGGGGGAAAAAATGAATGTGTTACACTAACCTTAAAAACATGTCTATACAAAAGACTGAAGCAAATTTACCTACCCTTTCCCAGGGCCCAGTTTTGGGGATCCTGCCCCATCTTTGGTGCGAGATGCAATGTCCCTGACCCGCAGTGCTGCAAGAGGATCTTTCTCCTTCCCCTTGTCTGCCAAAGCTGTGGGACTCAGATTCAATATCAAATAGAGGCTGTTCAGTAGGCACCAAGCACCCAGGAGCTGGAAGTTCTGATAATGCTGCAGAAGAAGACAGGAACAAAGAAATCTGCAGCACATCCAGTCTGGCTTTGGCTGTGTTGTTGGTGATAAAACATTAATTTCTCATTTACCTCCCCTCCAGCTCTTCGAGAGTTACTGATGGCCTGTCCGATCATGTCATATATCTCCAGCTGTTTCAAAGAAAGCAAAAGAAAGCAGAATTTAATAAAAGATTTAATTAATGAATAAATAAATGAATAACTCCAAGAACTTCATACGCACGCATTTCTGCACAATAGTAGCAGCATCATTTTCATAGTCTTCCTCTTTTGAGCCCGTGGAGGCAGTGCGAAGCTGCAGTCCGCTCCCCACTTGCAGAATGGCCATGCACGTTGCTACACTCACACCTGTAAATGCTTAAATATTATTCTGAATTCTCATAATAAACAGCAGACTTCCCATTTAAGACTATTTCCATTTAAGACCTATTAGTTACCCAACCTGCATAGAGGCAGCTCAGTGCTAGCACGGTCACATCAAGGAGTCTCCCAGGAGTTAAAGGCTCCAGCACAGGAAGGGAGAGGGTATCCAAGGCCATAGTCACATCAATAACAAGGGAGTGAAATCTGACAGACAAGCACATGCGTATGTCACAAGATTCAGCACAATTCACTGATGCTGAATCAAATTTAAGTAGGTTGTATTAAAATGAACGTAACACAGCCTCACCCATTTCGGACAGCCGTGGCATCTGCCACAGTGGCTGGCATGATGAAGAAAGAATTCGCTGATACGGCGTCCTGGAAGCGGTTGATGTAGCGCAAGAAGTAGGGCAGATTGAGGCACACTCGCAGCAACTTTTCCGAGCCCCCTGTGACAAGAGAAGATAAAGAGAGTGTTTAACTGCACCAAATCAAAGTCATAAGACCAAATGCAAAGGGATTATGTTCATGAAGAAGAAAGCACACACACAAACACACACACCTAATTCTTGTAAACTGGACACATTTTGTGAGATGAAGGCATTCTTCATTTTGGCCTGTGCTGCCTGATCTGTCGTTGTTTGGTCATCGCACTCCCCCTCAGCCTATCGAGGAAAAAGAAAAAAAAAGAAGAAAAAAAAAAAAAAAAAAGAGTCAGTAAATGTAAGGGGGAATCTACATTCAGCCCCTGTGTGTACGTAAAGAACTAGTAATTCACAAACCTGCATGTGTGCAGAGGGTGAGGCCAACACCGCAATGTCGGGGTTAAACACTGATGTCAACTGATTGAAGAAATTCATTTGCACTTCTTTGTGTCGTAGCTCAGGGTTGACTGGGGATGGCAGGTCCTTCTGGTCCTCCACTAGATAATGACACAAGGGAACGGGAGAACACAATATGAGTACAATCAGAGAGTGCACAATCTAATGTCCAGAAAACCCCAGCTGAGAGCGCCCATCTGGAAACGAGAGAGTGCAAATCCCATCTGACAGAGGCAAGAGAACAAAGCTCTCTTTCTGCCAGCCTGGCAGTCAGAAAAAGGGGGAAAAAAAAAAGGTTAATAGACTCAGATGAGACAAGACACTGTCTCGATATCAGTGCTGCTGAGAACGTAACATGCTGCTCACAAGACTTTCCAATGAAACTTCGAGAAAATAGAAGTTAAAGAAAAATTTCACAAATGAAAAACCTTTAAACACAAATGTACAAAACAAGTAAAACACTTAAGATGCTCAACAGAACTTTTAAAGAACTATCTTGAACCCAATCAAAATACTCTGACTCTCACAGTTAAAAGTAGAGTTAAACCATTTTTTTTTAATTCTCAAAACATGAAATTAGTTACTTAACACTGTTCAAGGTTCTTCCTGGCAATACAACTCCTGGAACTACTGAAACACTGCTGTGGAATCACCACTCCTTTACCAAGGATGTCATTTTTTTTTTTCTAACAAATCAGGAACACAAAGGACATGACTGCACGAGCCAAACGGTTTAAATAGTCAGTGGCTACATCCCAACAACTGCAGGTCAACATGTCGAGTATGCCAGTTTGAAACAATCAATCTTAAATTGAATGTGAATCTGTTTTACTCATTCAGTAGAGTGAATCTGACACACTACAGTCATTTATCTACTACTAAATGATTTTGGCTTTGTGTTAACTTGCTAACACGTACAGGTGTAGCGGCAAGCACTTTTTTAAGCGGCTGATAGACTTATGTTGATAGACAATCGCTGAGAGCTATAACAACCAACAAAAGTCCTGTCTTTCAAAGTGGGATTTCTTGTTGATCCAGCTAACTTAATGCTTAGTTCATTTAAACCTTGGATCTTCTGTTTCATGAGAGTAAAACACTTTTTACTGGGCTACAGCACCAAGGTAATTTATACTGCATGCATAACCCATTCCAGGGCATACTAAGTTTGTGATTTTGGATCATCAACATTAGCAGCTCTTGGATCAAGCAAGGACAGTCTTCTAATGGAAGAGGACCCCTTCAGTTCTTTTACGGTCCCTTTATTTGACATGACACAAAAAAAACACCACTTTTTTCAGCAGAGGAAACTAAACAGAGAAAGAACATAACATATTATCCCCATCAACAACAACATGGCAGCACTGGTGACAGCATCGCTGTTACATGTATAAATGCTAATTTACCACACATATTTACATTGCACTACTCAGAATTTTCCCATCTTTAAATACAGGATCTTTTCCCATCTTTTTAGACCCCTCGCTCATCCTCAAGGGCCAAAATAGCTCAGAAATCCCGTCCAAGTTAAACGTATAAGACATGCCCCAATATCACTATACACCATCCAAACTTAACGCTAGTGGGAAACATAAATCTTTGGGAGCGAACTAAAAACACTAAATTACCAACCGACCAATCAAAAGACTTATACTATTTCACAGAAGATATCAACCCTGCCACAATAATTCACATTATATGATATGGACTTTAAATCCCATGCTTTTCAAAGTTTTGAAGACATTTGGAAACACCCAGAGAATCATACAATGTGATAATTCATCCTTCACCCTTTATGTACACAAGCATGACAGTACAACCTCCTAACATGGAACACAGTATCAAACTTGCAGAAAATAGCTGAAAAAAGGTCTGCCCTCAGGCATCTACACTGTAATCCATTCCGACTCCGAAAAGAGACTTTGTCCTTATTTCAATCAATCATCACACAAAACAAACCATCAAAGTCTCCTTTTTAAAGAGCGTAAAGCCGTAATACAAAGCGTTCAGATGCAAAAGTACTCACCATCAGAAAGGGTTTTGACAGTCTGTGGAAGTTTGGCAGACTTCATCATTGCAGTGAAGGTAAAGATCTCTGTCCGATCTAGTCGACTGCAACCAGTGCAAAGGCCTTTTATTAATAGTATCAGGTGTTTCTGAAACATGGACAGGAAATAAACAAACGTTAGAGAGGCAGGACTCAACAAACAAACCAAGACAATTTCACCATAACTTGAACAGATGACTGATTTCACATCTCACCTGTGAAACTGCACATGCTTCATCTGGATTCTCAAGCCGCAGCAATAAAAATTCAATCAATACTTTACACGCTGCAGCTACTGACAGCAACTGATTTCTAGGGACTGGTGAAAGAAGGAAAAAGGTGGGCAAAAAGGGAGTTAATGACATTTCCATTAGCTTTCCAACTACATTTTTAGCAAAACATATTTAAACAGTCTTCATTTAAAAGGGTACCCCATAGTACTACTGACTTCTAAATAAGGCAATGACTAGCTAACAACACACTCCCCTCTTCCAAAAAATCATGAATTCACATACTTTGTCCACATACTGTGGTGATGTAATGTGCAGAGAGCGCCACAAAAGATGAGTAGAACGGCTCATATTGTTTATCGTGATGAAGTATTTCAGATTCACTGCGAAAGAAAAATTTAAATGTTAGCTTCCTTAAAATATTTTGATGTTCATGACGTTTATGTTGAGAAAAAAAAACCTGTAAATAGTAAATGACAGCAAATCATGTTTGTTGTTGAAATGACCAAATCATAATAAAATGGAAATTTATTCAAGAATACTTCTGGTTAAGTCTTTGAAAAACACTCAAATCTCACAAGAATCCTTTACGCCAGGCAAACTATGTTTAAATGCTGAAATAAGAACACTCAAGAATAGCCTGATCATTAGATGTAAAACATTTAATTAATTCTCTTCTGAGTGGTTTCATAAAAAATTGAGCACCAACGTATTAAATAGTGACTACAGGGAACATGCTCTACCAAGAAAGAAAAAAAAAAAAAAAAAAGTGTGAGCTTGATAAATCTTTAAAAGCTATTGTGGCAGCTGGTGGCCTAGTGGTTAGAGAAACGCCCCTTAGATCAGAAGGCCGAGGTTACGAATCCCAGGACTGCTAGTGACACCACTGAGGTACCCTTGAACGAGGTCCCCAGGCTTCAGTTGGTGAAAGGGTTAATTTCAAAGAAAGAATTTCGCAACGTTCACACTGAGCTATGCTGTGTTCTGCGCGTGACTATAATGGGCCACTTTACTTTATGTTACTTTTAATCCAAGTGTAGTAATTGGACTTAGGGTAGTATCATAGAGCAGTACATAATTCAACATTGCAAAACATTTAATGATAAAACCATTAGAACTGACTACGGCACAAACAATAAAGAAAAATACGGAAAAGATAATGGCATTTAAACAAACAAAGCACATACGCTGCAATTCATTTTCAGTTTCGCTTTCATGCCAGCAACATTTAAGCACCTGTTAAGGTACAAACCAACTGGAAAAGTGAACTGGAAGTGATATAAATATAACTGTAATCCTTTGAGTATTCTATACTACACCTCAGGTGGGCTATTTACAGTTTTGACTTCATGTACAGCAGCTCCATTCTGAACAGTTATCAAGTCAGAAGTTACAGAAGCAGCAAAGTGTGTAATGTGCATAAATCATGCCACATTTTTTAATTACTAGTAACTAATGAGGCTCACGGCCTCCTTAGGTAGGTTATAACGTTGTCAGGTAAATGAGAACCCCCCCAAACCCCAACAGACTAAGGCTAAACTTCCATTGACAGCAGTGCAGACAGCTCAGTATAAACACACGACCCCTCTGACACACAGAGCACACTGTAGACTACATACTTAGTCATGCATGCAAGATTGCTACTTACTCGTTTAAATAAAAGAAACAAGTTACAATCTAGCTAGTGACTGCTAGGTAGCAGAGAAGCTGATCTCTGTCACTGTAGGTTTAGCTGAATAAACTGGCTAGCTGCAAACTTTCTAAGTCAGCAAGCATTTCAGCTCTGATAATTAAGATAAAGAGTACAACTAATCCAATTCGTTCAGAGGAATTACAGTTAGTTTGGAAAACTAAACTTTTATCTTGCTTGTCAGCTATTTTTGACGTTAGGCTGCCAGCGTAGCTACCCAGCTAAGGGCTAGCTAGAAAAGGGGAAAGCTAAACTGGGTGGCAACCAGTAAAGAACGCCGTTTTTTGTGTTTTCTTTTAAAAAATTAAGCACCACACTGCAACTGTTTGCCCGTGTTAACCCAGTGACAGTCTCTGAACCACCGGAAAGGTCTCAGAGGGGCTTAAATAAGCTAGAAAAAAGCCCCACGCCTCCTATTCGGCCTGATGATGAAGCAGAATCTCTCCTAGCCCGAATGCTAACGAGGCTAACGCACTGCAGTACTACGGGTTAGCATTCAGCTAGCACTGTTATGGCTAGTGGCAGGTTTACCCGACCTGTTTTCGAGACTGCACGCACGAAACAACAAAGAGAGCCCCATCCCGACCTGTTTATGATGGATCCTATAAGCTGAGGTAGCTCTTTCGTTTCGAAGGCCGTGTAGGAGGCCGACAGGAGCGGCCGCACGGCTGCGGTCCACTCGGGTTCTCCATCTCCTCCACTCGACGCCATCTTGCGATTCTCTATTAGAGTCTAGCGGAGGAAATGAGGTTCGGCCTCAGACGCGAAACAACAGGACGTGTCGTCACAGGTAAACACTATGAAACACTCTACCTCATACTCAACAAAGTAACGTCATACTGCAGCCCTTCTGTGTCATATACAACAATATAAAACAGTGCGTTTGAACGTCATACTGTAGGTCCATGTTAAAATCTCTCTCTATACATATAGTCACAATGTGCATTTAAACATTATACTCTCGGCCCATATTTAAGTCGATGTACTTGAATGCAGTGCTAATACTTTCTCCACTTGTTCTATACTTCTCCATTTGTTTTATATATTTTATACATATGTTTAAAAGAGATAAACGTCTACAGAGCTGCAAATCTTATCTCGTTGCACTGTACATTCCTGTGTATTTCAATGACAATCTCAATGACAGTAAATATATTCTTT
>JBBPCZ010000142.1:25128987-25146352 GCA_037974445.1 Brycinus macrolepidotus | reverse complement strand
GACTGGTGAGATGGCCAGGAAACATGACTCAATGACTGAGCGATGTGATACTACCGCCATGCCGTTTAAATACCCTGAGATGTGCGTCGTTTCCGGAAACCCGTGCACGTCACGATCTGGTGCGTGTGACAATTAGGTTATAAAAATATTCAGTGACAAGCCACTTCTACACTGTATCTGCACTTTGTTCATTTTATCAGCTTCACTGACCATACAAGTTACTGACTGTAGTCCATCTCTTTCTCTGCTATCATTTGTCAGCCCCCCATACCCTGTTCATCACAGGTCCGGACCACCAGTGAGCAGGTATCATTTGGGTGGTGGATCACTCTCAGCACGGCAGTGACGCAGACATGGTAGTGGCATGTTAGTGTATGTGTTCTTCACAAAGTGGATCACACACAGCAGGACTGCTGGAGTTTTTAAACACTGCTGAGCTCAAAAATAGTCCAATACCGTCTTGTGGCCAGAAACTAATGATAAAGAACAAGAGGACTAACACCAACTGTGGAGCTTTAGATGAATCACCAATAACTTTACATCTGCAGGTGGATGCAGACATAAATAGCAAAGTGAACAAAAAGTGGACACAGTGTTTAAAAAACTCCAGCAGCACAGTCGAGTGATTCATTCTGTGCAGCACACGCACATATACACACCATGAAAGTGTCACTACTGTGCTGAGAATGGTCCACCACTCAAATAATACCTGCTAACTGGTGGTCCTGACCATTAGTGAACAGGGTAAAGGGTGCTAGTCCGGAGATGGTTCATGGTCTGTACCAACTTTTATTAAAAGAAAAAAAAAACATGCATGTGGAAAGTGAAGTAAAATGTTCAGTGAGTGTATGAGTTATGAGTTTGATTAAGTCTACCTAATAAATTGGAATATTTTGGAATATGACCATTGAACCTGCACTGTCCCAGCCAACATGTCCATGTGGGTCCCATATGGGTTTTAAGATAGGCCAAACCATGGGGATAAGTTGACCTCAGTCTCTACAAGGGTTCCCTGCGGGGCAGCCCAAGTGGGTTACTGATGCATCTAAGATGGATATAATGAGGGGGTGTAGTGGGAAGCATATACAGGATACACATGGACCCCTTCTGGTATAGCCCATATTCTATATACGGATATTTTCTGGGTATATGATGGGTACAGTGTGGGGTTGTGGTAGGAAGCATATTAGAAGCTTTTAAAAGGGGATTTATTTGGTATGATATTGGTAAAGTGTGAGGATATTGATATGTGAATTTGGGTAGCAAATGATTATTGCCAGGCAGGCAGATTTTAACACCTGATATACAGGCAACCATTTTGTTAACCAGGGTAAAGGCCGGAATGAAATATATTTCCTCTATTTATATTTAAAGTAATTTCAGGACAATGCCTATTAATATAAAAAAAGGCAACGGTGAAAACGAAAACATGGCAACATCAAATTTTATTACTATTATATACTCCAAATACTTTGGTTTTTAATAAGACTGTTTTAGTTACAATTCACTTCTTTTTTTGTACATCGTTACAAATAGGAGCACGTGAACATGCTCGCAAAACGGTTCTTTAATAAATTAGCACATTTAAATAATATAGTTGCTTTTTGATCACTTTTCACAAACAAGAACATGTGACTGATCAAAAAACCAAGTCCTTTAACAGAATAATTTTAATTAAGGCACAGCACTTTGAAAGCACAATTACCCTTCAGTCAGTCCCCACTTTTAATAAGTTTTAATTAGCAGTTTTATCTTATGCACTGAGTTGTGCTCTCACAAGCACCACTAAACCACTTAGAGACCACCTTTTCTGCCTCCCGTCAGTTTGTGTTAGTCAGTTAATGCATTCCTCTTTAGGGCACCTTGTTGAGACATAAAAAAGTGTTCATTTTAATTTGTAGCATCACGCATCACTAGTGATATTGACTCTTTATATAGTTACAGAAGCAGAGGATAAATCAACACATAGCTGGTTACTTAAAACACCTGTCTAGTTTTTATTTCCCCTTCTCAACTCAGTAGAAACACCAATACTAACCTTGTCAATTTCCATAAAGTCAAAAATAGCTATTTATGACAGCTGCGCTCTGCTTTAGAAAATATTATTTTGCCAAAGGCTACATATTTAAGTTATGAATGTGGCTGCACATTCTGAGAGACCACACTGAAACGAAAACTTAAGACTTGATGTGAGATTTGATCATAGCCTCCACTCATATCCAAACTGAAAAAAATACCAAGCTTTGCTCTGATTTCTGTTGTTTCATAAATGATTGGCCAGTATGTTTACAGCTTAAATTCATAGTTTCCATTTATATGATGTATAAAAACTGTGAACAATTAGCTGCTCATTCTGAATTCCAAATATTTTTTTTTACGCAATGTTAGTATTTCCCTAACCCTTACCATAAAATACTTCAAACAGACATAGTCCTTGGATCCTGCATCTTTCCATCGTGACCAACATAGCTGTACTGGCAAGCTAGTTCGTTAGACATGAGATATGCCATCTCTCTGTGTTGCTTCATCCATTGTTCCTCCACCTATTTCACCTCACACCACTTTCATGTTATATGAACATTAGGATATATATACACTATATGGACAAATATATTGGGACACTCCTTTTTTTCAGGGTTTGGGCTAG
This sequence comes from Brycinus macrolepidotus, assembly GCA_037974445.1. Taxonomy (NCBI): domain Eukaryota; kingdom Metazoa; phylum Chordata; class Actinopteri; order Characiformes; family Alestidae; genus Brycinus; species Brycinus macrolepidotus. Next base: position 25,143,705 of record JBBPCZ010000142.1, on the reverse strand, counting down.
GACCCTTACTTTCAATGAAGAGCAATCTTAATGCTTCTGCATACCAAGACATTTTGGACAATGGCATGCTTCAAACTTTGTTGACACAGTTTGAGGAAGAACCTTTTCTAGTCCAGCATGACTGTGCCCCACTGCACAAAGCAAGGTCCATAAAGACATGGTTGGATGAGTTTGGTGTGGAAGAACTTGACTGGCCCGCACAGAGCCCTGACCTCAGCCCCATCTAACACCTTTGGGATTAACTGGAACGGAGATTGCGAGCCAGGCCTTCTCCAACATCAGTATCTGACCTCATAAACTCTCTAGAATAAATGGGCACAAATTCCCACAGAAACTACAAAATATTGTGGAAAACCTTCCAAGAAGAGTGGAAGCTGTTATTGCTGCAAAAGGGGACCAACTCCATCTTAAAGTCTATGTATTTGAAAACAATGTCATTAAAGTCCATGTTGGTGTAATGGTCAGGCGTCCGCAAACCTTTGTCCATATAGTATATATATAACAATATATAATTACAATGTGCGTCATAGTCTCGGTCCCTCACACCCACAGTTATCACAAATGGTAGTGTTTTGGATCTCAGTTTTATTAATCATCATCTTGGGATAAGTTCTTCAGGTTACTTGTGTCATCTGAAAGTTACACAGACATTCAAATAAAAAACAATAAATTAACGAAACCAAAACTGAACGCATTGAAGTCATCAAGGCCCCAAACACACATATCTAGCTGTTCATTCATGACTGAAAAAGGGAGAAACTGGAGTGGGCTGGGGAGACAGCTGAAGGCTTGAATTTGTCCTGCTAGGACAACAAAACGCATAAACTGGGAGTAGAGGACACGCTTGTGAAAATAGAGTCCCTATAGCATCCAATCCAATGCATCCAACAAAATCTAGTCAGTGTTTGCCATTTCCAGTTTTGAAGTCCGTCTGCCTTGCACAGGTCGATTTTTTTCTATTCAAATACACCTGAATTAACTCGGGGAGGACTTGACTACTAGCTCAAGATAACTCAAGTGCAGGAAAGACTGGAAACTGTGTATTGCAAGTGGAAGACAGGACTGGATTTGGTCAACACTTTGCTAAACCAGTGTTTTCCAGTTCTAGGCCTGTAGCCCATATGAAGTTTTAGTATTTTCCCTTCTCTGATACACATGACTGAAGAAAGAAAGGGATTAATACTTAGATATTGACTCATATTAGCACTATGAGGTGGGGCCTCCAGGAACACATCAGTAGAACATATCTAAGACGCCAAGTGTTTGTAATATTAGGTTAAAAGGACAAGCATGCCCCAAAACCTTGACCCAACCAGGGTGAATCCTATGAAATGCCTCAGAACTTTAAGCACCTAGTAGATGGTACTGGTTCATCAAAACACTACTCACACAAGTATACAATCCTACCTTCCTACCATAATGTACTTAATTCCAGTAATGTATCTGAACCTTCTGACTTCATTGATTACTCTGAAACCAACCTTTTCATACAAAAGGCTGGACAGTCCCCTGTGTCCGGACATCTAGGCCATTCTCTTTTCTGATTATAAAACTATGCAGTCTCCCGTCAGGTTTGTTTAAAGGCAGACTCAGAGCCAGTAAGTGAACAGTGCAAAATAAGACGCACTAAGCATCAAAAAAAATTGTCTATCGGATCATGTTAAATCAAATTTCAGAGTCTATCTTTAAAGCAGCAATTAATATTTGTTAAGTAACATTTAAATGACTAGTCTTAGCATCCACACAACACATATTAACTAGCAACTAAATTAGTTTTGAGGGGAAAATTGTGGCAATTCTTAAATGTGCTCCCCTAATCATTTACTGAACCTGAAAACTCAATTTGTGTGGTGAATTGAATGACCTTAAAGAATTTATTCCTAAAACACGGACAGCGGGCCTAAAAACTGCCAATTAACTTGCCTCAAAAGCCACAATAAATAAATTGTTGTGGGGAAATGGTTTAAGAATTATTTTTTTTTTTTAAAAACCCACAAACAAAAACAAAACAAACAAACAAACAAAAAAAAACCCCAGTGCCATCAGCCTGAACAGTCAGCTGCACATACTTCCAAAACGTCCACGATGCTCATTATGTGATCTTGCTTTCTGACATAGGCCTCAGTTGGTCTCCTGCCACCAGTGTGGCCATCACAGGGCAGAAAGGGGCAGAAGGCTGTTGTCAGGCCAGGGATTTGCACTTTATCGCCATGCACGGTTAAGTAGTTTTACTTCTGCTAATCGCTTGCTGATCATAGTAGCAAAGAACAGTCCAAGCAGCACACTGCTGATCAGTACATAATCATAATCATCTTTAAGGACATCAAATTGTTTGGAAGGGTACACTCTGGTCTGGTAGATGTCCAGGCCATATGCAACCACCTGGGGGAGGAAAATAAAAAGGAAAAGGAAAAGGAAAATGAATGAACTGACCATTAGCTTAGCAGACCTACAATCTATAAACATTGTGCTTTATGAAGCAACAATGAAATGGAATTTTTCTAAGCAAATACAGTAAGCAAGCAGTAAGGACCGACCCATTATTATTTCATAAGTTTTAAACATAATGTTAATATCGTCAGGATACTTGCCAGACATGTGGACTCCAGACCTGAGGGGGCAGTATAGATGCCCCTGACTCTTGACACAGTTTGGTTGTAGTTAATGAACCACTCAGTGCGAATTGGCATTTCAGGAGAATACGGTATTAGATTTTCCTCTCTAAAAAAAAAAAAAAAAGCATCCAGTTAGAACAAAGTTCAAATAAAATCTATAGATAGTGGACACTATACATTGGCTCAGGACTCACCGACTCTGTTCTGAGACCACTTCTGGTCTCCGTGGGTCCAGAAACATCTTTGGTAAAGACATGATGGCCCCTGATGGGAGTCCCACTAAGTAAACAAAAACAAAGATGTCACTAACAACAGTTCTTATAACATCACTACAGATTTTACAAACAAATTCAGCACAGAACTGACCGAGTAGATGCCGGCTAGTGATGCCCTTCTCAGTAAGTGTTGCCTCCAGTGTGCTTATAGGAGAGGGGAATATGTAGGACTGCTGCAGGACCTGAGGTGGGTTCGGTCTGTCCAGAGAGCTGAACACCGTGCTGTTGTACAGCTCCATACCCTCAAAAAGCTCAAGCACAGAAAACTCATTTCTCCTAGACTTTGTGTTCCAGTAAACATACTAGAAAAGAGAAAAAAAACCCACAAGCATTATTTTTCATATTGTTACCCCTGAATGAAATGAATGAAATTATGAACTCACTGACATATTAAGCAATAATACTTGCTTACTAGCCCCAAAACATTCAGCAGTAGGCTTCTCATGCAAATAGTTTAAAATAACAACAAAAAAATTACCAGAAGGAAGTTGCCATTTTACTCACCACCACCCAGTTCTCAGAATGGACGAAGTGAACAGGTCCTCTGGCCTTCCTCTGTACTGCCTCATGAACAATACGGCCGGTCACGCCATCAATGAGGAAAATTCCCACAAAGCTGCGCTCCTGATGGCTGTCTGTGCTTTCAGTTACCACCGCAAGGAGGTTGGGGTTCAGGTACTAGAAGTAAAAGAGATGATGAAAAGTATGATAAATAAATTAATTAAATAAATAAATAAATAAATAAATAAATAAATAAATAAAAACAAACATTTCCAATGAACAATAATGTCAGATTAGCTGAGGCAGGGTCATGCCAAAGATTTACTGAGGTTATAAATGATTAAGGTTCTGTGTGTGCAATGGCTGTAGAAGTTGTTCGCGTGTTGATTATTACCTTATAGAGAACACTGCGGTCCCCCATGACTCGGCCCTGGGAGTGGACGTGCTCGTTGGCCCGCTTGCCTTTCACTCCTACTATCCTTTGCACCTCACTAGGGATGACCACCTCCCAGATCAGCTCAGTGGACAGGTCCTTACGTAGACGGAAACCAGACAGTCTGCCCAGACTGGAGTCTACCAGGTAGAAGTAAATGGAGGATGCCATCTCTTGAAGCTGCTGCAGGACATTCTTAGTGGATGGGAATGCTGTTACCTGAAGGACAGACAAACAGATTGACCAATATTGAAAATGCTGTTTCATTTTTCGGTTAGCTCTGTCTAACAGACACTGACCTTGTACTGGTCATCTATCAGAAGAAGGACTTTAGCATAGTCCTGATCCATGAGGGGCAACAACAAGGACTGAAGGACTGGTCTGGGCAAAGCTGGAACACTGATGTGGCTCTTCTTGCCGAAAATGGGATTGAAGACATAGAGGCTTCCTAGACCTGTGTCCTACAGAGACAAACAATAAAGAAACTACATTAACAACCAGACTAAACATCTTATTAAGGACTGTTTTTATAAAATCTCCTTGTCAAATGCCTTGCATTGTACACCATGACTTTACCACAGCCTGTTAAATAATAAGTTATTGATAGGATTCACAAATGGCCACTGCAGAAGCCACTGAAACCAATCGAAAGCCAGCATCAATGAAGAGCTCTAAAAGGCGGCACAGCATTGTGATATGGTCACTGCACCAATCAATCACAGAATATGTATTGTTTTACCATCAAGAACTGAAGAACTGTTAAAATAATCCTGCTTTCAGAGCCTCCGTTTTTTAGTAGAGGTTAGTAAATACAGTGATTCTGGGATTCAAACCCACAACCTTCTGATCGCAAGGGCAACTCCCTAACCAGTAGGCCACCAGCTGCTCCAGTTCTTTATTATAAAAAAAAAAAAAAACGTTCACATATCGATGTCTAATCTTGTTTTTATTTATCCCTGGAAAAGAAAGTGATTTAATTGCAGGTAAACAACAAAATTAACCTTGTTTCACCCATTGAACAAAAGATATCAACAAAAATGCATATTCTAACTGAGGAAAAATTTAGGACACCCTACCCCCTAATAGCTAGTGTTACCCCCTTTGGCTGAGAAAACTGCAGCGAGATGCTTCTTGTAGCCATCTACCAGTCTCTGACATCGGTCTGAGGAACATTTGCCCCACTCCTCAATGCACAATTCTTTCAGCTGTGAGATGTTTGAGGGGTTTCTTGCATGTCACCCCACAGCATCTCAACAGGATTAAGATCTGGGCTTTGACTCGGCCATCCCAGGACTCTCCATTTCTTAGTTTTCAGCAAGTGCTTGGCAGATTTACTGGTATGTTTTGGGTCACTGTCATGCTGCAGGGTCCAGTTCCGCTTCAGCTTTAATTTTCTCACAGAGGGTCTCTCATGTTCCTCAAGCACCCTCTGATACATGGTAGAATTCATGGTGGATTCTATAACGGTAAGGTGGCCAGGTCCTGCTGCAGCACAGCATCGCCAAACCATGACACTTCCACCTCCATGCCTCACAGTTGGTATGAGGTTCTTTTCCTGGAATTCTGTATTTGGTTTACGCCACCATGTCCTCTGTTCTGGTGTCCAAATAATTCAATTTTAGACTCCTCAGTCCAAAGAACATTATTCCAGAAGTCTTAGTCTTCTACGTTCTTTCCCCGGCAAACTTCAGTCTGGCCTTCATGTTTCTCTTAGAGAGCAAAAGTTTCCTCTTTGCACACCTCCCATGCAAGTTAAAATTGTGCAGTCTCTTTCTGATTGTAGAAGCATGCACTTTCACATCATCAGTAGCAAGAGCCTGCTGTAGGTCAAGTGATGACATTTAAGGGTTTTTGGAGACTTCTTTTAGCATCTTGCGGTCTGTTCTCGGAGTGAACTTGCTTGGACGGCCAGACCTGGGCATGTTGGCAGTTGTTTTGAAAGTCCTCCACCTGCAGACTATTTTCTGGACAGTGGAATGGCTAATTTCAAATTCTATTGAGATCTTTTTAAATCCCTCACCAGACGCATAAGTTGCTACAATCTTCTTTCTGAATGCCTCAAACAGCTCTTTCGATTTAACCATGGCGTTCACTCTCACTTCAACAGTCATGAGCACACCAAACTAAATGCCTGAGGTTTAAATAGGGCGAGCCTCCTTTAAAATGCTGAGTAACGATGTTCTAATCATGTGCACCTGATGTGATACACACGTGTGATTTGAGCCATTTTAATTGGGCATAAATGTGGGGGTGTCCTGATTTATTCTTCATCAGAAATTGCATTTTTGTAGAATTACATTTTACAGAAGATTTTGAAAAGTCTTTTCTTCAGTTTTAATTGTTAGTTATATTTAGTTTAGTTATGTTTATAAACTGACCATGTAAGAACACAGAATACTACCTTATCTTTAATGAGTAGAGTGCACTGAGGTGGATGAGGAAAATGAGCAGTGGTCCTCTGCACCATCAGTTTGAAGACTGAATTGGGGTGGATATTCTCCAGGTACTGCTTCCACAAGATGGTTCCAGACTTGCTATCAATGCCAAAGAGCTGAGGGGAAAATGTGAGCATCACAGGAAAAAATATTTTCCTCAGTTATTTATATTTAAAAATATAGGGAGAAACATTTTAGGCATGACACATTATTTCAAGAACATCATTTTAAGAAGGTTAATCATCATTATGCAAGTCTGTTTCCGTTTCATTTGATCTTTCTTTTGTGCAGAGTAACAGGTTACACTGAATAGAACAGGGCTGGGCTTTCCAAAAATATCTTAGCACAAAGACGATTATTAAATGGTAGAGTGAGCATCACACAACACTCACTCTGCCAGTTAAGATGATCCTAACACTAAGACACTTTTGTGCAAGCAAGTCCAGAACTGTTATGTTGAACAAAAAGATTATGAAACACTACAGAAGCGATGTGTAATCATCATACCTTCCCTGAGGCGGTCACCATCACCATCATCTTTTGCAGGTTGAACTCATCCCGAGATAAAGTTTCAATAGTGACCTCATTCTTAACGTGACTGCGGGGCTTCCGGGCATCATAGAAAAGTTTCCACAGATGGCTCATCCAGGCCTGCAGGAGGATGAACTGTGACGAGAGCCGCTTCATAACCATGGGTAACAGTCCATCTGCAAATGTCACAGTAACCTTTTAGAAAGTCATGTATTGACCTCCTAATTCTTTCCACATGTCCCGGATGTTTCACACACTGCACGATCACAGGCTTCTAGCTAAGCAACATATGAGCTACGTTCAAAAAGTTTCTGCACTTTCATATTTTCATTGGAAACAGTGAAGGCTGGAAGAGTAGTGATTGACGTGTCTGAGTGTCATGTGACTAGTTCTGTCTGGCAAGCCTGATGTAATTTGTTTTTGAAATTCTTAATAAACAGAGTTAAAAACGTGCGGAGACTTTTTGAATGTCCCAAAAAAGCTCTAATTTACTATAATAATTATGATTATGCCATATGCACTGCACACAGAAGCAAACGCTATAAAAATTACCTTGAATAGCTGGATCCAAAGGCAGCAAAAAGTAGGAGCAAAAGGAAAGAAAATAAATACAGAGATAGCACACGAAAAGGCAAGGGCTTATAGGACATTCAAAAGACTAATGTATTAGAGAGCAAAAGCAGAATTAGTGAGCAGATTCATTACCATAAACATACCGTAAACAAACATTCAGAAAATACACAAAGAATACAAATTTGGCAAGTGTTAAAACTGTAGTTTTACTGTAACTTTTCTTAGATTAAATGAAACAAAATGTTGAGTAGGTTAAATAAGACAAAAACAGCACAGTTATACTGTGCACGAAAAGAAACAGACACACAAACATTATGGAACATGCCACCTGCTGAATCAAAGAGAAAGGAAAAAAAAAAAAAAAAAAAAAAAAAGACAGAATGGAATTTGCATAGACATGATGTGATGCAGATAACACATTACCAGCTTTCTTTCCAAACTCTCCCTCCAGTTCTGCTTGTGTTCCTGTGAGTGGTAAGTCCACCATCTCCATCGTGACGACATCAGCTAAGGCCTCCTCCCTAGTCCACACTACCCTGCCTGTAGAGTGACCATTTAGATTACTAATCTGTTACATTTTTTTAAAAGAATTTTAACTTAGAGAACAACATACAATAATAGCAATAAAGCAATTTCATAGACAGAAAAACATACAATTTCACTAACTCATGCACACAGCTTCATGCACACATACCAGGCTGCTGTAAGAAGTTGAGGACAAGGTCTTCAGTTTGCACCAAAGCCCTGTAGCCCACGGAGTCATCTTTCTTCAGAAATGCATGGACATACAACTGAGACAAACCAAAACAGTCCTTATTTTGGCACTTAGCAACAATGGGTATAACAATTCACAAAGCTTGTATTTGACACAAACCACTTTTTTTAATAGTAAAAATAAGGAGTGGTTGAAAATAAAACTTATGTTGTGTCCATTATTACTTTATTACTGTATTTATCATTTTTTTAAAAAGCACAATATTTGCTACAAAAGTTTCAGTGTCCCAATGTAATGCTCTACCCACAAACTAATGTTATCCACAAGTTAACATACCATCATCATGCAATACTATACATGATATGCTACAATACAGTTTGATATGTACTGTTATGTAAACATTGGCAATAAGTACCCTAGTTGGCTTTCCTCCATTAGGATCCATATAATAAATGATGGTGGTATCAAGGAGCCGCCGACCTGTATCAGCACTGAACAGGTTGATAGTGCATGCCTTGAAAGTGATATACAAAAACTCATTATAATAGAGAACACTGTTTAATTAAATGTCATTGTACAAAATGACCAAAAGTCAGCGGTTCTTGAGCTTATACTCACAGTCTCATTTTTTGGTGTCATAACAGCCGCTACTGTCTTCTCTCCAGTTGTTGCAAAAGCAACCAGATATGACTGAAGGAAAAAAAATAAAGAAAGACATCCCTTAGAAAACAGGAATACTATACTATCTAACTATTCTCTTGTCCTCTAAGCCTATAACTAAAATGCGTTCAGCGTACTGGGCTGAAGTCTCTGAGAAGAGAAATGAGGCCATCATTAAGCTGCACTAGGATGTGGTGATCTGGACCAAGCTGAAGGAAGAATTCAGAGAGCGGAGGACGGGCAGGATGGGGCTGAGTGGAGATCAGAACTGGTTGAAACCCCAAGGCCACTTCTACACCCAAAGTCTGGAAAGAGAGAGGACAGTTATTAATCTGCACATGAACATAGTGCAGGAATATAAAGAAAACATGACATCCAGGGTAAATAAACAGAAGTGGTCACCTGGAGTGGGATCTGAGTCATTTTTGTCTGTTCCTCAGACTGCAGAGGTAAGGTGTACAAGGATTGTGTGGTCTGGTCAACACATAAAAGGACACCAGATCCAACCAAGACGCAGCTGGATTGTAAGCTTGACATCCATGGTGCAGCAACAGATTTCTAAAAACAATATACACAATTATATCTAAAAACAATATACACACACACACAATAAATATATATATACACACACACACACACACACACACACACACAGACTGTAGATTGTTAATAAATTGTTAATAAATCTACTGTAAAAAAAGTATCATCCTATACATTAACAGTAGCATTTTGAACATGGAACCAATACTCCACCTGTTTCATGATTTCGCCATCTTCAATGCTGTATTCAACAATAACAATATGGGAGTTGGGCACCACACCCAGAACGAAGACCTGTCCATTGCCTCCAGAATAAACTACCTGATATTGTACAGTGTCACTGGAGGATGCAAGGCAAAATATGGAACGTGTGTTATTGGCAATCCTGGACATTCGTAGAAATAAATTCTCCAAAAACATCTCCCAAATGAAGCAGAGTCACATGATTTTACCTTTCTGGGAGATTTTCCACCCATTTCTGATGGCCATTGGAAAGGTAATGAAGAGAGATGGCTGATTTCTTAAGCACTGCAACATACTTTACAAGGTCTTGCAGTCCAATAAAAGCAGCAGACTGAAAACTGAACGGAAAAATAATGTCATAAATCTATATGACTAAATTTGGAACAATATTGGTACGGTCTGAAAAACCGAAATCAACCTTCCAGTATCGAGAACCGTCTCCCAATTCAAGCCACCAACAGTGGTTTCCCAGGAACGAAGAAGACGTCCATTACCCACAACGACAAGAGCATCTAAAAGATACCAAGGACATAAGTTTCACAGTCCATTCAACTGCATCTCAGATGTCAAAATGATAAATCATTCACAATTACCTTGCCCATGCATCAAAAGTGCATCAATATGTCCCTCGGGTCCTGTCTTATCTGCGTGTCGCCAGACTACAAAAATCAGAACCAAGATCTCGTCATGACATCTTACAAAGATTGTGCTTGCCACATTCCAAGTATCAAGCAAGAAATACATGTGCACGTATACAAACGATAGTTTAAAATGCAAATCATATTTCAGTGCTACTTAGGTTAGATGCTGGGTCCCTCAGACGTCATGAAGAGCAATACTTACAAAGTTCTCCAGTTCTGGAGTTGAGGGAGGCAAAAACATTCTTCTCGGTTGCTACCAGGAGCTTTTTAGATGCTTGGGAGTGAGTATCGAAGAGCGCAAATTGCACCTCACCAACAAACTGTTGTCTCCTGAAAGAAGATGGCATACCAACACTAATCAGATCATAATAGTGATACAAACTGAAATCTTATAATTCGTTCTACAAAGCGGATGTACCGTTATTTGTGTTTTCGTTACCATGTAAGACAGAAATGGAACAGCCTTGCTTACATAAGGACACAGCATATAATAAATAAAAACAAACCAATGTGAATTCACTCAGTTTATTTATTTGAAATATGTTACAGCCCTCTTATCTTATTCACATCAAGATTTATAGGCTACATACATCTCCTTGTACAAGAGCTGTTTCCTCATCAACAAATTGTTGGCTCACCGACAGATATAAGAAAATCTTACTGCATATGAGATCTCCTACTGACAATTAGTTACTAAAATACCTGTGCTCATTTAGAACCACACAAATTGGATTTACTAGCCTAAGTGTTATTATATTGGCCAGATACACTATTTGGACTACTGGGGCACACCTGTTTTTCAGGGTTTGGGTTAGGCCCCTTACTTCCAGTAAAGGGCTTTATCTTAATGCTTCAGCATACCAAGACTTTTTGGACAACGCCATGCCTCCAACTTTGTGGACAAAGTTTGGGGAAGAACCTTTTCTATTCCAGCATGACTGTACCCCAGTGCACAAAGCAAGGTTCATAAAGACATGGTTGGATGAGTTTGGTGTGGAAGAACCTGACTGGCCCGCACAGAGCCCTGACCTCAACCCCATCCAACATCACTCTTCTAGGAAGGTTTTCCACAAGATTTTGGAGTGTTTCTGTGGGAATTTGTGTCCACTCATTCTGTAGAGCACTTATGAGGTCAGGCACTGATGTTGGACGAGAAGGTTGAGGTCAGGGCTCTGTGCGGGCCAGTCAAGCTCTTCCACACCGAACTCATCCACCCATGTCTTTATGGAGCTTGCTTTGTGCACTGGGGCACAGTCATGCTGGAGTAGAGAAGGTTCTTCCCCAAACTGTGTCCACAAAGTTGGAGGCATGGCATTGTCCAAAAAGTCTTGGTATGCTGAAGCATTAAGATTACCCTTAACTGGAACAAGGGGCCACATGAATTCATTAATTAAGAGGGGTGTCCCAATACTTTTGTCCATGTAGTGTAGAAGGTGACTGCGCTCAGATCTGGGCGTTTTGACAGCTTTTAACGTTTCAGACTACTCCTCATACTATTCTGCTATCCACTGTGATGAAGACCAAACTGTAGAACAACTATATTTTTTATTAAATCACAGAAACTCTTGGTTTTGAGGGTCATTCCCCAGCTAGCTTTTAGCTTTAGCATAGCTTTACCACATGAATAACATCCAAGAAAAGATGCAAAATGTCAAGAGTGACATGTGCTGCTCACAGGTACCTACCAGTCAAACTTCCCCACCTGGTCTTCAAACACAGCCACAGAAAACCCTAAAAAACAGAAAAAGACAGAAAACCCGGCTAACAGCCCAGCCATTGCTGCAGAACTCTGCTCCCACGATTCTCCTCGGTTTAGGACCCCTCCCCGTGCTCACCAGAGACTCATTACCCACAAGCAGGAACGAAAACCTTGCAGGATATTTTAATTACTTTCTTCAGATTATAATTTCCAGACCACACCAAACAGCCCCCTTTGACCTCCTCTGCATGAGGACTCTTAGACTCATTCCAATCAGGCAGTGACGGGGGCTGCCTTCTTGAAATGTTAGTGGAGAGCTGGAGAGGAGAGAACTGGGCTGAGATCTGATCAAGAGTCTTATTACCAATTAAAAATGACAAATATTGACAGAAAAGGGAGAGGGAGTAGCCCACATGCCCTGGCAGGACTTGGTCATTTGTATGATGATGCCAGGTGCAAGAAACACATGAACATGTGGACTGCAGGACTGGGACTGAGAAACACTTCTAAGACTAAAAGGGGCTATATAAATAAATATATACTCTATGGACAGAAGTATTGGGACACACCTCCAATTCAGGGTTTGGGCTAGGCCTCTTACTTCCAGAGAAGGGCGTAATCTTAATGCTTCAGCATACCAAGACATTTTGGACAAAGCCATGCTTCCAACTTTGTGGACACAGTTTGGGGAAGAACCTTTTCTATTCCAGCTGTGCCCCAGTGCACAAAGCAAGGTCCATAAAGACATAGTTGGGTGAATAGTTGGGACATAGTTGGGTGTGGAACAACTTGACTGGCCCACACAGAGTCCTGACCTCAACCCCATCCAACACCTTTAAGATGAACTGGAACGGACATTGCGAGACAGACCTTCTTATCCAACATCAGTGCCTGACCTCATAAATTGGCACAAATTCCCACAGAAACACTTCAAAATCTTGTGGAAAGCCTTCCAAGAAAACTGGAAGCTTTTATAGCTGGAAAGGGGGACCAAGTCTATGTATGTTCAAATACACACACACACATATTATAAAGTTATTGTGAATTCAAATTTTTAGGATAAAAATTCAAAGCATTCAAAGCATCTCTCATATATGTAAAGTATATAATCCTGGTAGGTCTCTTAGGTCTGCAGGAGCTGCTGAGCTAGTGGTGAAAAGAGCCGAAACTAAACCTGGTGAAATGGTGTTTAGTCACTATGCTGCTCGCTGCTGGAACAAACTGCCCATCAGTATCAGATCTGCACCAACTGTAGCTTTAAAAAACTGCTAAAACCCACACTATTCTCAACTGCCTTCTTTTAAACATCTGCACTTCTATTGCACTTTCAGTTTTCTTTTATTGATTTTCCGTATATTCTTTTACTTTTCATTGCTATGTTCTACCGTATTTTATTTTTTATTCTATTCCTGTAAAGCACATTGAATGACGTTCTATGTGTGATAATATGCTATAGAAATAAACTTGACTTTACTATTGTTTGCAGCCTGTGGCACAAACAAATGTGGGGGCAGGAGGAAGAAAGGTTTCTGCTAAATAAATAATGTCCTGGAGACCGTGATCCATAGCCAGTGACAAAAAGACAATCATCCAAAACATACTTTAACTACATCAAGAAAAGTAAGATTAAGGTTTTGACAGGCGGTGCCAACATTTTTGGTATTTAGGCATTTACCAAAAATAATACTTAGCCTTAATACAGCATTATATTTTTGAGAAAGGCACGGCTAAGGTATTATAGAGTCTTTAAACAGTTAATTCATGTATTTATTTATTTTTATTATGAGAATCATTCACTGTGCTTCCTCTCTTCTCCTCCTCACACGACGTCTTCTGACGTCCGTGGTGACGTATGGAGGAAGTGGGCGGGGCGAGTGTAAGACTGTACTGTATTCTGAAGACTGAAGCTGATGAACCTGCAGCCTGAGATCTGTCTCCTTCACTCAGTCTGCAGAGCTGATAACTCTCTCAGAGCCAGGAGAAACACGATCAGAGCTCTGCACATAGGTGAGTAATCCTCCCAGTCCTGTCGAGGACAGTTTCATTACGTTTAACCGCCTTTTCCGCCTCAATCGCTGTATTCTAGCGTCAAACGGGCAGTTTCATAAACGCTACTTTCATAAATTCCTGCAGAAATATAGACACATGCATACATACATACATACATATATATATATATATATATATATGTATGTATGTATACATGCATATACACACGCACATACATATATATGTATGTATGCATGTATGTAATGCATGTGTATATATATACATATGTATGCATATACATGCATACATATGACCATATGACCTAGAAATCACTTGATGTTACATCACTTAGTCTAGTTAAACAAACACAGTCCAGGGTTAAATCATTACTTTGCTGGTTTGCAGTCAACTGTTCACCAGCATGAAAATCACTCGTATCTCAGTCAGCTATATCTTCAGAGTAACTGATCACATTTGATAACCAGGAGGTGTGGATTTTTTAAATTATTATTTATTTTTACTATGTCAGGAACCATGAAATTTGTTTTACTCACCTGTAGTACTAAAAATTGTAACCTTTCAAATACCTTTTATATTCAGTTCATGGTTGTAATCAATTACATTGTATTATATGAATAATAATTACACTTTGTTTTGTAGAAATATGTTTTAAATCTTGTATCCTGAAGAGTAGAAATGAATAGAAACATACACTTTGATCAGATGTGTTCATACTTACACTACTGTTTGGCGAAAATGTTCATCTTGCTGTAATTTTGGGCTTTCAGGCAGCACCCCATAAAAAGAAATAATCACCAAAACTATGCCATTCGTTTGTGCTACGTTTGTGCTGATTTGTGCCGCAAAA
>JBBPCZ010000142.1:25108106-25118106 GCA_037974445.1 Brycinus macrolepidotus | reverse complement strand
ATGTGTGTCTCTTATACACAGATGTGTATACTGGAGTCTATACATGTCCATCTAGAGTCTTGTATGTATGTCTCTTATAGACAGATGTGTATACTGAAGTCTTTATATGTCCATCTAGTGGCTTGTATGTATGTGTCTTATACACAGACTGATAAGATAAGATAAGATAAGATATTGGGGCTCAGTAATAAGCTTAATCTCACAGACTTCAGAATATCTAGAGTATACAGATGTGTGGACAGTAAGCTGTGTTCATAGAGTTCAGTATGTCTAATAATAGAGGACTATATGTCTTTAATATACATATGTATGGACTGAACAGTAAGCTGTGTTTATAGAGTTCAGTATGTCTAATAATAGAGTACTATATGGGTTTAATATACAGATGTGTGGATTGAACACTGAGCTATGTTATAGAAATCAGTGCCTCTAATAACAGAAGACTATATGTGTTTAATATACAGATGTGTGGACTGAACAGTATACTGTTCCACAGAGCTCACCATATCTATCATAACAGAGGCCTATGTGTCTCCAATATACAAATGTACATGCTGGACCATCGATATGATAAATGAGAGTCTTATGTCTTTAATGCAGAAGTTTGAACTGGAGTAGCCTACAT
Source organism: Brycinus macrolepidotus (assembly GCA_037974445.1). Classification (NCBI taxonomy): domain Eukaryota; kingdom Metazoa; phylum Chordata; class Actinopteri; order Characiformes; family Alestidae; genus Brycinus; species Brycinus macrolepidotus. Next base: position 25,117,481 of record JBBPCZ010000142.1, on the reverse strand, counting down.
ATGAGATGAGTCGCACCTGAGTCATGGCTGATCTTTAGGAGTTCTGTGGGTGTGTGAGCAGAACGTTGCAACAGAGTTGGAGTGGACAGAAACTTGTTAAAATAGCAAACTATGGAGTGTGTAATGTGGCTTTAACACACTTTTTGTAGTCAAACTAGTTGCTGTTAATTGTAATAAGTACGTAACGTCATTCTTGGAAAATACTGAAACCATGGGAAACGGTGTGTGATGCCGGGTTGACAGAAATAGTACCGAGTTTAACATTTACTCCATTGGGTCATTCTCAGCAAGTCCCAGTTGTACACAAGAGCAAAACCTAGAGTGATGAAGTGAAGTTAAATGAACACTGCATATGTTCATTCAAAACCAGGGATTTTTCTGTGAAAAAGTAGACTGTGCAGGCCTGTAAAAGACCAAAATATTTATAATATCCATTCAGATAAAATAGGAACATTACAGGGTATGTTAATGTGTACTAATTGTTGCTATGCCTTTAGCTGAAACTGTAACTCTCAGTGGATAGAGTCTAAATTAAGAGTCTTTGATGATATAGGGATGTGGGGATGACTAGACCTTTTAGAAAAAAGGTGATTAACTGTATAGAAGTCTTGAGGTATAGGAGCCATATTTTCTAATAATGGACTAGTTTGGATTGTTATTGGATTATTGTCCCCAGATAGAAAGGATCTTACTTCCCTTTCAGTCTTGCAATATTTTCATTTTGTTCCACTTTTACAAACTTAAGCAATTTCCTCCAGGATCAATAAAGTTTTCTGATTCTGATTCTGATTAACTGCAGACTGGGCAAGGATGAAGATGTTCATCCACAAGGATAAAATGTGGGAAACTTGTAATTAGTTTGGATATGCTGTTGATTTTAAGCATTTGTTTAATTAAGGTGAGAACAAAGATGAGAACTCATTTACATTTTTGCTGTTGGTTTACTTTCGTCGTATTTTGCAATCGGTCATGTACAGTGTACCAGGGTGTGCTCCTTTGTTTATGCAGGGTACTTTTTTTTCTGTGTTGAAGTGACTATATGGATTCACATACTTGTGCATGCGCACGTTTTATTGATTTTGTGATGAAAACCTTCATAAGGGAGAACAGATTGTTGTGTAATGTTCTGATGGGTGCCAGTGCTGTGTCATAGCGTTGAGTCAAACTGGCTTAAGCCAGTAGTGTTTGTTTTAGTGTGGGATGGCCATGATAATGGACACTTCCTTCAGGTGCTTGGCCTGTGTTTCTGCGGCTTCACTCATTCATACCTCTGTCTTGTCCATTAAGTCAGAAGCCTGACCTCATGCATGAGTCCTTCCTGTTGAAAATACACAGGCATTCTCCCCATCACAAAAGCACAAAGACCTATTCATGTCGTAAAGTGGCTCCATTCATGTACATGGGGGTTATTTAGTGGGAGAATTAATGATCGTAAGCTTCAGCCTTTCCCAGTTTTGACTGAAGCAAAGCAGAGGCTGAGCATGTGATGAGTTGCATAATGCGCTCTACCTTGGTATTTCATTGATTTCATTCTGGATTTCGCTCGAATACCAGCCCCGCTTGTCCTGAATGGGTTTGTTTTTTAACACAGATTGTCCTGAATGCCTAATGGCTGAGGTGTTTGGTATTCATATGTGCACAAATGAAACAGCAGAAAACAGCATGCTTGTCTTGTTTGTAGAACACAATATTGGCACAAGAATGCATTTCTCAGTATTTCTCCCTAAAGGCCTGAGAGGGATCTGGTTTGATTTAAGCGACAAAGGAGGCTATTTGAAGAAAAGCTGAGGTATTTTAATGCCACAGTGATACTATACATTATATAAATGCTATCTCTTCAGTACTTTTAACAGAAATGTACCATAGTCCGCCTCAGTTATATTTTTTAAGTTACATTGACTCCATACAGCCTGCCTTTATTCCAGGCTTTACATTTTGAAAATGTGTATGCAAATTATGCCCCTGGTACACAATTGAACCTTAAGAACCTTGTTGTACTTTTGAAAGTATATTTATGTTATTTGTACCTTGGGTCTAGGCTACAATATATAAGAACCAGTACTTTTTGTCTTACAGTGTAGATGCCTCAAATTAAGAACACCTTTTTGCCCATTGTGAGCCTTAGGCTCTCATCATGTAAAAACATACCATTCACTTCACCAATACATTCTCCAGATTTCCCATGGGCCCCCCCCCCCCCCTCGCAGCTTACAGGACTTAAAGATCTTATGTCTTGGTACCAGATACCACAGCACACCCTCAGAGGTCTTGTGGAGTCTCAATGCCTCAATAAGTCCGAGCTGTTTTGGTGGGGATATGCATAATATTAGGCAGGTGCTTTTATTGTTATGGCTTATCGGTGTATATACATACAGTGCGTGTGTGTGTGTGTGTGTATGCGTATGTATGTATGTATGTATGTATATATACACACGTGTGTGTGTGTGTGTGTATAGTCAGGCTGAAGTTATGAGGAGTGTTTCAGCTTGAACTGCTTTTTGAATGAGACACAGTACAGAGCAATCAGAATTAATAATTTACAAATCAGCCTTAAAGGCAGAGCAACAAAAACAACCTGTTTAATTCTAAGGATAAATAAAGAGAAGCTGAAAAGTGGTCATGTAAAAAATTTTACTATCAGTTTGCGATAGTAACCTTTGTTTTAGTATCGCTGAGCTGATATATAGTAGGCTTGTGTTCAGTATCATAACAAATGAGTGTTCAGCTTTTTTCATTTTGAGACTTGTGATTTGTGATCCTAGCCTGGAGCATTTGGCAAAGTTCATCCCAAGTGGGCCAGTTTTAAAGGGGCCTGTGGCAGGATATTACTCTGTACTATTAGGAAAGGTCTGACTGGTGGTGCTGTTAAAGGAGGAAGGGGAGGATGTCTGAGACCACCCTACTGCTGACCTCAGGGTGGAGTAATTAGGATACTTCAAACAAGCCTCCCTCAGATGTACATAAAAGAGTTACACATGACAGTGTAGTAGTGTCACCAAGGGTGTATTCGGGTATAATGTCTGTGGGATAAAGGAAAAATACAATTTTAATTGTTCTCATATTTTCTTACCACAGGCTTTTAGACTGGAGAGCTGGAGCTCATTTATTTTTCTGAATGGAACAAGGAGCCTCCTGGAATATGGATTTTACGAGTCTAAGAGCAAAAAAGATCAAAACACTCTGAAGTATCTTCAATCTTTTCTGAAATATGGCTTCAGCCAAACCATACTGGGACCAGCACCATGCTATGAACAGGTGAGTGTCCACACACACACACACACATACAAAACACAACCTAAGTAAGTGTTAATTATTGAAACCTTTTTTAGCTTTAGAAGCTAAAAATTAATATGATTATGCACAGCATTGATTTAAAAAAAAAATTACATTGGTAAATCTGCTGTGTTCCTACAATGAAACAAATACTTTAAATTTACCTGATTGGAATAACGTGGTTCCAGTATGTACATGAGTTCTGCATTAATTAAATTTATTTCACCAACACAAAATATTTGTCTTACAGTCACTCTTTTAGCAGTAAATAGTGTGTTTGTGTAAAATATTTAATTCATATGAAAGTGATGAATCGAGTAAATTATACTGTAAAAAATAAAGGTGATATTGAAAGAGTGCAAACAGTAGTGAGAAATGTCTGCTTTTTATGCTGTGCTTTATGTAGTTGTTAGCCAGTTACCTCAGACATCCTGTCCTATACATATTTAACCATTACTCCATGTGCAACAAGTACACAAAATGTTCATAATTATAATGATATAATCTCTTATTGACCATTTGTAATGATGCAGTTAAACATTGGAACAGTCATGGTGTCATTGTGGCACTATTGTGATTTATTTGCATACTTTTGTTGGGTGGAAAATACACTGCCTTGGCCTTCCTGTACTGCAAGATTCAAGCCATCTCCCATTTGTGTTCCACAGCATGTACTTTTGTTTTGATGCTGACTCCACAGAACACAACCTGAAAACACATCAGCAAGGCTCGGCCTCTGTGGGCTTTGAAAGTAAGTGAATGACGTTGAATTCTAGCAGCACACTCAGGCCTTACTGGTGGGAGTGAGGGAGAATATCAGAGTTTGGTCACTGTCTGTTCTTCTGCCTCTGAGGCGGATGTTTCTCAGGAAGTTCAGAAGGTTATGAGAAGCCAGAACATTATCACCTTCTGCACTGATAAACAGTTCCTGTAGTAGTTTTTTTTTTTTTTTTTTACTATGGCTTAATCTGCTTGTTATTGAGTTGGCACCATGTTTGTGTGTGTGTGTGTTTTTATAGAGGCCTGTTCAAGCAAGATTAGTTTTACTTGCTGTGTAAAAATTAAAGTCACGTCAGCTATAAAGTTTTAAACAGCGAGTGCTAAATTGACATAAAGACTAAACACTAATGATGTAAAGTTAAAATCCGACAGTTACCTTATACCTTATAATAAGTTGATTTGACCTATATGCTTGATCTCTTATATTCTACCTTTATATTTAATAGTGTGATAAGCTAGTGTTTACTCATGATCTCTTTGATTTTAATACATTTTACAAGTCTGACAGAAGAACTTTCCAGTGTTAATGACCTTCTAGAATTGTCTGAACCCAAAGCTCTGCCTGTAAAATTAGTTTTGAAGTGAACTCATGGTATTGCATTGTAAAAAAACAACAGTTAACAAACAACAACATTTATTTTTGTGCGGCTGGAAGACGACATATACTGCAAAAACTGAGCATTACTTGACAGTGCTGTTATCCCCAATGCAGGCCAGCTGTAGCGACAGCATTTGTATATATTTTGTTATTCTCTGCTGTGCTTGCTGTGGGTCGTGGTTGTTACTGAGAGTTAAATTTGTCATGTAACAGGGATATCCATAAGTGGGCTATAATATTGTAATCTATGGTAATTTTGAGAGTTAACACATATGCTGTATCTCATACAAATCAGCCAGTCTGATCCCAAAAAGCCCCCTGGTAAAATGGTTCTAGTTCAAATAGTGCTTAGGGCAGCTTTTGTAAGACCCAAGAGCATGTACAATTGCATGTAGTAAATTTATGGCTTGCGTAGGCCACACATGATTTTAAAACCATGCCACATTGTGCTTCTCTTTCTGTCTCTCAGGAAGGATGTTTGGCTCATATTCTTCACACAGTCCCAGCAACCAGTGTCAGTCTGTAAAGGCTGCTGATCCTACACAGCTCCTTCTCTCCTCACTGCACAGCCCACCTGAGGGAGACCAGGTTGTTCCATCCTTCCAGAAACTTTCAGTTTATGAACAAGCGCCCCCGTATTCTCAGAGGAGAATCTCCAAGCCTTTGCCTCCTCTCCCAGACTTGGGGGACTTATCTTCTGATGAAGCGGTGGACAGTGAGGTGGAGTTCTTCTTCAGCAACAGTGAGAGCCAGTTGCTGGTGTCAGATTGCACCTCAAAACCTTTACCCTTCCGATATGGCGTTCCAGGTAGGCGGAGTTTCCGTGGTTGCGGCCAGATCAACTATGCCTATTGTGATGGTCTGCAGGAGCAGGAGAAAGCAAGTGGACAGAAGTCTGAGCAGGTCATCCATCGAGATAGGGACAACTTGAAGCAACAGGAAAGGCCCCAGCGGAAGTTGCGCCGGACTCATTCAGGTCCTGCTGGGTCCTTTAAGCCTCCTAACCTCCGATTGGCAAGCCTCCAGCACCCGTCCTACAGTAATCCACAGGAGAAGCCTGAAGTTCCTCCTCGGATCCCCATCAAATCTCGTCACATAAAGAACACCGACGAACAAGACACAGACCAGCCTCCTGAAATCCCACCCCGCCAGCCCATCTTCTACACCATTCCACGAGCTCCTAGTCCCAAGAGCCTTCCTATTTATGTCAACGGTGTGATGCCCCCTACTCAGAGCTTCGCACCCAACCCTAAGTATGTGAGTAAAGCCCAGCAGAAGCAGAACTGCGAGGGTGTGCCTGCTCCACGCAACCCATGCATTCTGCCCATCATGGAGGATGGAAAAAAGGCCAGCACTACCCATTACTTCCTTCTTCCCCAGAGACCAGGCTACTTAGGCAAGTTTGAGAGGTTTTTCAAAGAGTCAGGCTCAGAAGCTGTACACAGTGGATGTTAAGTGCATATGGCAGTGTTAGGCTAGTTAGAAATCCTCAGTTTACTTGCAAGCCTTAAAATCTGACTGATACTGACAGTATTCAGGTGCTTAGTTTTATTAATCCCTATACAGTGCCACCTCAACATGACTAAAAAGACTAAAAAGAAGTGGCAGGTCATAATTGCTGGACATTGTGAAGCTATTTTCTTTTTTTTTTGGGTCATTCTCTAATGTCATCATAATTTAAATGCTGTTTTGTTTTTCTTTCTTTAGTATTACTCAGTTTAGAGTAGTCCTTTCTAAAGGATTTCACCTCTGAAGGATTTCACATCTCTTTGTAATGGTTTACATGTAACACTGGTTGGTATAAGCTGGCCTTATACTGTACTTCATGTAATTATTCCTGAGCTGAATGCTGAAGGAGTGTCATTGCATGGCCCTCAGATTATGTGTCCTGTCATGTGTGTGTGTTGCTGAGAGATTAATATAGTATTTGCACTCACCAGCTGGTAGATACATGGAGCTGGACAATACAACTCTATGGCAAGGAGTGTCCAAGTATGTCCACTATGTTTTAATACTCATAGCCTGTTCTTTGACTGTATTTTCAGTCAGTGATGCAAAGTTTTTCAAGGAAAAGTAGAAGATTGACTAGAGCTGCTGTTTTGAATTGATGCATGTTTTCTAACACAACATCAATAATGTCCCAGGAGATGCGCCTCACAGGGTTGACCTAAATGTATTGAATAAATACCTTAATCATTCTGTCTCTTTTTCTGTAGCTCCAGTGGTGGTATTTAAATTGTTCGACCTGAGTGAGAAAAGTTCAACGACAATGTTCCTTATTACTCTGACACAACCTGTACTTTAACACGTACATGTCATGTATTTACCCACCCATTTACTCACTCTTGGTATTTGCTTAGTTAACTTGCTTGATCATTCTCCGGTAATTAAGCCAGTCATGTGAAACTGCATTTGTTTACATGATGTATTGGAATCTGTTTGTCTTTTCTGTCTTTGTTGTAACAGAAGCTGCAGCTGTATTTATCCATAGCTTATTTGTTCACATATGAAGGCTCATGATCATTAAATGTTTTTTTGCTGTGGTTGCACTGCAATGCACTGTCTTTAGAAATGTACAGTATTTGAGTACTATTTTCACACTATGTATGTGATCTATTTAAAGAAATAAAGTGACTTATTTATCAGTAAACCAAGTCCAGTTGTTGCTAATATTCAGTCATACTGCTATATGTTTTCTTCATTGAGTTCTGAAAATGTTCAGGTTTATATATAAACTTACTGTTTTAGGTCACACAATTATAAAATAAATGCATTTTTTAAATAATAATTGTGTCAATTAACATGAAGGAAAAATCCTGTACTTTTACCGTAGCAGTTACTGAGACATTACAGATTCTGTGTGAAGTCTAACTTTATGTTTGGAGATATACTACTGTTCAAAAGTTTAAAATTAATGTCTTCAATAATATGCTAATAAAACTGATAATATACTAATAATATTGGTTTTAGATAGATTTATAAGATAAATTGACTGTGCTAGTCCTAAAAAAAAAAACACAGCTTTCAAATAATTTGTTGGAAAATGTAAAAAAAAAAATCTCAGCAGAGATCAGCAGACCTGAGATTATTTGAAAATGACAGATAAAACTGGATCACATCAACAGTGATGTTTGAATAAATGTTACATCCAGAATGCCTCATATTTGAACAATGGTGATAGCATTTTGAGGTAGATAACTTGACAATTACTGTAAACATAAGTATAATATAATTATAATATATTATAATATAGCCTAATATTATAATATAGCCTATAATTACTCAAATTCCATATTGAAAAATCAAAAAAGTTCTTTTCATCTTAAAAACAGATTTAGATGACCGATATCTTTCTTCCATATCTTCCATTTATGACATTCATCTGGTTTTATGTACCAAAAACCCCAATCACTCAAATACAAATGCATTTTCCAACTTCTCTGTATTTATTAGAATTAAACCAGCACATATATGTAAATGATCTACTTCGGCTTCCCTGTACCGTGCCTCTTTCAAAAAGCAGTCTGGCCTGAAACACTCCTTATGAGCTCATTGTGAAATGGCCAGGCTAGGGTGTGTAAGCTGAATAAATGTATGTGGAAGAGCTTTCATGACATCACAAATTCACAAAAGGCTTTTTTTTTTTTTTTTTTTTTTAGCTATAAATGTATTGAATCTTTAATGGGGTTTATGTACTGCAATAACCTCTTTCATTTCAGAAAGGAGGAAAATTCAGTTTTCTGTGACATGGCACTTTTAAATCTACTCTGTATAAAGCTATTATTATGTATTTAAAAAGATTTATCTGAATGATTATGAACTTTTGTTTAAAGCATGGATCTTTGTTTTTGGTGATAAAGATCTACAGATATTTGTTGTCCTTTAGTGCTACGTTCATGAACTGGTTCTCACACTGCCTTATCAGTTTCTAGGATGTGTTTAGAGGTCATGTCCGCTGTTATGGATGCTGCATGGTGTTATCTCTCTGTTGTTTGCCCTGAGCAGTCATAATGAACAGATTGTTAAACGCCTGGCTCTGTTGCCTGAGTCACTTCCTCTGACTGCCAGCACACCAATGTGACAAATGTCACAAAGATGTGGTGTCTTTCGCATAAAGCTGCACTCAATGAAGACCCTTCAATCCTAAACATATGTTTATCCACTGGCCAGCTGAAAGGTTCTGTGGGCTCCAACAGCTGTGCCACTTCACTGTTAATAAAAGAACCCAGTCTCTGACCTTTTAGAAACGTTTTCATTTGTTAAGCCCAGAAGCATTAGTCATTTTAATAACAGTTATACTACCACTGAAGTGGTGCTTATTTTGATGCAGCTGGAATTTAAGGGCCATAAGAACCATCAAGTCAATTCCAATTCCTGATAACCATACAGATAGTTTTACTCTGAAATATCCAGTCTTTCTGTCTGGGTCTTATTCATTATATCTCTAATTGTACCCATCCGTGTTGTAGATGCTCATTCTCATTCTCTGTTACCTTCAGGTATTCCAAGCCTAATCGTCTTTCCAATGGATTCAATGGTTCTTCGCATAAAATGTGCCCATTTATTCTGTAGAGCATTTAAGAGGTCAGGCACTGATGTTGGATGAGAAGGCCTGGCTCGCAATCTCTGGCTCATCCAGCCATGTCTTTATGGACCTTGCTTTGTGCACTGGGGCACAGTTATGCTGGAATAGAAAAGGTTCTTCCCCAAACTGTGTCCACAAA
>JBBPCZ010000142.1:25059193-25091070 GCA_037974445.1 Brycinus macrolepidotus | reverse complement strand
CCTTCTCCACCTTACCGAACCTCACCCAACTTCCACATCTTCCACAACCTTCTCCACCTTACCGAACCTCCCCCAACCTCCCCATCTTCCACAACCTTCTCCACCTTACCAAACCTCCCCCAACCTCCCCATCTTCCACAACCTTCTCCACCTTTCCGAACCTCCCCATCTTCTACACCTTCCCCAACCTTCTCCCCCTTCCCCAGTCTTCCCCACTTTCCCCAGCTTTTCTCAACCTTCCCCCGCCTTCCCCACTTTCCCCAGCCTTCCCAACCTTTCACACCCTTCTCCACTTTCTCTAGCCTTCAAAACCTTCCCCAGCCTTCCCCAACCTTCCCCCACCCTCCCCAACCTTCCCCCTTCCCCCTTCCCAAACCTTCCCTAACCTTCCCCTCACCTTTCCCCACCTTCCCAACCTTCCACACCCTTCCCAACCTTCCAACCCTTCTTCACCTTCTCCACCTTCCCCAACCTTCCCAACCTTTCCCAGCCTTCCACACCCTTCCCAGCCTTCACCAACCTTTCCCACTTTTCCCAACCTTTCCAAGCTTCCCTGTCTTCCACAACCTTCCCCACCTTTCACCACCTTCCCACCCCTCACCAACCTTCACCAGCCTTCCCACTCTTCCCCAACATTCCCCAACCTTCCACACCCTTCCCAACCTTCCACACCCTTCCCAACCTTCCCCACCCTTTCCCAACTGTCCCCACCTTCCACACCCTTCCCAACCTTCCCCAGTCTTCCGCACCTTTCCCAATACCTCAACCTATGACAGCCTTCCACACCCTTCCCAACCTTCCACACCCTTCCCCAACTTTCCCAAACTTCCAAGCCCTTCCCAACCTTCCCCAACTTTTCCAACCTTCCTCACCTTCCCCGAACACCCCCAAACTTCCCCAACTTCCCCAACTTCCCCAAATTGCCCAACGTCAGGCACCTTTCTACCTTCCCCAACTTCCACTCCTTCCCCACCCTCAACATCTGTAACCCATTCCTCTCAATTTCAGGGATGCGCTTGCTTACTTTTCTCCTGCAAAATGTCATTTTTCCATCTTTGTGGCCAGTTGAGGAAATGTAATCCGTGTGTGTGTGTGTGTGTGTGTGTGTGTGTGTGCGTGTGTGTGTGTGTGCGTGTGTAAAATATGAACAGTTCGTGATAAATAAGGTACGCGGTGAAACACTGGACGCGCAGAAAAGCAGCGTTTTCTCTGCAGTGACAGTCTTTCATTAAAGCTAAAGATGAACTTCACTCCGGAGACCCTCGCTCTGAAGGCTCTGTTTTTTTTTTAAGTAAAGCGTCCGCGCTATAAAGGCGAACTCTGAGGAGCGAGGCGTAGAGAGGAGGAATAGATCCGTCCATTCACATTCAAAGAGCCGTAAAGGAGGGAGAGAAAACTTCCAACAAAAGGCCGAGAAGAGAACTGAGGGGAGATGAATAATTCAGCACCCCCCGCCGGTAGATAGGTTTGTAATATTATGGGCTCGTCTGTTGGAAGAGAATGAGATTTGGAGGGTGCAAAATGGTTTATTCTTGTTTGGAAATGCCCACTGCTCCTTTTTTTCTGCCCATCGCCTCTGTGCTCCTCAACAGACGGCTGGGTGGAGGGGGAGAGGAAGGGCTGCTCTCACACTTCTTTTAATGGCACATAGTGTGTGTGTTTAACATGAGACCCCGTGGAGGCACCAACTCTGGCCTGCAATCTGGTAAAACTGAAAAGTGCTGTAGGTGTTTATCTCAAGCCCAGGTTCTCCGAGTTCTCCTGGCCTCTCTTGTGTTGGAGAAATGCTGGTTTGAACTGGGGTGATTTGAATGTCATTCGGTTGCAGATGAATCAACTATGCAGTTCTGTACGGATGGGTTGATAATGACGTGTTTTGTGAAAAACATTTTAAATAAAGTACTCTAATTCAATGCATACCTTTTTAATTTCACTTTTAAAATTTAATTCCATTGAATTGCATTTTTTAAATTTCACCTTTAAATTTCATCCCATTACATATAAAGCGTAAAGCGCTTCTTAAAAAGTATATATATATATATATATATATATATATATATATGCACTAATATATGCATATAATTTATATAATTTTAATATAGTATTAAACACATATTGGTGAATGCAACTGACATAAAGCAAAAGAAGAGCCACCAAAAGTGTCAAATCGTTGAGTGTGTTGGTGTGTTTGTGGCTGTGTGTGTATTTGGGTGGTAAATTGGTTGGTTTTGGGATGAACAGTGATTCTTTGCGCAGCGGGAGCTGGAGTTTGTGGATTATGGCTGGAGAGAGAAAAAAAGCCAAATGGCAGGCAGTGATTACAAACCTCTTCATCATTTTTTCCTCCCCTCCAGTCCTGTGTTAGAAGTGGACGGAGCGAGGGCCGCTCGTGTTTGTTTAGTTTGGTTTATTTCTCGCGGTTTTTTTCTGTCGCTCTTCTCTCTCTGAGTTTTCATGGAAGCGCTCTTTCTTTCTTTCAGGACCTTCAAAAAGAAAAAAGGGGAAAAAAACTGGTCGTCTTTGGGCTTGTTTCACTCGATCATCGGGGCTGGCGTTTAATAACGTTAAGACTTATTAGAGCTGCTAATGAAAACGGTGTGCTGTGAATGGGGGTCTGTGTTGGAGGGGTGTAATAGCTCTCAGGCATGCGGCGCATCAGCCCCTCGCGCTCGCGGAGTCCTCGGCGCGAGCGATGTGTTGAAGGGTTTTAAAGCAGATTAAATTGAGCCTTTTATTTCTTTCCACTTTCATCTCTAAACGCCTCTCGCCCGGCTGGCCCTGGGCGCGAATTCATAAGATTTGAGGCTTCTCGCGCACTTGTCGAGGTCTCGGTAGCCTCCTATATGTTTATTTTGTTTTGTTATTATTATTATTGTTAATTAATTTATTATTTGTAGGATCGCTTCAACTGATGTGTTTCGATCAGAAGAAGAAAGAACACCAGCCACGCCCCATGTGACATATAGATAAACAACATAAACCAGCTGTTTAGGAGCCTCGAACAAAGGCAAGAGTCATATTTAGCCTTGGTTTTAATCATGGGGGGTGCATTAGCAGTGCAGCTCGTTCTGTAAACCTAATTATGCAGTATTTAGATTAAAGTGGCCCAGTTTGTGCCATTAGCTAACCTGCGTGATCTGCGCCCTCAGCCTGGCCAGGAATGAGACACCTTTACAGCTTTGTAGAATCAGATTATTATTCTGGTCTGTTTTTTTATGTTTTCTGAAAAAAAAATAGTGCAGAATAAGAGCTCCCGAGCATGACTAAAAGCAGTAAATTCACACACACACACACACACACACACACACACACCAGGCCTGTGTCAATGCATTAATGAAGACCTAATCACTGACTGCCATTAAACCTGAACTGAGCGCGAGCTTTAAACGAACGCGGAAAACAGACTCGCGCGATCACGACCACCTGTATTCAGGAGTCTGCACCGGCAGGACAGATTCACGCGCAGTTTTTTTATTAGGGATAGTGAAGGACAGAAACAGAGCGCTGTCAATCAGACACCAGAGAAATAAAATAGAGGTAAAGTAAGAGTGGTCTCTACTCCTCAGAGTCTCTGATACACTCGAGCAGCAGTAAATCCAGGCATTTTAATTATATGTAACATTTCCCCGTCCAATTTAATCACAGTAATGGGAAACATTTTAAACCACATTCAGCTCTGTATCGAAATAAGAATTTAGAATACACGAAACGTTGTTATTATTATGATGACGATGATGATAATGACGAAGGTGATAATAATAATAATAACAACAATAACATTAATAAATACGATTATTATTATTATTATTATTATTATTATTATTATTATTATTATTATCATTATTATTATTATTATTATTATTATTATTATTATTATATAGGTTGAGTGGACAGGGACGGTTCCTGCAGGTCTGTCTGCAGAAGAAAAAACCCTGAAGTTACAGGATTGCGAACTAAAATTCATTGAAAGAAAAAGGACGGAGGGATGAGAGCACTTCAAACAAACCCATCTGGAATGGTGATAGAGAGCTTTAGTGAAAGTATGGGGAAGTTATTTAGCTATTAATAACATTTTTTCCTCGGGCGCGCCGAGTCCCTCCATCTGCACTTTCTCGCAGCTATTTGGCTGGGCTGAAATTGAGGGAGACCCAAATGTTGGGCAGAGATAACACAATCATCAGAGCGGCGCTCCTGCGCTGCGCATCAGTGTATTAAACTCGGATTAACCTCCTCGCGCTGCCTCCCACCACACCCCACCGCAGTTCTGCACGAGCTCCGCAGACTGAGCAGCCCGGAATAAAAAAGAGCAGGCTGATTCCATCATCATCATCACCATCATCATCATCATCATCAACAACAACAACAACAACAACAACAACAATTATTGTTGCTGTTGTTGTTGTTGATGTTGTTGTTGCTGCTGTTGTTGTTGTGGTTGTTGTTGTGATTATTAAGCCAGTAGAAATAATAATAATAACAACAACAACAACAACATTAATACTACTACTACTACTGCTACTACTACTACTACTACTACTACTAATAATAATAAGAAGAAGAAAAGGCAGAGAAATAAGAAGGATCACAATAATAATAATAATTATATATTATTATATTATAATTATATTATATGTATTTATTCAAACATGTAAATAATTTGCACCTTAATTAAAAAAGTATATTACATCAGAACAATTGTTACCAAAAGTATATGAAAAAAAAAAGTTGATATTGCATGATTTATTAGTGGACTATGTTCATGACTGAAAAGGCAGCCTTTTCAGCAGACCTGAACTCCTTACTGTTCTGCCCTGTGCAGTGGAGAAGTGGAGCAGTAGAGCAGTGCAGCAGCCAGAATAAAGTTCTAAATCCACACCAACCAGGAGATACAGCTTGTGGAACAAATCAAATGAAGCTTCATAGAGCACTTTATGTGGAATTTATGTGGAACACCCAGTCTTTATGTGGAATAAAAGAACATGACTCGTAGAAGAAGAGCTGCAAACTGCCTTCATTCCCTCACCGTTTCCCTCTCTTTCCTGTTACCACACACTGCTGTTTGGTTCCACCTTTAAGATATAAGATCATGTAGGGTGGTTTCACCAGCTATTATGATTTGCATCTGCTATTGGACTTAGGAGCTTAAAAAGCAGGCAATTTATAATCTTTTCAAAAACTGCAATGAACATTTTACATATAAAAGTGTAGATCTGGATAAGACCAACAGTAAAGACTTGACTGATTCTGGATGTTTTTAAAGCGGAGGGTGTGAGTAATACAAGCATTGCTGTGCTAACTCACTAAACATTTGTTGTGAAAGGTCAAACACGGTGTAACACAAAGTCTTGTGGTGACCTCATGCTGGACAGATCTACTGACCTGTTAACCTGAGGCTGGTCTCACAAGCGAAATGTCCTTTTGTGTGTGTGTATGTGTGTGTGTGTGTGTGTGTTTGAATCTTTAAAGGCCAGAAACAGAGTAGGTGCGGGGAAGGCGAGGCTGCTGAGGGGAAATTGAGAGGCTTAAAGTCTTTGATCTTTGGTCGCTTTGGCTTATCAGAAACACTTGTGGTGACACAACGACAATGGGAGTTCATCATATTACCCAGCCAGCGCTGCTTTCAAGCCTGCCTGTCTATTAATTAAACTATGCCTTTCCATGTGAGGACTACAGGGACTATCTGAGCACCCATTTGAGCTTAGAATCTGTTTTTTTCTTTTCTCGTTCTTACAGGGACGAGCTCTCCCTATTCACCAATTTCAGAAATTCAACAGTTGAAGACATGCTATTTTTTATTATATAAAAGTACTTTGAAAAAAGTAATTGACTGAATTTAGTACGCAAACAGAAAGACAAACTTGTGCAAATAATTTCACATTTGAGATGAAAATTTTCAAAGCATCACATTTTTTAATGTAAATAGACCCTCTTTTCATCAAAGTGAATCTTAACAGGCCACAAGCATTCAGTTTAAGCCCTGCCATTCAGTACTTCTAGTATTTAGCTTTCTGGTTTAGATGGATCAAGTCAGAAATACTTTGTCGCTGAGGGAGCTGGGCAGTGTGCAACAGGCCGAAGACCATCTGGGTACATCACAAGCCCCCAAATGAACAAACGACAAGGGGAAACTCCTGCTGACAGCAATAAAAGTGTTGGCCTTCAGGCTTCCTATGTAGTGCCACAGAAGTGGTTTTGACGGCCCAGCTCACCATCTCCACAGTGCTGCACGCCTCTCATAAAACTCTCGGTGACCCACATAAAGACTTGGATGTCTGTTTCAGCCCCAAATGCCATTACAAGTAGAGGACTGCGAAGACCTTAGCCTACCACATACTGCTCTTCTGTCTGTGGAAAGGAAGCAGTCCTACAAAACCCAAAGTGAGTTTTCTCACCACTAAATTGCTTTAATTTGCTAACTGTGTCTGTTAATTAGATCACACTAATTAACAGATTTACTCTTCATTATTGGTCGCATTCCCATCAAACAACCAATTGTTAAAACAAGAGTGTGTGTGTCAGTTTTTTTAAAATGAGGCTTTCGGTAGAATAGAAGCCTCTTACTATAGCTCTTCACCCAAAGCCCTCAGAACATGTTGATTTTTTTCCCTTGCGTTATTGTCTGTTTGGCTTTCTAATGCCATTAATGGTCTCTGTGGGAATACAAACATACCGAAAGAGGAGTTACCAAAGTGGAAAGGCTTTTTTTTTTGAATGGGGATGGGGGGAGTATGTGTCTCAGCCCACTCCTTTGCCATGGAGTGTTCAGTAGCTTTTCCTTAATCCTGCTTTCATTTTTGCCGACAAATGCCAAGAATCTTGTCCGGAGACCCAATGGGACACTGATGGACTAACAAAAGGGGGATCCTTCCACTAGGCTGCACAGGGCACTCATAAAGCCCTCAAGAAAAATAGTGTTAGGCCTATACGTTTAGACCAGCTTTCAGACATTTACCATCGCTACAGCTAGCAGGATTATTGTTTGTTTTGGAACTTCCATTACAAAACAAAACCTTATTTAGTCCGCAGGCTTCATGCACTGCGGGTGACAGGCTGTGTAAATGGGCTCCATGTTCTTCAGTCATAAGTGGACAAAGGTCAATGCATCTGATTAGTAAAAATGTGCAATTCACAGTGCATCTGGGTGCTGTGTCACCGTGCAAAATTAGGCCTGTATGTCATATGGTCATTTAGGAAAAAAAAGTGTGACTAATGGGACGTTATGGGTCACGAAGCACTGCCATATTCCAAAATTAATACCTTTTTTATTCTGTTCTGTTAGAGAAATTGCCAATACACTACATACACACACACCAAATTTCACTACTCACCATAAATCAATTTTTGGTTAGTGTAAAATTTCTTTTCATGACTTTCCTAACTCATGTAGGCTATTACGTTTCAGTTGTTGTGGTCAAAATAAAACTATTTTACTATTAATACTAGTGGGAACATAGCATTTCAGGATGTAGGCTAGAGTCTTTGGTTTAAAGACACTTTTAAAAAAGTAAATTGTCTCCTATTATTCTGTTAAATAAGCTTTGTTCTCTGAATGGTCTGCTGATTTGTTTGACCAAAGTTCTTTCTGATATCTCACAGCCTCCTCAGCCGACTTAAATACAGTCACTTGAAATGTGTAGAAAAAGAAAGGGGAAACTCTGTTGTTTAGTCTCTTTTTTTAGCTCCACTGCATCAGCCATTCAGGCAAGTTGATGAACTCCTCTAAAAGTTTATTAAGAGGAGGGAAACAAAAGGGCCCGAAGCCTTTCGGCAAGCAGGGAGACAGTTTATAAACTGGCGGCCATTGTTCCTCAAAGGCAGATGCATGAATACCTTTGAATGGGCTCTATCAAACTGACATAATCAAGCTAGACAACAGCATGTTAAAAGGAAAAGCTTTCCTTTCTGCCGCACAGATCTGTGTATTTCCTGCATTAATGTACATCTGCGGTAGGAGGGCTCCAGGCCGGGCGCGCTTACCCTCAGTCAATACCCAGAGCCGGGGTCTTTAGGCTGTTTGAAGTAAAGGTCTGTGTTCCGCACGCCCACAGTGGGCAGCAGGTGTCACGAGTCTGGGAGAAGTATGGTAATCTTAAGCGCGGAAAGAAAAGGGTCGCCCTCCTTTTTAACGTTCTGAAACAGAGTGTTTTCCAAGTGAGTAACTTGGAATTGACTTTTTGTAGTATTGGATGTTGTCTTAATGCAAGTTATAGGATTTGCATTTCTATTACTGCCACAGAGGGTTTTGAAGGTTTCAATACGTTGATGTGCCGGGTGTAGAAGCCCCTTGTGTGTTAAAATTGAAGTCATATTTATTTGTATGAAAAGTGATATGGACATAATGCACCATGGAAGCACAGTAATCATTTTAGTTGTTGCGTTTTCAGCATATATTCAGAATTTTTTGGAGCAATAAAGGCATGGAGAGATTCAAAATAAGGTCTCAAACAAATAAACAAACAAGAACTCCCTCCACAATATAGTGAAGATCAAATATGCAAGTAACTGTAACATGACAAGTGAAAGTCCTCAGATATCTCTTTTCTATTGCATTGGCAGTGCCTTCAGCTCCACTCATTTAAACCACTAAGGATAATTGTAACAAATAACAAGAAGTTCCCCAAACAAAGAGCGCTCTGTGTGTAGTGCGGTGCGTCTTAAGAATAATGGGTGTTGTGATTCGTGACCCTACTCGCCCACACTTCACTCACACTAAAGGGTAACGTCTCACAAGAGACTGTCCGAGATGGAGGGGTTGTTCACACGGCAAGGCAACACAGTCACCCCCTAAAGAGATTCTACCCTTATACTTTATACTCTTCTACACAGAAACATGGACAAGCTAAGAGTGATGACAAAAGGAGAGAAGCATGTCATCTACTGCAGAGGATACTTCTTTCAAATTGCTTTGAATGTCCTTCAAAAACTGCGTCTGCAAATGTCCTTTAATAATTACATCTCCGGTTGACTGTCCCGTTCTTACTTTCTGTAACGTAAAATTTTAACTTAATTTTTACTTCATTCTGTTTCGATTTTTTTAAAATATATATTTCAATATATACTGTAGGAGAATAGGACTGGTCATGCATGTGGTTGGTTTATGTTTAAATATTTTGCTTCCAGCAGATACTCTTCCTTGAGTGTCTGTCTGATGCATTCACCACCTTAGCCACTAAAATTGAAATTCTGCTTAAGTGAGAACAAACCTGTTGAAGTTCTTGGTCATTGCAGCAGAGTCACTTGCCTTAATCACAGGATCACAGTGCTGCTCATCTGTCCAAAATCAAAGCCTTATTTCTGGCTCTAATTACCTAACAGCTGTTAAATTTTTACACAAATATCCTGATCTTTAACATGATTTTTTTTTGTTTGTAGAATGCTTTTTTAGACACAGAAGTCTTCCCCTTGGCTAAACAAAATTATTTGTCAAACACATCAATTAGAAATACTTCTAAATTTAAATATTTCACAGTTTAGGTCTGGCTGAATGTAAACTATATATAACTGCTGTAATGAAGTGTCTCTAGGGTGCACAGCACTTCCATTTTTTAATTAAAGAGAAAAAGATCAGTTAGACAGGCTTCCAGCTGTGCGTGGTGTTAGTTTTCAATGGACAAAATGAAAAATTCAGCTCAATTGAGCTGACAGTGGAGGCCAAACCCATGTAATGCGTGGCAGTAATTAAGCAGAGAGGCATTTGTCCTGCTTTACTCCTATGATTAGTGGTTAACACCATGGTCCAATAGCTTAAAAATCACCATCAGCCCACGCCACTTATGGCCATAAAATTTCCCATTTTATGCTCTTTAGCGCCTTCACCCCGAGATTCTTCATTAGGCTTATTTATAAGTGTGTTTTGCGGCCGCACAAAGACAATAAACATGTTCCTAGAGTGTTGCAAATCAGAAATTTGCTCAGATTTTTTCCACTAACTTAAAACGTGAAAGCGCTGGGCAGTGTGAGCGAGGCTGAAGGGCCAGGCAGCTGCGTCTCCCCATGCAGCTTCAAACTGGCCGCTTGTCGTACATTTTTAACTAATGGGCTTATTTATGCACCCACTGTCACTTTCTCCTCAGGCTACTTTCTACAATGATCCCCCCACTCCCACCCCCCCACCCCTTCCTCCAAAAGGCTGTTCCCATACTGAAGCATAGCAGATTTTTTTTTTCTGCCGTTACTCCATGTGTGATTGAGAATGAGTGAATTTACTTTGACAGTTGTCTGATGTCTGCTGAACAGTTAGTGCTTGGTTAATGTGGGCCAGAATGTTGTGTTTATGAGGCTGACTTTAGTGCTAAAAGATTGATCTCTGGAGTGTACTTGTTTTTTTTTTGACAGGGTGCTAAAGCAAAGCTTTTCTCTGCCTTAAGTGTTTGTATCTGGGTGCATTTCAAAGCACCTTTTAGCCATAATCTCTAAAGAGGTTCAGTGATCCTAAATGACATTCTTTTCGAATGGGGAAAAATCTTCATCTCTGTTTATTAATCTGCTTTTATTTTTTTTTTCAAAATAAGATTATGCCTTTATTTGAAAAAAGGAAAAAAACTTCAGCCATTTAAGTTTAAGCCCAAGGCTGTCCACTTGGTGCCTGTGTTGATATATTAAGATTTATTTTCTAAAAGCTAAATCACTACTAAAACTGACAGTCAGCACTTTTTTTGTTTATCTGCGAGAGAGACGCATGCATGCCAGTGCGGAAAATAAATGTGCAGATAAGGACTCGTACTTAATAAATGGTACTTTGCTAAGACATAATGCTCTGATAACAAATGTCTTTGTGGCAACTGAATTTACTTCAGTGCTAGTTTTTGGCCTTTAGTACTTACAGGAAATAGCTCCCATGTCACATGGGGCCATGAGGCACCCTGGAATTACTTTTATTGCAGGGCTCAATGGTTTAGCTATTCTTTTTGTCTGAAGTATTGAATTACATGTTAATGAAATGGCTTTGAATTTAAACCACTGGTGCAAAATTGTGTTTTTCAGGGGTTTGCATATATTTATATATAAATATATTTAAATGTATTTAATTTTTTTATACATCCAATAAATATTTATATTAGTACTGTATGAATTATATGAATGATATACATTGCAAACTTCCTTTTGGTGTCACAGTGAAGAAATGTACTTTTTCAAAACCTAGTGTGCTCTTCTCTTTTCTGAGGCGTGCATTTCAAGTGGAATTCAATTAAGGCATTGTGAGTTTAAAGGGCTGATTTTACAATCTCGTCCTCCTTTTACAAATTTGATTAAATTCCACCATTCTGATTGCTTTTGACCTCAATTACCGAGATCCATATCCCAGGAAATGAATTCAATATTAAAAAAAAGGCAAAATGAGAAGAGTGTAAATGGACACCTGCTTTTCACCTGCAGTCTGAACAATGCTGGCAGGTAGAAACCGAATTAGAGCTTTCTCCAGTTTCTATTGACTGTCTCAGCATTTCCCACAAAAATGTCCGCAAAAAAAAGTCCACTGTTCACACAGGGAGCCGAAGGAAATTCTACCGTCACCTTAAATGGCCTAAAGGAACATTAAGGAATTTGATTCTTGCTCATAGCTTTAAATGGCAGAGGAGTGAACAGAGTGCTCTGACAATTTTACGTTCACCTAAAACGTGAAATGAGATTGCACAGATTTGTGTAGCCAAAACAAACATTCTCCACCTTCAGCCCAAGGCGCAGATGATCATACTCAAAGCTAAAGAGCACTTGGTAGATTACAGCTCATTTCCTAACAGTTTCATAGACCAAACACTTAGTCGCCGCATTCCAGAGCATTCAGAACCTAAGAGACGCAAGCCATCCTTGGCCACCCCCTCTCTTCATGGAGTCGGCCCTCTCCCCAGCCCCTTAATGGATTAATATGCAGGCAGCACTTTCCAGTGGTGCTTGGGCACAGAGAGTCAATATGTCAGCATTTATTGATGCCCCACAGAGCTGCACAGGGTTTTCAGGCCTCTTTTCAGGCTTAAATGGCCCCCTAAGGTGCTGCCTCTATTGGGCCTGAAAGGCCAGGGAGGCCCCCGAGGCTCTCTGTTGTTTAAGGTGAGCACGCTCACACACATACGCAACGGACAAAAAGACCACTGAGCCTTCAAGCACATGACAAGACCTATAAAAGAGCATCACCCATCACCTCTCCTCCACATTTTCCCATTTTCCCTCCAAACTTTTTTTTCTTTTTTTTTTGTGCACGGCGACAGAAAGAAAAGGGACCTAATTGTTTGTTATGGGAGTCGGAGATTATAGAACCTTCCCTCCTTTTCAGCTTTTTTTTCCTGTTTTTTTTCTTTGCAGCTTCTTCTTTTTGAAAGATGTGCTTTGCTTTTATCCCATGGAATGAAAAGAATGAACATGGACTAGAAGAAGTTCCACACTGGCATTGTTCTTATGTGCTTTAACGTGTCATCTTCTGTTAAAAGCTTGCCTACAATTTTGCTACTGAGTTTCAAAGCTTCTAGAATTAGGTTTTTTTTTTGACAAAGCTAAAATATTACAGTTTAAGTGTTTACAGAAGAAGAGCAATTTTTGTGCCATAAAATATGGTATAGAGCATGAGTAACCAAAACCATTGGCCCAGTGAGAGTAAGCCTAGTCTTTCGGTGTCATAAACATCTACAGTAGATATCTAAGTCTTTTACACATGGGTGTGTATTGGTAATAACATCTATTGTGGATATCAGTGTGTTTTGTTGTAAACATCTACAGTAGATGTCAGTGTGTTTTGTCATAGGAATCTACTATAAATATCGCAGTGTTGTAAAATGTTTACTGTCGATTTCTGTGTGTATTGTCATTAACATTTATTGTAGACATCGCTGTCTATTGTCATAAATATTTACTTTCGATTTGCTGTGTTTTGTCATACATATCTACTGTAGATATCGTTGTGTAGTCACATTTTTTTGTAGACATCTATTTTAGATATCAGTGTGTATCTTCATAAATATCTACTGTGGATGTCAGTGTGTATCATCATAAATATCTACAGTAGATATCAGTGTGTATTGTGAAAGATCTACTGTAGATTTTAGTGTGAATTGTCTTAAATATCTATAGTAGATAACAATGTTTTTTGTCAAACATGTACTGTAGATATCGGTGTATATTACCTTCAACATCTACAGTGGATATCAGTGCATTTTGTCTTGTACAGCAACAGTAAATGTTGGTGTGTATCTGTTATGTTTCCACATTGCCATACTTGCATTGCATATCTGAAGTACGGCAAAGGTCCTAATTTCTGCAGAAATTCCTGCCTCAGTTTCATCCTTGCTCTCCAATCTCGCTCTGTGTTCTGCTTTGGTGTTAGCTTAATTGTACTATGTGGATCTGCATAATCAAGTGCATGTCCTGCAGCCAGTGTGCTCCTCTGTCTCCTGCTGCTGCTGTACTTCAGAAGAGCAGTATCTCTGCCTCAGATCCGCTGCAGACATTAGGAGCGGCAGGTCGGCTTCAATCCAGCCCTGAAGCCATGCAGATTGTTCTGTAGCAGATGCATGTCAGAGATAGGAGATTATAATAGTCTGTTTGTATAGTGTTCCTTCCCTCTTCCTTGCTCCCTGACTGACCAATAAAGAGGCTGGTGGAGCAACTGTGAAAACAAAAGGAGAGAAACTGGAGAGAGTTTGGATTTGGATTACAGGTTTTGATGAGGACACTTTTTTGGGGAGGCCGTTTTGGCTTGGAATCTTTTAAGTGAAATGGATAGTGGTGCTTTCGATTTATTGTCATGCAGGGCCGAAGAAGACTCAGTTGTAACGGGTGGATTTTCCTCTGCTCTAAATTTGCATGCAATCGAAGAATGCCATCTGTTTTCCTTCTTAACAAACAGTTGTGTTAGAATTAGCTCCTTGAAAACAGGGGGTGGTCTTCTGAAGAATCACTTTAGGTCTGAGTAATGGCCAACATACAGTACAGTACAGCTGATAGAGGCTTCTTGCCATGGCTCAGTAATGTCCTGTGCATAGCTGACCGAAGTCAAATGTGCTGCTCTAATTTGCAAATCACCTCTTGTTGCAGTTGAGGACAGCGATGGTGTGCCTCAGCTAATATGTGACACAGCCTGGTTATAATGTTGTTTAGACTGCCAGACCTGATGAAGACAAATGTGTAAATGTTTGCCACCGTGCTAAGTGCAGTGCCCTTTCAGGAATGTGCAGCTGTGGAGGGCCACATTTCCTCAGGCCTTTTAGCTGACCAAAGCACTCCAGAGAGACCCGGGCAGGAGCGGTTGGATGAGAGTGGGAATGAAAAAAGGGCTGAGAGGAGGAAAGAGGGCGAGTGTGGCCGTGATGATGAATATCCCATCTGCTGGCCGCTTCACTGGTGTCGGAGGTTGATGGGGAGGACGGAAGAGAGAAGCTTGTGTTGGGCGGTCATGACTCCTCTTTGGCCCCCAGTCATTCTTCGCCCATAGCAGTTAATCACCACACTGGGCTCAGCCACTCTTAACGCGCCTCACACACCAGCACTGACGAGTTCAGTCAGACACTTTGTATAATGAATGTGCTTTGTGAATCTGAAGTAGGACTGCTGCAGACTTGCACATTGTCAGCTAATCTGTGGGATACTGTGTGATTTTACAACTCGCTCGCAGTTGAAGTTGTGCCTGTGAAACATTAGAGCAATTCTTTGATGGTGATATAATTGATTGTCCCTATGGGCCACTGAATGCTACAAGTTATGCCAGTTCCATTGGGAGCAACTAGCCTGAATAATTAATAGGATTCAAATGATTTGAAATTAGACAAGGCAGTAAATTATGTATGTTAGTGTCTTCCGGGGCATGATGAAGATTTCCTCACAAAGAAGCAAACATCACTGACTCATTTTCAGATCGTTTTTCTAATTACTGCGATCTTCAGTTCACATTCCGTAAACATAGGACATTTGACAGTGAACCCTGAAGGACGTTGAAGGAGTAATGTTCTCTCAGTAATTCTTAATTAAGCTCCCGCTTCACGATAAATGCTTGAGCATTTTATCAACATCCCTTGAACTTTTAAATGGAATTACGCCTGTCGTTGTATTATATTATATTAAGTCGTTTTATTATGTCATGTTATCAGGGTGTTCCTCATTATCTCTGAAGCAGACAAATGGTTTGAGTTGAGCTCTTAATAGATTTATAAAAAACAGATAGATCTTGTCCTTTTCACCTTATTCCAAAGCAAACCTTCCAGCATCTAGCTGGTACCTATCAGGGGCCATCGCAGGCAGCATATGTTTTGCTGTGTTCCATTTATGCCGTAGCACATTTGTCGATTCTGGGAACTTGCCATGGTCCCATTTGCGTGGTGGGACCTTCGCATGCCAATCGTGGGATCTCTTGCCGAGACAAAGATGAGGTTCAGGTTTAGGCTGCGTATCTGCATCAGCGTCTGTTCCATTACCATAATCCTGTCTTCATTATACTGAGAGACAGAGAGAGAGGGAGACACTGACCTTCAGCAGGAGCGTGCTGTCAAACTTATTCTCTTTTTTATCGAGCGGCGCAGGCCCGGCTGAGGTGCTCCTCATGTGCTGTGATATGGCAGCTAAATGACATTGTAATTGTTGTGACCAGGGCAGAATGAGATGTGGCAGAATACATACTCATCAGTCATGCATGCACTCCTCTCCAAGCTTCTGGCCTCTCAAAATTGTATTGCTTAGATTTGTCTCTCCGTTTTTTTTTTTGCTTTCTTTCTTTTTTTTTTTTGTTATTTATTCAATCGTGTGTGTGTGTGTGTGTGTGTATTTGTGTGTGTGTGTTGGGGAGGAAGGGGGGGTGTTGAAGAAAAAGAGAAAGCGAAGTTGAGGCATGGTGATCACAAACGTTAAGAAGACCAATCTCTCACTCTGACCAAATCTGCCCAGATAACCATGTGGGTTGGTGATGCAAAGCAAAGCTGGATATTGGTGGATTTTCTCCCCTCGTTTTAAATCCAGCAGCATGCAGAAGAGAACAAATAAATTCCATGCTGTCTCTGAAATGAAAGCTCACGGCCACCCCTAGGTTTCGGAGGTGCCTTTGGAAAGTGATCTACAGACCACTGCGCTGGCCTCAAGTGTTGTCATGGCAAGTTAAAAGCAAATCGCTTTGTCGCAATCTCTCCAAAAATCAACAAAGGGATATGCAGCCTATGTATGGGGTGCCTCTGTTTGTATACGAGTATATTTTTACCTCACGTTTGGGGGGAGGGAGGTATATTGGGGAAAAGGCATCTTTGTAAAAAGAAAAGGCAGAGGAATTGATTTAATTAATGCGGCCTCATGTCCTACGGCCACATGTAATCCGTTGAGAACTGTGGAGCGTGAGCTCTGGGAGACAAAAAGACAGCCACCAGAAGACTCCTCAAGTGGCCTGTAATGAGAGTCTCTGTGTAATCCCATAATTCCTTGTTTAATTAAACTGTGGCGCTGGCCTGAAGTCGGAGCCACGTTGACGTCTCCCTCATTGTTGCGCTTTTATTTAGGCAGCATTTGGAACTTTGTTTTTTCCCCAGCCCATTTCCACATGTGTTTTCCACATAAACACATACAAGCAAACAAAGACCAGCACATGTGACTTTTATAATCTTGGGTTGCCCTTGGATTTTATAAATGCTTTTGTGACTAGACCACTGAATCAATGGAGTGTCGGTGCCAGAGTAAGCATACGCACTCTTACATATAAAGGGAACAAATAGGGTTCTTTTTTGAGATGCCATTGAAGAACCGCTATGGTTCCCCTCCAAAAATGTTTATGAAGCCTTCACAAAATAAAAAGGTTTCATAAGAAGGCTTTTTGTAGAAGAACCACTAAGGAAGAGCATAGATGAGCATTTTTGTGTCTTGGATCAGCAGAACTGACCTAGGAATGACCTAGGGATTTGTTTATTTGATTGAAAAACCTTGCTCAGTCAGTTACTATAGCAGGGGTGCCCAGCACTGGTCAAGGATGGCCAGTGTTGACGATAGTTTGGTTGCTCCTCTCCTCAAACATACTCAATAAACCTGCCATTTACAGGTGAGTTAAGTAACAGAAGGCCACAGTACGTGCTTTAGTGTTTTCTCTGCTCTGCTCTATAAATGGCTGATGGGTTACAGCAGGGATAATACTAACTATGGCACACTAACTATACTAACTATACTAACTCCAGTCCCTCCAGCACTGGAGCTGTCCCCCCTGAGCTTAACATTGGCCATTTATCTTTATTTCCCCAATTCTGCTCAACCTCAGTTGAGTTAACTGTAAGTGTGAAAGGGTCACACTATGAACTATGTGTCGCTGGTGTCGTTTGAATGTGGCTCTTGCTCTCTGCATTCCATCCAGTCCACTGCCACTGAGAAGTGTCAGGCAAGGTCAGAACCATCCATTCCTGTCCCAGATTAATTAAACTGTATCATTCGGCACAATCGCTTTGCCTGCAGCTTATGGGCAGATGGTTCCTTTAAACCTTAATCTAGTCCTCTGCCGAACCCTTCTCCTGCTGGGCATTTCCACGCCGAACACCGGCACAAAGAGCCGGGAAAATAATAACCGTCATTAAAGTAGAGGCGTGTCACTCGTGGCTCCTGGGCTGGGCGAACGAGACACAGGGAGAGAGACAGAGAAAAGAGAGAGGGATGAGCCCCAGGGCCAGGACCGAGCGGAGCAGAGAAGAGAAGTGGGAGCAATACAGGTCAGCCTGCTTGGCGTGGAGCAGCTCAGGGCCCACTTCTCTCCCCTATAATCAACCCCCCCTGCCAAGAAGAGGCAGCCCGGGAAGCCCCCGCCAGCGCCAGCCAATGAGGAGCCAGGGTTCAGCCGTCCCTAATGTGGAATGGCTTAAATTTGGGGGGGGGAGTCATGGCCTGGATTAAGGCCTGCGTCTGCAGCACTGGGCCCCCAATGCTGCCAGGGGGATTTTCAGAGGATCAGCCCAGCGCTGCCCAAACTGGAAATAAATAAGGAATAAACTCAAATGAAATGATAAAGATGGGCTCTAAGACCTTTTTCTGCCTTCTGTGGGATGGTTGGAAGCTCCTGATGTGACCCAAAGAATGGAGAAAGCAGATTTATCTTTTCTCTGTCTTCGAGGGAGTCACTGGTGGAGCTGTTCCCATATTTTACTGACAACACTAGTGCGCTTTGTTACCAGAGCATTTGCTTGCATTACGTTTCTCAAAATCTGCATAGCACCTTGGAATCCATTAATAAATGCACAGACTTGCAGCAGAAGTAAACAAAACGACTAAAGATTGTCAGATGCAGCTATTGTTCCACATATGAACGATATGCTAATTTTTAATTTCTTGTGCATTCAACCCATCCTTGAATTACCACCCACACTCGTCTTGTTTCCATCAGTTGACTGATTTGGTCTCATTCTCTCTTCGGTTTCAAAGCGCCCCTCCAACAAGCCACAGAATAGCGATGGAGTGTTATCTGTAATTGACATGGATAGCTGCGTTTGACAGATAATCTGGTGACAGTATTTTAAAAGCAGCGAGGACATATTGCACGGCCGGTGTAATGAAACAAGCACAATAATATACTCCAAATATTTAGACAGTGCCAGTTTTGTCTCAGTGCCCTGGGCTCTTTGCAGAAGAATACTGCTACATGGATCTCTAAGGTGGTCTGCTAAGATTAAGTCCCCCCACCACTTCATCATGGCTGCGGGGCTGGTTGGGATGTGTATACACACACAGGATTGCATTTACAGAAAGCCTTTCTCATATAAATAACCACACATTGCAATAATATTTTCTTGAGAGCCACAGGAAGCCATTATCGTTTCAGTTTCCCTGTCGTTCGTCCTCCCGCTCGTTATATTCCAACAACCCAGTCCCCCTACTGCTCTGAAATGTGATATGAAGAAATAGTGAAGAAGAAATTATTAGTGTTTGTGAAGCTGTTCATTGAGACTGACCCATAAGAAATATGTTTGAGTTGCTTAAGACTGTAACATGACACTGCTGTTTCAATTTTTAATGTGGTGTTAAAGCAATGATTTGGCCAGAAATCAAATTCATATTTTTCTCGCGTACCACAAATGTAGTTGATCAGTCATAACCAGTTGCTTCTTTAGATCACAGTAGAGTTACATCGCAGATGCTTCAACGATAATGTAGCTAACAGCTGTTTCCACATACATCCCTGCCCTGATCTCATTTTCCTTAACTTTCGGTTGCTACATTTGCAGT
This sequence comes from Brycinus macrolepidotus, assembly GCA_037974445.1. NCBI lineage: Eukaryota > Metazoa > Chordata > Actinopteri > Characiformes > Alestidae > Brycinus > Brycinus macrolepidotus. Next base: position 25,071,912 of record JBBPCZ010000142.1, on the reverse strand, counting down.
GCTATTGGGTACATCATACACATCAGTCAGTCAAAGACTCTATTAGGCAAGCAGCTTAAGTCTGATTGACCAGTGACCAGTGACCAATTTGACCAGATATTTTAAAACTTCTACATGGCTTTTGACAGTCACTGGTGTATTTTTTATTTGGATGCTGTAGTCAAAATATGCCACAACTGCTCTTCTACTGTAAGATCTAAAATGCGACTGATGTTTTGACCCACCCTGGTCAGCATACTCACATTTTTGCCATCGTTGCAGAAAAAATGTAGAAATGCAAATCAATACAACTGCAGTCTGACTGTAGAAATCAGATTTAGTCTCTTGTAAACAAAATCCAATTTTCCCTGCATTATGAACAAAGCCTATGTGCCTTACTCTTTGTAAGCTTAATAATCATCATCATTAAATCACTAATATTTGTCAATAACTACAGTTATTAACTGCACTTAATGTAGGGGAAAAATCAGTAAAATAGCAAATTATTTAGATTGTTTAGTGAAAAACAGTTAGCCCCACAGTGTCGCAGAGTACGTAATAACTGACCGAGGGTTTTTGGGAAATGAAAATCAGGATAGGATTTGAGATTGGGCTATTTACCTTTAGCATCATGCAAACTGCACGCTATTTTGCAGTCACTACATATTTGCCATAACAGTGTTTTTCGTAATAAATGTATCTTCATTTTACAAATTGTTCTTCTATACAATTTGAGCAAAATTTTTCAGTTTCACCATTCAGCTCTCATTTATCCATGTCAAGAAGACATGGCATGCTAAGTAGTTTCACTGCTGGTGGGGCTGCAGCAGAGGCCTCACTAATGTACAGAGATAAGTAAAGAAAACTCATTGTGAGAAAGGTTAAGTTACCCACTCGCTACGGTTTGACCATGGTAATTCATTTAAACAAGTTCTTAATAATATGGTGAGATTTCTGTATAAAGGTACAGAAATATTTTAAACATAAATATCTACTCTATTGATTAACCTTAACCATTGTTTACTTGAGTGAGGTTTCCCTTGATTTTTCAACTTTTATAGTGATGTTTTAATGTTAATTTAATGGTAGTTCACTTGCATCAGCGTGTGCTATACGTTCTAAGAAACGTGAATGTTTTAGTGATAAACTTGACATGAATGTCAATCAGATACATGCTAGCCAGCTGGCTACATTAGCTGAGGTTAGTCATTGATGTCTAGACTACAAATATGAGTGCTGAATATTTCTTGTTGAAAGGCTGTAATGCATTGTAAAATATGATTACTATTTTATAGGGGCAATTCTGAAATTAGATAATGAATGAAAATAAGTAAAAATATTTATATTTTTTTAAATATTTCAACCATTTTTTGTGCCTGTTTTTACAGGGTAATTCAATGTTCACTGACGATGGACAAAAGTTTATTGGATAACTTAAAACAGTATCAGTAGTTTTCTGTACTTGGGTCCATTTCTATAGATACTTGTCCTACACCAAACATGTTTGGGCCAAAAGACTTGTGTATGTTTTTGCCCAAATCATTGCTTTAACATCCACAGTCTCAGTTCTCGTTGTTTTTTGATGTCACAGGGGGCCGTGTGGATGATGGCTCAGATGTGGAATCAGAGCCAGACCTGCCCCTGAAGAGGAAACAGAGGCGCAGCCGCACCACCTTCACTGCAGAGCAGCTGGAGGAGCTGGAGAAGGCCTTTGAGAGGACACACTACCCTGACATCTACACCCGAGAGGAGTTGGCACAGAGGACCAAACTGACCGAGGCCCGTGTACAGGTACCCTGCTGCTCTATTGTTTCACTTTCCTATTGCACTGTCCCTTTATGAGCCCAGTGGGTTTCCATCAGTGTTTTTCATCCATCAGTGATTTTTTTGAAGATTGGGAGTGTGGTGCAGAGTGATTTATTTTTAAACTTTACCATAATCTGAATTATTTACTTCAGTGGAAACTTTTCAGGTTTGTTAAAGAAGGATATTGTCTCTCTTTATCGGGAGAGCACAGTAAGTGCTCTTCTCTGTGTGCTGAGGTCACTACATCCAGGAACAGCTGTGGTTCTCAGCTTGATGCTGAGTGTAAAGTACCTCGTCATCTCAAGAAATACTTTAGAAAAACACACCGGACCTCTGTGTGTCAGCCTTGCTTCAAAAAGCAGAAACATGATCAGGCATCTATTTCTCTAAAGCCTCCTTTTATCTTTTCACATGCATACACTAGCTTCTGCTCTTTTCATCAGGAGGCTGATGTTAAACAGTGGTAAACTTAATTGCAGAATAAGAAACTCTGTAAAGGAGAAGTGTTGAGAGCAGCGTCCTTGTTTTTTTTAAGTCAGAGTGCTGACTTTGATCATTGCTCTTTGCTGTTTTATGAAAGCTCTTTGTGCATGCCTACTAATGCACATTAGCGTTGCAAGTGAACCATTTACCTCCACTTGATTGACCTCTGCTAAATCTCAGCTGTGCTACGAGACCTCCTCTCTCTCCAGTCGCGTTTTGACAGTTCCCCGGCTGCAGGGATAGCGAGCAGGGGGAAACTACACTAGAGTTATAGCAACAGCTGTGGTGGGCGAGGGGAGGGGGATGAAATAAGCAGGAGAGCATTCCTGATGGATTTCTCACTCCAGCTTTTGGCTGGGATCTTTTCTTCCCACCACTTTCAAGCCCACCGCTGCTCCTTGTAAAATTTGCTGCATAACAGAGAGGATCCTTCACATTCTCCTGGGAAGCCCTTCTCCACAAGCAACATTAATCAATCAAGAGCTTGTGAAAAAAAAGAAGAAAAAGTAAAAACATGGCTGCTTACCTCAGCTGTGTGCCTTCCCTTGTCTGCCACCTCTGCATTTTGGCCTGGAAACCTTCAGACATGTTCAGCCATGACGCAGTACCGGACATGTTTATTTTATAGTATAAAAGGACAAGTTTATTAGATGGTACACTGTTTCCCATGATCTGGCAGACTGTTCACTCAGGGGGATTTTATTTCAGAGTATGTGAAGTTGGGCATACAGTAGAAAAAAAAATGCAGACTGTCATAATTACCAAATTCCGCAGCTGTCCCTTTCGCTCCTCAGCCCCTTTTATTTGTGAGACTAAATTAGGTTCCAGCCAACTTTCACTCGTCCTTCCTCTCCTGGGCTCCACTCCCTCTGTGGTTACTTACTCACATAAAATTACAGCTCATGCCGTTTGGGTTGAAGTACAAAAAAAAGGCTTTTTTGAGAAAAAACTGATTGCAGACCGCAGGTTTTGGGTTATTTAGTCATAGAATGTTTTTGATTGGAAAGATGACTCAGGGACAATGTCTATGATATTTATGATTATGACTTCCCACAACATTAAAAAAAAAACAGCTGAAGTGGGATCTGTTTCACAAAGACAGTTTCATTTGGCGAAGTCACAGACCCCACTGATCTCCCTGTCACGCTAGAAGCTCAGCCCAAATATCCCGCCGCTGAAAAGCTCCCCATGGGGCATTTGGCCCTTTTGTGTGTTTTGCTGCAACTGATGCAAATTAGACAAGTAGGCAAACATTAGTGCTAAGTAAAGGGCTTGCCTTTTTGACTTCATATGCATGTTCTCTGGCTAAATTCTATCATGTGGAAACTGTTGATTTAATCATAATTGCAGTTTTGTTTCTGTTTCCTTTCCCTCAACAGCTGTTGTGACAGATTTATTTTGTGTCATTAATGACATTACACAATCAAAATCATACAAGAGCCAAAGTAAAAAACATGATTCACTTATATTTGTTGTTTTAACGTTACTGAAACCCAGCAGCAGGTTTAGTTGTGTGGTTGTATGTGTGTGTTTGTGTGTATGTGTATGTGTATGTGAGTCTTTGGCTGGAGCAGGCTCAGATGCCAGCGTGCTGGGATCATTGCTTTTGTGGTGAGGAAGGTGTCTGACCCTCTTGGCTTTTGGCAGACCCCATGGCCTGAGTGTCAACCCACTTGAGCACAGCTGCGCTGACACAGTATCCAGATGTCAAAGAAAGAGACAGAAGGAGGGGGGTGGAGGGTATGGGGGGGTGGGGTTTGCCCAGAAGAAGAAAGGCACAGGGTAGTGAAAGGGTAAGGGAGGATACAGGCAGTGCTGAGCACTAGCTTAAGTTTGCTTATCTCCTCTTCATCGTCAGCTACCGTCACTGAGTAATTACTCTTCCTGGTGCTACAGCTGGGTTACAGCCCCACGGGACAAATGATGGGAAGTGATCCATTTATGACTAAACACTGGGCTAATTACTTCCAGGTCATACAGCCTGACTACCTGTCTTCCCCCTCACTGCTCTGGAAACACGACTACACTGTCACCACCAGATATTTAAGCTGAATTTCACTAGCGCTGACAGTTTAGTCATTCCCCTAGTCACACAGGAGGCAGAGAAATTATATCTTTGGTCCACTCTTGTGTCACTGTTGTGGCGTGGAGAGTGCACCACTGATTAAAAAAATCTTTTTAACTTTAACGTCTTTCTGTTTTTTGAAAATCAGCTTTCAGTTTTTTTAATGAAAACCTCCCCCCCCACACACAACAACAACAACAACAACAACAATAATAATAAAATAATAATAATAAAAATAATAGTATTTTTATAGCAAATTTCCAAACCCATGAATATTTTAAAACTGTAACAAAATATATAATTAGCAATACACTAGACAACAACACACACTCACATCCTGGCTTAGATGGCAGGAAAATTGACCAAAAGTCGCTAAGCTGTGGAAAGTGTCCCTAGCCACCGGGTAAGGTCCTTCTCTGTCCGGTGAGGATCTCAGACAACGTTGCTCTGGTGGCCTGTCTGAGAAACCTCTGAGCTAAGGAGCAAAGTCACTTATGTCCACTGTCTTGGTTGGGGGTACTTGGCCTTTGGGCAAACACAAATACAAACAATACCAAAAACAAAATTAAACCAGTACAGCAGCAATCATATTTTACCCGCTTATTTACAATGTAACACACTCACACACACATTAAATTTACTTGATTCAAATGTGTACATAGTTTCCATGTGAACAAAATGCATCAGCAAAATTATTGCTAATATTAATCAAACTGAAAGATGGAGTTTTGTCTTTTGTTATGTTATATAAGGTACACCTTTGAGTCAAGCTTGAATCTTTTTTTGAGTTCAGGAAGCACTGAATGTTCGTTTGATAAATAGCCAGAGAAAGAGCAGGTGCTGTTAGTCCTTCCACATGCTCCACACAGACAGACACAGTACTGTCTTTACTTCCCCTGTCTGCTCTGACATTCTTTGATTCGGTCTGGATCCCCCTGTTGGGGAATCATAACACATGAGCACACGATTGATCTTGGAAAAATCTGGAGCCAATAGTCCTCTGCTTGATCCTAACAAGACAGGCAGAATAGGAACATCCGAAAAAAGAAGGCCTTACATAAATGGTGAGGCATGGCTTTGTGTGTGTGTGTATGTGTGTGTGTGTGTGTGTGTGTGTCTGTGTGTGTGTCTGCTCCAGCATTACTCAATCCATCCGTAACATATGGGTGCAGTAAAATTAGTTTTGCAGAAGGCATTCTAGAGAGGGGCCCGTTTTTACTGTCCTCTATCAGGCTGTGACCTCACACCTCTGTGTGGTTGTATTTGCCCTGCCCTTAACATCACCCCAGCAGTGGCCAGACCAGGCTTACTGTGCCCAAAACCAGCAGCATGTGAGCCCTCTGCATACAGCCACAGTGATTGATGTGGGGCTTTTTTACGCCTCTCAGCCACTGCTATGTTCTACTTTTTTGCTGTGAAATTCAATCACGTTAGCCAGGTTTTACTCCTCAACATTCCACGTGCCCACTGCCCACTGCCCCCACCCATGAACAGTAATCTTAGGAAGACATATAGCCCCCATCCAGTGGTTGGAGAGAGTGAAAGAGAGAGAGAGTGCAAGAAGAATTGATAGGACGGACCAGCTGATTGATATTGGATGAGAGTGGAGGGTGCTGGAGCGTACCTCAGCTGGCCTCAACCGTCATCTTTCAGGTGGAAACGCACAGAACAATCAGATTTGTCTGCCATTTTGCCATTCTCTCATGTCTTCCCTTCTCTCCACTCTGCTTGGCCAGCTGATTGAGGGTATATTGAATTTTTCCACTTCTGGTCTCTCAATACCAAGGACCGGATATGCTAAGCCTTTCAGGCACAAATAGTATGCCCAGAAAAACGTTTGTGTTATGTATAAAACTGGTGCAAGAAGCCAATTGTGCACTTTAAAGATGGAATCGAATAACAGAAGTTATTCACCAAGTTCACCTAGTGATTCCTATGGTATTGACTTTCTGCATTATTTTTCCCCCATTCTATTTCTCACAGCTAGAGTAGAATTAGAGCATTTTCCTGGAGAAGAACTTTATTTATTTATGCCACTGTCTCTTCGTCACCAAGCATTCAGTTTGACACCGAGCTTCCCGAAGACTTCACAGTTTTCCTGTGTCTTTGTAACCGTACACCTCACAAATATTGTGCAGTTAGTCGCCGGACCTAAATGGAATATATTTGATGAGGCTCCATTTTAGTATTGCATTTGTATGAGTGTATTCTGAGTGTATAATAAGATGCATTGCGAGGCAACACTCACGCATCATGTTTTGCACTTTCTCAGTTATGTACATTTGGCCCCCGATGCATGCTAGACAACAGCCAAGTCCTTCATCACAGTTGGAGCTGTCCTCCTTCTTAAATGTCCTGCTTTACACTCCCCATTCACTCTTAGGGGAACTCCTTGGAGAAATTCGAAATGACTTCCCAGCCCCCACTTGCCGTCTTGGCTGTGCCGAGCACTGCATGTGCCTCCTCTGGCAGGCAAATGAGGAGATGGGGAATTAGAGAGAGCAGAAGAGAGAAAATCCCTGCTCAAGGTGCCTTTGTCACCAGGTTGCAGAGTGAAGCGTTGAGCAAGGCCTACTTCCACCAAGCTTCTTATGAGGGCCACTGAGTGCCGAAGCAGTCACTCTAGCCTCTTACACTGAGATATGCACGTCCTAATGCCCTGGGCTATTTCCCTCTTCTCGCTAATACCAGGGCCCATCCTTACCTACTACATGTAGAATAAGTGGAACTCATGTAAGTGGGGCGAATGGCTTTGTATAAAGGGTCTTAGATTTGCCAAAGTGTTAACAGTGGCATAAGGAACAGTGCTCTGCTGGGGATGGGCAGTATTTGATGGCTAATAGGATGATCAGTAAGTTTGTCCTGTTTTCTGATGGAAAATATAGGAAATGAAACTTGAGTCAAAAATTCTTTTGATGTTGTCCAAGCTTCATGGTTGCACGGTCAGGGTATTTGGCACATGCTGGTAATTCCTAACCACAAGTAATAACCATTAATTAGCCCCCTGGTGTGTTAATAAGGGTAAATTATGACTCCAGAGATGGGTGTTTCTGTGCCTTTAGGCTGATGCACGTTACTGCTCAATCACCCCTTCCTGCTCCAAAGTATTTATTTAACCCTAGATCTGAAGAAGAATCTGCAAAGAAGACCTTTGGAGCTCTTTTTGATTTACCAGTCCTGAGTGATCATCATTTTGTACATTTTACATTTTACTACCTTATAAATGATCTTTTTGCTCCTGTTGATAGCAACGCCTTTTGCTGAAAGTGCCCCTGTATGTATTTGGCCAGTGTATTTCTTTTGTTACCTTTAAAGACTCAATATAAGAATGTACATAGAATTCTCTTGACACAAAAAAGGCTTTCACTCAATTATTTTGTGTACAAAGCTTTAAGAGGAGCCAAAGAGGCTGAGGGGGACAGAGAAAGAGTGTGTGCTCATACAGTATGGCTGCTCTAGCCCCCTTGATCAATGCCCTGGCTGAAAGCATCATTCTGGAGGAGCTGTTTAAAAGGGACGCCCTCTTTTTGTTTCCTGATTCATCGAGGGGCCATTGTCCCCCTCTTTCACCACCTCTCACAATGGCCGAGCCCATTTAAAAAACAACAGTAGATTAACTGCACTGCCAGTGTATTAAAGTCTGAAGAATGGCTCCTCAGAGGCATAGATCAATGTCATTCACTCTTTTGCATACACATGGGCAGGGCCTGGGCCCCGGCCTGATACATCAGGTTACTGGCTGGCCTCTAGCTTTAAATGGCTCTCAATACAATGGCACTCTAAAGCCATGATAATGTTGCGCTGCTCCAAAGGCATTTTTCTTCTAGTTGTTTGATCGTAGCATCCATGATTATTCACTTTTTGAAGATTCAAAGCATTAGTAATCAACATTAATAAATATTGAAAGGGGTAATTTGTTTACTTTTTATATTTTGATTTGTGTAGACTGAGCCTTTTAAGAATATGTAACACAGAAAAAATAGTTCAGCTTTAGCTTTTCATGTGTTTCTGTGTTTGAAATTAGAAACAAAAAAGGGCAGACATCCTCAAAAATATATACGTAGATGCTTGACCAAGGAAAATAACACAAAAAAGTCAGCAAATTCTTTTCTGCAATTTAAAAAAAAAATGATACACTGTGATGTTTTGTTTCAGGAGCTCCTCATCAAACTGAAGGTCATAACAGGTAAATCTTTATGACCTTTAGTCAGATGAAGAACATTTTTACTTGAAACACTATATTGCAGTGGCGAGAACTGCAAATTTCCCACTTGTGGGACTAATAAAGGATTATCTCTTATCTTAAATCACTGACGTTTACTCTGCTTTTTGTTCAGCTGTATGTTCATCATGTTTTTTCATCTGCAGGTGTGGTTCAGCAATCGAAGAGCCAGGTGGCGCAAGCAAGCTGGTGCCAATCAGCTTGCTGCTTTCAACCACCTGTTACCAGGAGGCTTTCCAGCAACAGGCATGCCCACTCTGCCCACATACCAGCTCCCTGAGCCCACCTACCCTTCTTCTACACTATCACAGGGTACGTCAACCTTAATTTGATGAGATACTTTACTGAAAGATGTTGCACATTTTGCTGAAACTCTTTACAAAATTAAATGCACTTTAGATGCAAATAACACATAATTCTTTAAAGTAAATGTTATTTTCTTTTAACTAATAACACATGCACGCTTTTTTAGTCTAATGAGTAGACAATGAAGCAGGAAATAAAAAGCAATAAATAACATTAATTACAAATGTATATAAAATGTTTATAAAATGTTTTTTTAGTAAGAATGTAAAAAAGTTTAGTTCATGCCATTTTTAGCAGTGAAATTTTAAACAGCAATCTGTATTAAGGTTATAAAGGGTGTCACTCAGGAACCACAGGCCTCCTGTCTTTATAAACCTTTGATTTGTTTAAAGGAAAAAAGCCACCAGACATTTAAAGGGCCCATATCCCATTTTATTCTCTGTTCTAGTTTATATATATATATATATATATATATTTGTGTGGTTTATGTATTAAAAACAGTCATACATTACCATTTTTCAACCTCTCTTTATTTCTTAGATTTAAACTATTTGTTTTTGTTACCTTTGTCTTTGAGACTGATACACCAATCAACCATAACATTATAACCACCTGCCTAATATTACTGGGGTCCAACTTGTGCTGCCAAAACAAGTAAGAAGGTTGGCTGTGGTTTCTGGCATCCACAAGATCCTTTAAGTGCTGTAAGTTGCGAGATGGGACCTCGATGGACTGAACTAATTTGTCCAGCACGTCCCACAAATACTCAGACTAAGATCTGAGTAATTCAGAAGCCAAGTCAACACCTCGAACTCAAACCAGCCGGTCATCCACTGGGTGTAATAGAAAATGTGATTTATTACATCCAGCCACATTCTTCCATTGCTCCATGGTCCAGTTCCAATGTTCATATGCCCATTGAAAGTGCTTTCAGTGCTGCACAAGGGTTAGTCTGGGCACTCTTAATGTTCCATGGCTATGCAGCGCTATACAGAGCAGGCTGTGATGCACTGTGTGTTCTGACATCTTTCTATCATAGCCAGCATGAACTTCTTCAGCAATCTGTGCTACAGTATCCCTTCTGTGGGACTGGAACAGAAGGGCTATCCTTCAGTCCCCACATACATCAGTGACCCTTTCGTCAGTTCACTAGTTATCTTTCCTTGGATCACTATTGGGATCCTCTGACCCAGTCATCTAGCCATCACAGTCTGGTCTGTGTCAAAGCTGCTCAGACCCTTACGCATTTTTCCTGCTTCCAATGCATCAACTTAAAGAACTGACTGTTCACTTGTTGCACATAATTTTGGCAGGTGCTGTTTTGTTAATGATCTCTGTTTCAGTTAGCTGCCCTCTATTGTGTCTAAGGCTTCTTATAACCTCAGTACGACCGTGTGTAGCTAAACCGTTATCATTTGAATAGGCGGATATATGTAAATGGGCTGAGTTTTTTTTTTATGACATGAAAGTAGTGTATTCAAAATGAGTTGTTTTTGTATGTTAAGCCTCTATATATGGACTGCATGGACCAGGCAGTCCAAATGACATTTTAAATCTTTAATAGTGTTTATGGACTAAAAACAGTGAGAAAATACTGTTTTTTCCATAAAGGCTCCTTCAGAGAACAGAATTTCAGGTGATTAGTTTGAGTTAAAAAGTAGTTCAAATCAGAGTTAAAATTTATAGCATGTATAAGATGTAGCATAGGGCTTGTAATAATTTTGTAATAAATCACTTGGTGTCACAGCATGTAGTTAAGGCTGCATTTCTAACTGTAATTGTTTTCTGCAGATGGCAGTAACACAGTGCACCGGCCACAGCCTTTGCCGCCCTCTACCATGCACCAGGGCGGCCTCTCAAGTGACAGCAGCTCCGCCTACGGCCTCTCATCCAACCGCCACAGCTTCTCCAGCTACACTGACACTTTCATGAGCCAGTCCACATCCAGCAACCCCATGAACTCCGTCAACAATGGGCTCTCTCCGCAGGTTAGTAAGGGTCATTGACCAAAGTGTGTAAATATTCTTCTCTATAGCTAGACGTCAAGGAGTCTCTCAAGTGGAATTACGAGACCTCTCTGCAGATAAAAGGGCATGTGCTTTGTTTGCTGCCATGTCTGCTTCGCGATTAAGTGCGTCTCTTGGGTATGAAGCAGACTTAGAAGTTCTTTTTAGAGAATTTGTCTTTAAATAGTGGATGTCCTCTTGTGCCACTGAGGTGTTGTGAAGATAATGTTTTGTAATTAATATTCTTCTGTTTCGCCCACTCTCTTAATTAAAACAAGTCATAATAGTTTGAATCAAAAGACATTAGAGCTTGAGTTGGAAACAATAATGGATACCCTGCAGAGATCAAATCCTGTGCTTCATAATGAAAGCAGGGGAAAGAAGCAGCAGCACTGTGGCTCACAGTGAAAAGACATAATCACACCAAACTAATTAGCCTATTCATCTAATTGTCTCCAAGTAATTTTCTGGAGTTAATATATGGTTAAGAAAGTCAAGATGCTTTAATGAAGTGTAACAAACTAATTAGTAGTTGGCAAGTATTGCATAGCTCTGTTTTGCACCAGCTTGGAGAGTTGAGCATAGGTTTTTTGCCTGGGTTGATTTGTAGACGTCATGGTTTTTCAAGAGCATCATGGTCCAACCACTGGTCAGCTGTGATTTGATTTTATATGTATGAACCCTATACATATCATAAATTGTTTCTGGGGCAAAAGAATTAAATCTCTTGTATTCTGTGTAAGAATATGCAATATTTAAAATCTGCCTTTGTCGATTTGTGTGGCTGTGCATCTAAAGGGATTTTGTATGCTGTACCCTCCTTCTTCCTCAAACAATGAGTGTTTAAAATGGGTCTTTCTGGTTGAGGTTGATTCATGAGTGAGAAAAATGGCTAATATTGATGCCAGTCACTAGCGAACAGTAAATTATAAGCAATTACGCACCAACGCTGGGCAGTTCTGCCCACCATAAGCAACAAGATCTGACTAACAAGCATAAAATAAGATTGAAATGGTGTATAAGGAGTTGAAAAAGAAATTCAATGCCGCGTTTGTCCGCAATTACCCCCTCGTTCACAAACGTTTTAGTGCCACTTCCCTCACCCCACACCCCCCCCCAAAAAAATTCTTAAAGCAGATTGGAAACTGGTATTACTCTTTTTCCGTGGAGAAGAAAGAATTAGGGATTTGATGACAAAAAAGAGATTTTCCCTTGTAGTGGAGAGTTGGGGGATAACACAGGCATTTCTCAGCATGTTTGATTGTTAATCATAGTGGAGGGGCTTTAAGGCCTAATGCTCTCGCTGCAAACCTGCATAAATATCAGGAACATGGCGGGCTTTTTTATTAATGTGACTGTTCCCAGCCCGCTGTGGAAATGACTCCTTCCTCACGCTATATAAGGGAAAAAAAAGATAAAATAACCTCCCCTGTTTTACACTACGGATTACCATTCCACCTATTCAAGCCACATTCAATATGGATAGGCTTATTTTTTCTATTAGAAATCTCATTTTTTCTCTCTTTGCAAATCTATAACATTCACTTCATTTTTATATCATCGAGAAAATAAAAGAAATAATTTTTGAATATATGCAGCAGATCAAATTATTTCCTGCTCCCATCACACAAAATGTAAGGACTATTTAATATTTATAAATTACATATTAATGTGATTTTTTAACATTTAAAGAATGCTCTTATTTTATGAAAACAGTATGAAAAATGACAAATACACCAATGGCCCAAATTAATTTGTGAATAAAATCTTCATGCATTGCAGAAGGAGAAGGAGATTTAGAGACACCAGGTTTTATTCGGACAGTTCTGACCCTCTCTATCTCTCATATATA
>JBBPCZ010000142.1:25033008-25057386 GCA_037974445.1 Brycinus macrolepidotus | reverse complement strand
TTGTTCAGACAGAAGTGCATCTTCATTGTCACTGCCCCCCCCCCCCCCCCCCCAAAAAACCCCCCAGAACTTCAGAATAAAAACTTTGTAGGAGAAAGCAAAGTATTTGTTACTTCAAATAAGTAGTTTTTAGAAGATTTTAGAATATTTTTTTATTGGTTTATTTATCCCAAAGATTTCTCACACTGTGAAGGACACCTGTGTTCAAATGAAAAAATAAATAAAAATAACATTTGAAAAATAAAAACTGGAAAAAAGATAGGATATTGTTTCTTACTTTAACTTGACACTATATCTATCAAATGCAAAATGAGAAATCTGTCAAATTTGACAGAATTCTCTGTATTTATACCTTTCCCTCTGTTCTGTAGCCAAAATATAATTCAGTGTACGTACGCCAGATGTGTACAACAACAATCTCTCCTCTATCACAGGTAACTTATAAAGAATACGCTGCAAATCTTCTTGAATGAAGAACTTCAACATGAAGGTTTCATACAGCACTGATGGCATGCAGGTGGCTTTTTGAACATCATCGTCCCCTGAAATGGTTCCTTCATAGGAGAATGAAAATGTTCTGAAACTCAACATTATGTAATAAGATTTTATTTCAAACAGTTTCTGTTGATCCATTCATCATGAAATATATTTAGTTCAATATTTAGGGCAGCTGGCATTGTGGAGTGACAAAAATTGAGTTATGAGGTTTTGATGTAACAGCGATGAGAAGAAATGACCTGTCACAGAACAAAAAAAAAAAAAAGCAAAAATTATGAACAACAAACATATCCATAAACCGGTAATGGAAGTCAAAAGGAGGAAGGGACGAGGGGGGGGGGGGTGCATGTGGTGGAATAGAGTGTAATTTTGTTCTTCCATTGCAGTTGGAAGATTTGTGTTTTGGAATGAAGGAACTCTGGCTAGCATTTGATGTTGGGAAGGGAGAGCGAATAGGCTGGGTTTCAGCGCTGGGGGATCAGAGGCAGAGCAGTGCTCACCAGCGCTCCCTTTGATCCATATCCCCAGGCCTCTGCGCCTGAGCCGCCGCACACTCGCCCAGGCCTCTCCAGTGATTCCTGACAACTGTCTGCTAGAGATAAGGGAGGGGGGACTCAAACCTCGCTCGCTCTCCCATTAGCACCGCACTCACTTTAAACTGGATGAATTATATTTAAGAAGCCTGCACAGGGGTTGCCAAAAAAGAAAATGTTTTTGGGGGTAGGGGTTGGAGGATGGGTAGGTGGGGGGTTTGGGGGGGTGGTGGTTGTAGGGAGAGGGGAAAAAAAAGATTGAGTTTTGGCTCACTCTTTCTCCCTTCTTTTTTCTTGCTTTTGACAAGACATTGTGCACCTGCATGTCAATGAGTGAGTTCATACCCACTGGTTGTTTTTTTTTTATTAAGGGCTGCCGTATTAAGCTCCTCGCTGGGCACGGCATCAGCTGGCACCAGCTTCCATCCATCGACAAAAATCAAAAGCCTTAATAAATGCACATATTTACATCCCTCCCCATACTCCGAGAGCAGCGGAGGAAAATGCTTGCTAATTAGAACTCATCTTAAATACAGATGCTGTTTCAATTTGGCAAGAATTAAAAAGTAAGAAGCTTTTGGAAAAAAAGAGATGAGACCTGCTTGGAAGCTGCCAAGAAAATCAGGGAATTTAAATCATACCCACTGGCAGAATGCTTTCTGCATGAATTTATTTCATTTCTCTCTCTCTCTCTCTCTTTCTCTCTGTCTCTGTCTCTCTCCCTCTCTCTCTGTCTCTCTCTCTCTCTCGTACTCGTTCTCTGTCTTTCCTCCTGCCGGCTCGGACTGAGTGGAATTGGAGTCTCCCCATGCCCATATTAATCACAGGTAGTACGCTTCACAGGTCACAAAGATACAAATGCATACAGGCGCCCCTCAGATCTTTCCCCACCGTTGTGGGATTTTAATGGCTATTCACTTATGGAGGGGGTTTATATGTGTAAATTCTCCGGTGTTCATTTCAGTGCAACTGTGCATGTGGACAGACAAAAAGGGAAGTTCTCCTGATTCCTCACATTGCCATTGCTCTTCCTGTTGTCTGATAGGTCGCCCACTAGTTTGCCTGAGTCTGTGTGCAAGAAAACTGCACTGACCAGCATATCTACTTCGAGTCTGCCAACAGTTTTAATTGCTGTTTTGTAGTCCACTCACTGAGACTTGCTATATCACCAATCTTCCTTTGCCTCTCCGAACCTCTTCACATCCTTCACAATGAGGTACTGCCGCCTCCCTTCCACACCCCCCACTCTTTTAAAGCTGGCTCAACGGTCTGTCCTCTGGCCTCCCTCTCTCGTTTCTCTCTCCCTGTCGTTGGCTCCCTCTCTCTCCTCTCTCCCCAGAGAGGAAACATTATTCCCCTTGCATAGATGAAAGGCTATGGCGGACAATAAAACCGCTATTTAAATTCAAGGGTGTTTGTGCGGGTGAGAGATATTTCCTCCAGAAAGTGAGCTGTTGCATCCTGATAAATAGTAAATATAAGGGAATGCGATTTACATTTATCTTGCAGAGGCAGCCAATATAAATTTCAGCAAATCCTAGAAGATGAGGATTTAAGTAGGGACAGGCTGAGACCAACACATAGACTCAACTAAGGTCCCAAGCTATAGAGGTGATCATTAGATGAAAATATTGAAAAAAATATTTCCGGTGAGAGAGCAGGGGCTTAACGGTGGCAAGTGGATGCCTGTATGCCAGTGCATTCCGTGCGTTTTTCCATGAAATGACTTTACATTTTTCTGTGGTATATTATAATGGCTGTCCAGGTTAGTTTTATAAAATAATTTGTCTGATGTTATAAAATGCACAGCAACTAGCAGTCTTTATGCTGATGATTACATTCCTTTTTATTTCTTTATATAATAAATATGTAGCCTTCCTTGACAGATACACTCCTTTTTTGTCTAATTTTAGAGATATGTGCTTAAGAGCAAAAATCTGGGTACCCCCGGTCAAATTACATGCTGTGTTGATTTTATGAAAATAAGTTCACAAAACCTCTACAGAAAACAAACTGGATCATTGTATCATGTTGGAAAAAAACATAAAATATGCCACAATCTATCCCAAGAGAACATATATGCCCCCAAAATCCCAATATATTGGAAAAATAAATAGTAATTGTGCATTAAAATGCGAAGTATATCCTCTCTAGTGGATGTGTACTTCAACAATAATCAAAAACATGCAATTTGACCGGGGGTACCCAAATTTTTGCACTTAAGCACATATGTCTAAAATTAGACAAAAAAGGAGTGTATCTGTCTAGGAAGGCTACATATTTATTATCTAAAGAAATAAAAAGGAATGTAATCATCAGCATAAAGATTGCTAGTTGTTGTGCATTTTATAACATCAGACAAATAATTTTATAAAACTAACCTGGACAGCCATTATAATATGCCACAGAAAAACGTAAAGTCATCTCATGGAAAAACGCACGGATTCACACCTGTCAGGCTGGTATCTGGAACTAACACAAAGCATGCACTCCTAAACGACCCTCCAGCCTTCCGTGGCTTGAGCAGCTTCATAATTGCAAAAAATGCTTTCCTACTGTTCACACCAAACGACCCTGGAGACTTTTGCACTCGAATGTACTGTGTTTCATGTTTACAGTATTTTTGGATGTATGAAGAACAGGGATGTTTTCGAGCTCTGTCAGAGAATGCTGTTGGGAGTTTGCAGGGTCGTTTGGTGTGAACAGTAGGAAAGCATTTTTTGCAATTATGAAGCTGCTCAAGCCACGGAAGGCTGGAGGGTCGTTTAGGAGTGCATGCTTTGTGTTAGTTCCAGATACCAGCCTGACAGGTGTGAATCTGTGATTAATATTAGGACCTCACAAAATGTACTGCCACTAACTTTACTCTCCAGTCTTCTGTTCTTATTTTAGTCTAGTTGATTCCTGCCTTTCCCAAGGATGGATTGCTGTGTTGGTTTTATATATACAGGCCTGCAGTGAGTTTATGGCTTACATGCTGTAGGCCTGCCACTACAGATCTCTTTCCCGTTTCCCCCCTTCTCTCTCTCTCTCTCTCTCTCTCCACATTAAGCAGTGCTGGAGTCCCCAGCTGGCTGCCACTAACTGTTCTGCTCTCGCTCCCAGTCTCCAGCTGAGAGCTATTTCACTGTTTATTTACATGTAATTATCTCTATGAGGTGCTGATATTAACACTGTCAAGAACAATTTGACCTGACATTCTTCACTGTGCTTGCCGCCTGCTGTTTTTAGCAAACAATCCACCACCACCCCAGACCCCCCCTCCGCCACCGCCTCCACCTCCGCCTACTCCTGCATCCACCTTGCATTATTCTTGGACCCAGTTACCGTGCCTTGCCCTGTCATCTGCTCTTGTGAAAAGCATTTAATTTGGTGGAGGCAGCCATGTGAAAGCAGCTAGGCCGAGGCGGCTGAGGAGGAGAGGTCAGAGGGGAATGTTTGTTCCTCGTGCCTGAATTCATCCCATACTGCTGCAAACATATTGGAGAAAGTAATCTGATTGCACTGCATTCTCCCAATGCACGTCGGCGCAATAGGATGCATTAACCTTTGGTTAGCAAGAGGCCTTGTAGCACTTAGAGACATTTAGGAGCTGGAGTTGGTTGGCAAGACACTGTGTGCACTGTATTCAACTGAAAGTTTGATTTCTTTCTGTGGTTTGAAGGGAGAAAAGTTTTTTTCTTGAAAGAAGAAAATATTTTCTGAATGCATAAGCAGGTTTTGGTGCATTCAGATATGCTTTGGCTGAATAAAAATGACAGTATTTACTATATGCTGCATATTGTCACTGTCATAATAAAACCTTGCATCTACAACATGGCAAATTTATCTGTAAGAAAAAAATTTTTTGTGCTGTGGAAATTTTGAGCTATTTCTATTAGACAGTTATCCATGAAATATTCATGCAATGTAAAGCTGGCATCTTCAATAAGCATAAAAATTGGGAGGAAAAAATGTAGTTTTTGATATGCCAGCAGCAATATTAGAAGTAGTGGCATCTTGCAGGTGTGAGTTATACACTAGATACAGGACCACCCACTCTTAGTCATCCATCAATCATGAATTAAGGAGTCTGTTAGGAGTCTGGCTTACCGTACAGGGGTTAAAAGAGCCATATGCCTAGTATTTCCCATAGCTAACATGTTGGTAAAACTGACAGCTTGTTTGGCGGCATGCTAATCGTTCTCATCAGGGCCCAGCTTGTCAATGCCCATTTTCTGTCACTGTCAATCACATGCCTAATTTGAAACAATTAAAGGCTCCCTGAGCGTCCCTCTCCTCTTCTCCTCCCCCCTCCTCCACTCCATCTCTCTCTCTCTCTCTCTCCTCCTTCTCTATTTCACAGGCCAGCCAATCTCCCCTCATCCCCACAGCCACTTCCCCCATTCCCTGTCCTCATCATTTTTTTTCTTTTTTTGGCGGATGCCCCTTTTCACTTTCAATTAATGTGCTGTGCCCCATTAACGCAATGACACATAGCCAGGAGAAGAAATCATCTCTGTCATCTGCTCCCTGCCACTGAGGGAGAGAGGGAGAAGGAGAGAGACAGAGACAGAGAAATAAAGAGGGAGAGACAGAAAAAGGAATCGAGGCAGAGGAACTGCAGTCAAGCTAATTACCCAGCTCTACCTCCAGCCGTGACAAAACCGTTAATTGCATTTATGCAGTCATGTTTATTACAGGAATGGCCATTGTTTCCTCAGACGAGGGCCAGGTTTTGTTTCTCAGACTGCCCACCTTGACTGAGTCTAATGTCAAGGAGGAAAATGACTGGATATCCTCACAGGCAGGATAGCCCATCTAACAGGTACAAGGATACAAGACATGAGAAGTGGGGGAATATCTGCAATAAGTAATACTTGACTTGGCAACAAAAACAGCCCTTACATCTATAACCTGCTGGGTATCTTTAACTTTATGGTTTCCACTTCACTGGGAAGTGGGTCAGATACCCAACCTGTCCATTTTTCTTTAACTAAATCACTAAACCAATAAAAGCATTGTGCATCACATGGTCAGCTATCAAACAGAAGGGTTTATGACTGATCACACTCTCTTGGATAATTCTGGCAGCAAAGGTTGTCTAATAGTGAATGTGTATGAGGTTATCACCAGCCCCTTAAAATTCAAGGCTTATTATTTCCTAAGACTATTCTATATTCAGTAACTTTTATTGTAAATACTATTATTATATTTAGTAACAACATGGAAACCTCTTTTTAAGTTATAAATGTGTGTGACAGAACTGGTTCCTGGCCATTTAAGAGGTCAAACAATTCAATGTCAGGTTTTACAGGATGTTTAGAACATCCTAGTGAACTGCCTGATTTTCTGGGTGCAGGTAGCAGATTAACGAAGCCTCTGTGTTTCTCAAGTCAGAGAGCAATTGCATCAGATATTCTGGAATGGAGAGTTTTTCTTAAATATCCCAAGATAAATTTGTTTGTTTGCTTGCACACAGGCCTTCCATTTGACATCATTTGCCGGTTAGACGGGGGTGTTGGGATTTGGAGCAGGATTACGGGCGCTCTCTGAAATGCATCTGCCTGCTGGAGAATGGCATTATCTCCTGCTTTAATTACTGTGGCATTGCATCAGATATTCCCCCTGAAAAAATGTAATGTCGCTGTCTGTGAGTGAGATGTTCTCGTGTTCATGTCACTCAGGAGCACATTGTGCTCGGCCTCCTAATCCGACAAATCCAATATCTCTTTGGAGGTGTGTCGTGTATTTTTTTTTTTTTAATATATTTATGCTGAAATGATCATCCCACTTAGAGCCGAAAAAACCCACTCATCAACAGTAACTAATCTGTGTGAGTGTGGTGGGAAGTATCTTGCTGTGGATAAGGGAGGGATGATGGCCCTGCAGTGTGCAGATAACCTCCTGACACCTTCTGGGCCGCTCAAGGCTACTCTTTTGTACAGGTGACCCTTTGCTTAGCTATTAGGGGCTACAGCTCTGAGGCATTTCTCTCCAGTCAAACTACAGCCAGGCTCCTACACTTTGGCAAATCTAGTCTAGGCTGGATAAAGCGCAGTGTGTGTTTGTGTGTTTGCAGCTGAATTGCTAGGCTGAGAAGCTAGCTGAAGGGAGTCCTATCTGCTCTGCAGGCAGACTGGCCCCAGGGCGCACACACACACACTCCTCCAGGAAGCTTTGTCCTCAGGCCCCTCCTGTCCTCCTCTCTCCTCTCCTCCGCCTGGGCCTAAGCCGAGAGGAGACAGTGAGCAGGTGGACCAGCCCAATTCTGCCCTTCATTGTGAGGATGCTGTTGGTTCTTCTTTATTATCATTAATGCTATTGTGGAGCTGAGCTCCATAGGGCGCCTCACACCAAAGCTCTAACACGCAGCCTGTTTGTTTCTCTTCCATTCAAAGCGCGCAGTGTTCCCTGAAAAGGCAGTTACTGTAGTCATTTTAACCCCTACTAAAACCATTTAACTCTTTTAAAAACATGTCAGTGGGACTACATTTCCATTCCTCACTCTCATAAATACAGAATCTGCACATTAGTTTCATAGCAATTCATAAAGATTTCATATAGTTACTGAAAAGTGATGCCTAAAATCAAATAAAATAAAATAAAACCGTTGTTCTTCAAAGGAATTTTACACATAAATTAAAGCTTATCTTCCTAATGTTACCAGGTGGCAGTAAAGGTGCCAGAAGGGGTGTGCCGTAGAATAACTCTAAATGACATTTCGATGTAAGTTAAAAAAAAATTAGTAAAGATACTTTTCCATTGTGTGAAGGTTCTTTATACCACTAAACAGGTTCTTCACACTCACACATTTAATTTACAGAAATGGTTCTTCAGGGAACTTAAATGGTTCTTCTATGGCATTGCTGAAAGAACCGTCAGTGGCATCTTTTTTAAAGTAAATTCACAGTGAAGAGATACGCTCTCAGTTAAGCCCCCCCTTCCTTCCCCCCATTTCCTTTTCTTTTTGGGAAAAAGAAGGAGTAAAACATTGTTGTCGCAGTCACATGACGTTTCAGCTGCACTCCAGCTGCATTACGCACTGGCCCGGCTACAGTCTGGCTAATAAATTCAACAAGGAGCAAAGCTGCGTCAAACACTTAGGCAGACAAAAAATATAATTTGACAGTTCAGGAAATTAGGATGATATGAAAGCTACCTTTTTGTGTTAAATAAATGGTTGTGAACAGACCATTTGTTTATCTGAAAGGATGCACATTGTATCAATTTCCAGTTTTACGTTTACAATACCGCAGGCTGGAGGGCCTCTGAAGTTGAGAGAATTAATTGCTTTTTATTGTTATTTATGAAGTAATCTATGTATAGAGAGAAAGGCAAGGAAAGAGAGAGAGAGAGAGAGAGAGAGAGAGAGAGAGAGAGAGAGAGAGAGGAGGGATGCCTGCAGCTATGTCCTTTAAACTGGATCCTGCCTGGCATTATCTTCTCCTGCAGTTCTCACACAACAAATGAAAGCCCAGCTACTGCTGGGTGAGAGAGAAACAGACAGAGGGAAAAGAGGGGTGGGGGGCTCAGGGTTGTGGGGGAGGGAAGTTTAAAAGGAACAGTGAAAGTTAAGTGTGCTCCAGACTGTCAGGTATTTTGTCTGTGTGTGTGTGTGTGTGTGTGTGTTTTGACGTCCTCTGGTGCTCATGGGGCTGTTGAGCTGGACTGCCTGGGGATGTTGTTTGTCAGCCAGGATGATTGGCAAATATTCCTGCTTCCTCCCACCAGCCCTATCAGATACAAAAAGGTTACACATGTGGAAAGAATATTGATTTTTACTTAGTGATGGTAGTATGGCAGGAAATAATAGATTACAAGCCCCAGCCTGGCCAGGCTTTCGTTCCCCTCTCACTCCCCTTGTTCTCATAGCTTATAACTTATATTCCTCTTCAGTTCCTACCCACAGGCAAGGTTAACTGCTTTATTTGTTTTCATTTTTCACTTCATACCATAGCAGACTCTACCTCTAATATTGTTTTTATTGACTTGATACAAGTCAATAAAAAATAACAGTGAATTTATAGATCGTCACTGTCAGAGCAAAACCTCATACAAGATAGTAACTTTATAGACAAGTTAAACATTCTATACTTGATTGTATGTTAAGATAACAAGAATTTTTTTTTTACTTCAGACTCTTTTCTCATAAAATATTCACATAATATAAAGTACAGCTGATAAAAATGATAATAAAAAATGGCAAAATAGAGTAATTATGTAGATGATCAATTCTTTTGGACTGGAAATTGATAAATACTACAGGATCTCACACAAATATGATGACAAATGCAACAAAAGAAGAAAGATATTTTTACTTGTAAAATATCCCCACCATGGGAAGAAGCACAACCCAGAATCCTGCGACGTGTCCTCCTGTCTGGTAATTGGCCTGTCCTGCTGTGAAGGCTGCAGCCCATGTAAATGCCACCAAGGGATTCCTAGTTTGGGTGATGCTCTGGAGTGTGTGTTGTGTATCACTGTTCTTGTCTGGACTGCATGTGCTAACTGCAGCTGCTTGGCCACCGTGGTCCATGGAGAGAAGCAGGGAGAGAGGCGCTGCTCCTGCTACAGGCCTCTACCTCTCGTTGTGCCCTGGAATATTCGACATTCGGCATTTTAATTGATGTCAATAAGGTTATGCTAAATTTGAAGATTTGAATAATTCGGCTTTCAGTGCAATAATGGAATCAGCGCGGCTACAGACTGCTTAAGCACAGGGCTGAATGGAAGTGTCAGCCGCCCGGCGCTCTCTCAGCCTCCTTCAGCACATTCTGCCCTGACACCCCTCATGCTGCCTCCCCTCCCGCTCATCTGATTAAAACTCCACTCCCGCCGAGAGCTGAGCATACACCCTCTCCAGCTCTGCTATTACCCCAAAATTACCCCCAATTACACCACGAATGTCGGTTTAAGGGAGCACAGAGGATTATAGCGATTCGCGACTTTATTACAGTTTAGGGGAAAGTGAAGGTTTCTCCTCGCAACTTCTTTCAAAATGATTTGTAAATGTAAACAACTCTAAAAGGCGTGTTGAGAATTTCACAGCTCCTTATGACCACAGGACTAAACTAAATACATACATTTTAATATTAGATGCAGATTTTTTTTTCCTGGACCTGGATGCTGCCCAGGGCTGTTAGCAGGCGTTTAATTTAATAGGTATACAAAAGAGCTGAATATAATCAGCGCCCACAGGGTGAGGTGGAAAGCTGACCCACAGCTCCGTGTCCAGGGTTACACACCAGCTCCCAGCAGCGTGACCAACTGCCCTGCTCCCTGCTCAACCCCCCCCAACCCTTTCCTGCTTCATCACACACAGCTTGTGTCTGCTTCTTCTATGCACACATCATATGCACATGAATGAGTACAGGGACTTTCCATACTCATGTAAGTTACTTAACATACAGTGATGCGTCTCAAGTGTCCTTTATGATTTTAACACGATTCAAGCGCTGCACATTTCCTCCAGAACTATTGGGTAAAGGATATTACTCTAAATTCACAGTTTAGAGCTATGTATTACCGTATGCACGCCCACTGGTTGACTGATCTTCTGGAGTGAATGTTTTGCCTTTTGTAAATTAGTTTGTGAACTTGCAGGCTGTGTAAAACTTCTGCAAATAGCCCATGGATGTTGTTGGAGCTGCGCATGTGGGCCTGGTTTAGCTTTAGGCAGCTCTGTGAAGGGCTAATTGGTTTAGCAGGCCAGGCCCTGAGACGGCCAAAGGCCAGTGGGGCGTAGCGAGCCGCAACAGGAACCTGATGTTGAGGAGGATGCTTTGTGTCGGCCTGCGGATGGGGAGCATGTGGCAGACACAGCCTCGTCTACAAGTAGCTCTATTCTCTCTGTCTACTCCTCTCTTTGTGCCCTCCTCCTTCCACCGCTTTCCTGCCCCTTCTGTGCCTCTCTCTCTTTCTCTTTCTCCCATCTTTTCTCTCCATTTCTGCTTCCTTTACCTCTTTTAGCTAACTCCTCTTTTTGCTCTCCATTTTAAACGTCATTCTGTACGTCATTTCCCCCCAAATTCTAGCTGGCAAGCACTTTTTGTGCAATTGATCTAGCTTTTCTCAGTGCTAAAAAGTGATGTCAAGTTAACGTTATTCTCCTTGTGAAAGGTTTGGGGACACCTAACTTGGTTTTACTAGAGAAAAACATGATTTATTTGTCAGTTTAAAATACGTTTTTTGTTTAATAATAACTTATTTATATTGAATAAAGCAATTACACACATTAATATTTGTGAAAGTATTACTGATTTGATAAGAATGCTAAACCTCACACATTTTGTAAGCGCTCAGATCATTTAGGGGCCAAAAAATTGTCAATATTGTTACAAATATAGTTTCAGTAGTTATTCATTATTTAGACAAAACTGCATACAAAGAAAGACACTTTGATGAACGTGAACAAAGAAAAAACAACCCTGTGCGATTTGATGTTTGTCTAATATTAAGTAACATGTGAAGAAGGCTGTGAGAGAGAAAAGCAGGCCTGGCACAGGGGCTGATCTATCCTCTAGGGGCGTCTAATGTGAGCATTTATTATTTGAAACGTTTTAATCATTCATGAGGCCAGAGGCTGTGGGATGGCTGAGGGCCTCCGATTAAACCCTCCCTGAGAGCTTGTTATATACTCAGCCTCAGGACACACAGCCCTGGCACACACCACACACGCTCTCTCTCTCCCTTCCCAAGGTCCCTTCTGTCTATCCTATCCCTCTGTGTTATTTACT
This sequence comes from Brycinus macrolepidotus, assembly GCA_037974445.1. Classification (NCBI taxonomy): domain Eukaryota; kingdom Metazoa; phylum Chordata; class Actinopteri; order Characiformes; family Alestidae; genus Brycinus; species Brycinus macrolepidotus. Next base: position 25,045,637 of record JBBPCZ010000142.1, on the reverse strand, counting down.
CTGACACTGTTTTCAAGCTGCTAAATGCTCCCTCGGGATGCAGTGAAAGACTGCTGTTGTGGTGCCACTTAACCCCTGCCTTGAACTGTGTGAGTCTTGTTGTGATACCCGGTGGCTGACTATGAATCACTGTCTGTGCTGCTAAGGGTACTGCTGACCCAAAGCTTTTGAGCTTCACTCTTACTTTTGAGTCTTACTGATGCTGACCACTCTGTGCCTCACCCACAGGTGATGAGCATCCTGAGCAACCCCAGCGCCGTGGCCCCTCAGCCGCAGCACGACTTCTCCATCTCTCCCCTGCACAGCAGCCTCGAGGCCTCCAACCCCATCTCAGCTAGCTGCAGCCAGCGGTCCGAGCCCATCAAGACGGTGGACAGTCTAGCTTCCACCCAGTCCTACTGCCCGCCCACTTACAGCACCACCAGCTACAGCGTGGACCCTGTTACTGCTGGCTACCAATACAGCCAGTATGGCCAGAGTGAGTACAACAAACTCCTCAAAACAACACTGCACCACATATAGTCAATCCCTCAACATGCTGGTTAATTTTTCAGTTATTATTCTTAAGGCTTATTGGTAAGTAATTAGTATGAATTACTCAGTATACACTGTTAAACTACTATGTACAGTAAAAAATTAATTGTTGTATGAACTTAAATTAATTATGCCACACATTTCCATTCAATAGAAAAGAGTTAGTCTATGAGGACTTTATGTAGAGCATACAATGCTACTTCAATTAATGCCTGCTTGTTTTCATTTTGGAAGTCAGACATTCCTCTTGATTCATTTTTTCAAATGTATGTAATTTTGGACCTGCTGGTCCTTAGAGTTTAAGGGGTTAAACTCAAAGACAGGCTTAACATCTCCCAGAGTGTACCTGTCTGACGGCTCATTAACATGCAGAGGGCGAGATGGCAGCTTAGAGGGTGCAACGTTGCACAGTGTGTGTGTGCGCGCAATTCATGGCCACAAATGCCAGGGAGCAGATAGAGCAACTCTGGGAGGAAGAGGAGAGGCAGAGTTGTGTGTTTTGAGGCGGATTTAAAGAGTAAACCTTGCATGACAGCAAAGAAAGGATTCCAGAGAGAGAGAGAGAGAGAGAGAGAGAGAGAGGGAGGAAAAGAGAGAGGGAGCACAGAGTTAAATCGTAGTTGATCACCCTCTTTGCCAGCTGTCAGGCCGAGCGTCTCCAGTATGGACAGCTGGCCCACCCACAGGTATGCGGCTGCTACCGTACACTCTGCCTGCTTCCTGACAGCCTCCTTTCTCTGCGTGCTAACGTGCACTAACCCTCGCTACTTACTGTCACGCTGACAGACGCCTGGCAACGTCCATGCGCACCGTCACTTTGCCCCGCCCAGGTGCTGCCACGCACCACAAAAGAAGAAGGAGAGGTGAAAATAACTCCCCCCGCCAGTTGCGGATATCAAAGGGCCTGCCACTGCACATATCTGACACACTTGACAGGCCAACAGCTAATGCCAACATGCTTATGCTCATACTCAGGAAAGGGAGGGGGCTATATATTTTTTAATCATGAAAGCTTCTGTTGTTGACTTCCTCTGGCCCAGGTACACAGTCTTTGTCATTACGGTTGACATTTTGATTCAGTGATTATTGTGTCTGGGCCTCTTGACTAGCCCAGAGATGTTTAGTCCTTTGTGTCGGTGCTAGCAAAAAGACACTAAGGTCTATATAGTAATTTAAGCCTATGTAGGTTGACAGGTATGCACAGTAATTAAGTACAATTAAGGTCTATGTGGGAAATGTAGTAAATGCTAGCAAACAGACACTTAGTGTCTCTGTGTATTTACTTTTTTTTACCCAATTTTTCCATTTAGCTGTGAAGGCAAATAATGAAGAGAAAGTTCTTGCTAGACAAGCCTTGTGTTAACTTAATAATACTAATAATACCCAGCTCCAGTCTGACTGTAGGTTCAGCAGTGAGGGAGGACTGTGTAGGTTTTCTGTTTTAAAAAGGAAGTGACTAGAGGGGTTAACTGGTGCTTCCTCAATTTCTGCCTCTCTGCTGCACTAGCTCCGCACTGCCCTTGGTTTGTCCTCGTGACCTTCTGGCCTGTTCCCTGCACCTTTTTCCACCACTCAAATGTTCCTTGGCTTGTGTAGTCAAATTGAAACCTTGTGAGGTGTGAGCCAGATCAATGCTTGGGTCCTGGGCAGTGGGTGAGACTAGTTGTGCCCTTCGACCCCAGATCTGCCCGCAGGTTAGTCCTGACACGTGCTCTTGATAAAGATCTCCCTGCAAAAGTCAGGCTTTGGATCAGGCCGGTGAGAGCCGTGCCCTCAGGTGCTGTGTTAGTCACACCATTTCGGCTGGATCAAGTCGCACTCTACCTATCTGGCAATCTCAGGCTCTTCTCCTTTTTCATTGGAACAAAACCTCACATCTCTATTTAAAAAAATTTCAGAATTTGATAATTCCATCTACTGTTTACATTGTGTTAAAATTTCATGACGAACGGACAAATAGAAATGGTTCAAAACGACTCAAAATCTTTTCACCTTAAATTACATAGAAAGTTAAGAACGTTTTTCCTTCTCCAGTAAAGTTACATGTACAGGAGATAAAATTGGGTCCTATTTCTCATGCTCACAAATGCATGAGTGTGCACAACTGAGTGTACATCTAAATCCACTTCAAACTGAGAAAAAAATAATAATTTCAATATTTCCCAGCAGTTTTTTGCACGTGATAGAAAAACCTCTTTGTTGTGATAGTTGGATATTGTTTTCTTACCTCCCCAGCTCTCTGCTGATTTGTAATCAGGTGCCATTTATTCAAGGGAAGGATGATGTAGATAACTGAATGAGCAGCATGTCCTGATCTGATGCTAGATGATGGAGGAGTGTGGAATGCAGAAAGCAGGGATGACAGAGTTAATGAGAAACGCACAGAGGAAAACTCTGTATGACAGGAGTGAATGACAGCAGGGAACAGGTGGTTCATTTATTTCCCTGAAGAGGCATCATCTTAGTCAGCTGCATATTAGTCAGTAGTTAGGAAGTCCTGTTTATGCTCCAAATAATTGTTTTATGTTATCATCTGATATAAAGTAGGTCAGTAGTGTCCAGCCCTGGGTCTGGAGTACCCCCTACCCCACCTTACATTTCAGGAAGAACATATATACTCTATCCTGATTCTATCACTATGTAAAAAAAGCAATATACTGAGTGTACTGTTGGATGTACTGTAATAGTTTCTAAGCGATCATGTGTACACATTCAGAATGGAATTCAGACTGCTAGGAGTATTTTATTAATTTGGTTTGATAGAGTAACAGTTACAGGTGACTTAAGTATAAAGAACATAAGTGTTAGTTTTTAATGCTCAAAAGGTAGTTTGTAAGACAAAAGTTCAAATCTACATGTTAGATGTTTTTTACATGTCAAAATTGTGCTGACAGCACTCAAAAAGCACTCACATTACTAAAGTCACAAAAAATACCAAAGATCAGGGCTACTCCAGCACCAGGGTTGGGAAGCACTGCTTTAGCTCTGTGTTTTGAGGCACTTTATAAAATAAAAGCTCATGTCTCAGAGGTGTTTTTGTTTCACTTTTTGTGTGCAGCAGCAGTAGACTACCTGGCAAAGAACGTGAGCTTGTCCACGCAGAGGAGAATGAAGCTGGGGGAACACTCGGCTGTGCTGGGACTGCTACAGGTGGAGACGGGCCAGGCCTATTGATGGACTTGTCCTTCTGGCCATCACTTCTCTCCTTCACCAGCACCCCTCCATCCGTCGTGCCATTTCTCTTTCTGCTGCGTGAGAAGGAAGAGAAGTAGCTAAAATCATAGACAGCCTTAGACTCCTGACCTATGGCTGAGTGAATACAAAAGCCATTTAATAAACAGACACTATAGTGCCGTCTCTCATCTCTCTCCCTCCCCACCCCACTGACCCCGAGCTCCATCTAAACAAAGAGACTCTTTCAGGGTTTCAGAGAGGCTGGAGGAAAGCAAGCATTCATTATCTGGGCCCGCATCAGTCGTGCCCTGCCCATCAACAGTCAACGTTAGCACACATAGGCCGTGAGCACAGCCGCTGCCCCATTCCAAAACATTTGGACCATGTTGTTCATAGGACTTAAAATGATGGTATTATTATTATTATATTTGATATAATGATTGTGGTTGTTTCTATTACCGTTAGAATGATTATTGTAATGACGTTCTGTTTACATCTTTTTATTTTACCTTTTTGAGGTTTCTCTGCAAAGGTCTGACTTTCTAACACATTACGGAGGTGCATGGAGAGAGGCTGATAGCTTTTCAGGCTGCCTGCAATGCGTGTTATTCGACCTTCACATTTTAATCTTAAGCTTGACATTCCGAGAGATCTAGGCGAGTCAGTGGGGTGTCTAGCTCAGCAGAGTCCTCCGGGAGAGAGTGGCCAATGAGGGCTCCAAGAATTTCCAATCCCTTTCCCCTTCGTCCCCACATGTGTCGACCACTGGGAAAAAGCCACAATGCTTAGAAATATAAACAGTCTTAAAGTGACGGCGCAGCAGCCTGTCCTCTCGACCTAATGCAGAGATGCGTTTTGGAGGGAGAACAGTCATCAGTATTATTTATGATCATTTTGTCTTATGGAGTAAGGCAATACTGACTTTCCTAAGCATCAAACCCAGATTGTTAATTCTATAGGTGATCCATTTCACTGAAGTATTATTATCTATGATCTTGCTACTATGATCTTAAAGCACAAGTAATCCTGAATTGCACATAAACATAAACTTTTTCCAAGCTATGTCAGGGCAGTATGCTTACTTTGGGATTTTCTACTGTCCCGATTACTTAAAGGTGCTCAGTTATAAAACATGACAAATATCTCATTGGTTCTTATATGGACAGTTATTTGACATTCCAAATGTCTTTTTTTTCCTTTTGTATACTGCCTTTCTGTCAACAATTCCATCAAAGGTGTACCTTTAGCAATGATTACCTCATTATTATCTACTTGCAGTCGCTATTAAGGGCATTGTGTGGGCTCATGTTCCAAGTTATGAAATATAATTCTACTTATGAAAAGAAATGTATATAATAGCAGCACTTGATAAGAAACTTAACTGGACCCAGTAAAATCTGAAGTGTACTGCACATTGGAATGTGAACTGGTTATCAATGAGAAAACACATTCAAATTATGATTGTTACTATGTTGCATAAATTCGAAACTATCGCATTTTGATTAGTCTGTAGTTCCAAAGACACAAAATGACAAGCGACTGGTATGTAAATCACTCATCCATGTAAGTTCATTGAAAAGAATGTGAAATCCTTCTCAGAGGAACATTTTGATTTTGAGCCACACAAATAATCAGCGTTCTGAGTTTACATGTGCCCCCTACTTCATGACTCAGAGGAGCACCTCATCTCAGCTCACCACAAACTATTAGATGACGAAAGGACCTCCATGACCAGAATGAACTGCGGATAAACCGAGAGCTACTTGCTATCCAGGACCAATGGATATTTACCCATCCATAATCTACATGTCTAGCCTAGGTGACATCCAATCACAGAAGTACCACAGTTCAGACAATGGACCACAAAGTGTGGAGCTCTTCCAGCCCAAACCAATCAGAAAGTGGAAGAATCAACGAACAGTCAGCAAGCCTGTCCAGGCTATGTCATGCCACGGCACCCAGGCTGATGCATATCATGTTATTCAGGAGAACAGAACAAATTCACTCGGGCACGTGACCACGTGCCAACAAAGACTGATAGCATTTCATTTTAACACTTCAAGAGTTTTGTAATAAAAAAGAAAGACAAAAAAGAAGAAATGTAAAATGTTTTTAGTGTGTAGCACTCATTTCTAACACAAACATTAATCTACCTTTGAGATATTTAAAGCACTATTTGACTTGGCGGTCTTACGCCTTCCCAGATTTCTTTCTAGCTTCAGTTGGTCCATCACATTCCTATCTAATTTGCTTTTTTGTTCAAGCATCTGTAATTTGCTTTGCTATCTTTTGGTTCAGCATGTATGTATATTATCATGGCATAATTTATTCTGCTGTATGAAACAATAGCATAGTGGGAACTTGTATTGGCTTTCCTACCTTCAGCCTGTTGATGTCTTTACTGTAGCACTGTTATTGATTAAAGCTCGAAAAACTGGACAACCATCACCATTCCTTCTTCTGTTTCTTCTGTGACATCTTCCAAGAGCTTAGAGCAGTTGTCATAGCTGTTTTTCCAGTGACCTACATGAGCTACTGAGAAAAATATACAATATTTACAGATCTTTGGGATAATATGTTTATGGGGAGCACTTCATTTCAAATATCTCCACATTGATACACCCCTACTATTAATTCCTGATCTAAAACAGAACTGACACGTCCTATACAGGTTTTAATCTTAATATTTGTAGTCAGTAATTTGTAAAAGTGAGAATATTTATTGGCAAGGATCGTGCGTACTGTGTTCGGCGCTTTGATGTTGCTAAAAACTGTAATCATGATTTAATCCCCTTCCCAACAATGCAGTATTTTGCAGCGCCTTTGAAGCCACAACATCTTGACAGTCGTAGTGATTTAAGATACTAAAAATAGTTTCCAGTAATTGAGCCGAGCTGTGAGCGAATAAAGAAGCGTTTAAAAGCAGCGTCACAACAGAGATGCTTCACAGCCACTGCCTTCACAGAAGGCTTGTGTAATGGCTGGATAGCCCAAGGCCATCTACTTCAGACCTGACCATGAGGGCATCGTCTGGGCACGGAGCCCCTGAATACGGGCCAATGTGCGGCTCATGGCTTATGGCCTGAGACGAGTCAATGAGAGCACGAACTAAATCCAACTAATTGTTCAGACACCTTGCACAGTGCAGAGGTACATTCATTCATTTAGTGATTTACAGAACATGAGAAAGATCTGCATTCAGAAGGAGTCAGTCAGGACTCCCCCTCTCAGGGACCTTCAGCAGTTGCATGTGATGATGAAATCTCACTGGTATGTGATTTTGTGCTCTCTTTATGATTCAGCTGTCTTCAGCGTAATGCACTGTGATAAAAAGTCATTTTGGATATGCACAATATTACTATGAAGGGAACAGCTGCTTTGTCATTTGGAAAACACAAAGACTTAATGCCTTCTGCTGGTTGTGCTTTAGGCTTAATGTATTCACTATGAAGATATACAGGAACATACCACACTGTGATCACGATAGTTAATGTGATTTTAATGCTATGGAATTGCGGTAAAATTACTGTAAAATGTGTTAATAATTACAGTATTTTACTGGCACCTAAGCGTAGTACCAGTGAACTGTCACATCCTTTTATATAATGTTGATAATAATAAAACAGTGGTAAATCTAAAAAACAAAGAAGTTTTTGGACTATTTATAATCTCTTACAACTCCTAGCATTTACCTTTCATGAATATATTATGTTATATGTTATATCTATTCATGAAAGGTAAGATGTTGTATATATATATATATATATCATATGTGTGTGTGTGTGTGTGTGTGTGTGTGTGTGTGTGTTTGTGTGTGTGGTTTTTCAAAGCTATGATAAAACAATGTCTATTAAAGATAGACATTGTCTATTAAGGATTCAAAACCATGTAATAACTTTCTGTGGATGGAACTTTTAAAACCATTAAGCGCTTCAGATGTCTGGTTCAGATCACCACCATTGTGGACAGTTCTCCGGAATAGCACATTTAACATCAAACTACTGTAGATGACTTTGTTTACACCTTAACCACTTGTATGTAGAAATACTCTAGATAATCCATCCTAACTGGATTACAGATTTTACAGTTTCACTGTTAATTTCTTTTGCGAAAAATAATTTGGTTATGGTTTATGTGTATTAGATATATGGTAGCAGGAATTCACGCTGGTACCTACAGACTGGAGAAAATCTTGGCAGAGACCATTAGTCTACAAAGTCTATCAGTTATAGACTAACAATATTCTAAAATAAATAAGAACAAAGCATCTACTGTATAAACACGCAGACTCTAAAAGGGGTACTATCAATGAATGCAATTAGCAAAATAAATAAAGGAGTGTAGCATTTCAAAACAGTGTCAGAGGCCTGGTGCTTAGTAGATAATGAGTATTTTGGGTCAGCAAAACATTATCATTACAAGGAAGAAAAAATATGCCACAAGGTATGAATTGATTAAAACATGTCTGAAGAAGTGTGACCCCTCCTCTTCTGAGGAGCCCCTAGGGCTCTTGTGTTGTAGGGACTCCGCTGTGTCAACCACTCGAAAATGTCACAAAGAAAGCACTTACAAAGCCTAACATCTCTCTAAATCCCATAATTATTCCAGGATACATTATGTACCTGAGCCTGGCTGTCTGATCTCCACTGAGGGGATTCCACATTCGCACAATCAGCTTACACCGACAGATCGCATGATTGCCTAATAACCTGGATTGGTAAGTAGACTACTTAGTAGGAGATTGTTATATGGAAAGGAATGTATCCTTTTAACTGAAACCATTGTTCGATATAACCTAGTTCTTTTTTGTTGTGGGGGGAGGGGGACATTAAATTCTTACACAATGGCTTTTTTTCCACTGTGGATGTCAATATGGCTAAGACAATTTTATTCCTTCCTTCAATTCACAGGAAGTTTTTCTCTTTTAAGCCAAGGCTTTCATTTGCCGTCTCCAGGCACTGAAATACAAGATTATAGTCCTCCATAGTAACCCTGCTATTCCTCAGCCTGCCCGTCTGTATGCCCCTCCCTGCCCCCCAGTCTCTAATCTCCTCACTTCAGCATCACTTCAGAATTAAGCTGAGAGCAAACTGGAAGTCTTGCTAACCCTGCTTGCTCCCAGAATCACTCAATACACCCCTATTGAAAAGTCTCCCCGGTGTCGTCGACACTTTAAAGCTTGCTGGTCCAGGCCTTTCCCACATGGCCCTTTCATGTCCTGCTTTCTATACACCTCCCATTTCACCTGAGAGAGAGAGAGAGGGAGAGAAAGTAAGAGCAAAAAAAAAAAGAGAACCCAAGGTGGGCTTGTCAATCCAGGACATAAGTTAGGTATAAATCGCAGAAACTGTTTGTGTATTTTGCTTTAGAAATGGAAGCTCAGCTTCCAGACTAATTCATATTAATAACGAAAAATGGAAATGAGCCGCAACACAGGAGCACCTAAATAATGAGTGAGCCCCAGTGCATTTTATGAGGAGATACATGCATAAACCCTCCTTTTGAAAGGCAGTCAGAGCCTAACACGCGTGACGCCTGGGCATAGACTCTAATACACAGAGACAATTTTTCTAGATAATAGCCTATCACGCAGGATACAATTTAAATTAAAAAATGCAATTTTCACCTTGAAATGAACAAATGATTACAATTTCTATACAAATTAAGGCATCTAGGCGGCGCCTCAGTGCACTGCTCAGGCCATGAAACTTGACATAATTACCATGAAATACATTTTCAAATATTTGTATTTTGTCCATCGCTTTAAAGCATGCCGGTCTGCCTTCTGCTGCCTTGTGATCTCACCTTCTGGGGATAATACAAAAAAAAGAGTGAAAATCAGCAGAGATGAAAAGCCCTTCAACAGGCGAGATAAAAACATAAAAAAGGAGAGGGGGGGGGACACAAACAGTAAATTGGTACTGTTCAGCCTGCCAGCCCCTGGAGTTATCTCTAAAAGCCAAATTATGGAGTCTTATCGTGGAAATCATATCTAATAGTGATCTGCTCAGATGTTTCTCTTTCTCCCTCCTCTTTCTCTCTCTCTGTCTCTCTCTCTCTCTCCTTCTGCTCACGCTCTCTGCTGAAGATTGCATTTATTATTGTGTTTATGATTAGGAGTATATTTTAAAGAGAAGATGTTAACTTGTGTACTTGAGTTTGGAAGTTTGTGGTGAATTGCAGACTGCATGGAAGGACAAGCATGTAATTTAGAGGTGAGTGCTGGTGTATATAAGGACGATCAGAGATGCATGCTGATGGAGTCAACATACAGTATTATGGCCAAAGACCAGGTATAAAACACACTGCAACTATCAGCCATAACATTAAAATCACCTGCCTAATATTGTGTAGGCCCCCACCTACAAAGCTCTGACCCTTTAGGTATGGACTTCAAAAGTCTTCTAAAGGTGTGCTGTGGTTTCCGGCACCAAGATGTTGGCATCAGGTCCTTTAAGTCCTGTGGGGTCTTCATAGATCAGACTAGTTTGTCCAGCACATCCCACAGATGCTCAATCAGACTGAAATCTGGAGAATTTGGAGGCCAAGTCAATACCTTGTACTCTTTGAACATTTTTGCCGTGTGGCAGGGTGCATTCTCCTGGTGAAAGAGGTCATTGCCATTAGAGAATACTGTGAAGGGGTGTAATTGGTCTGCAACAAAGTTTAAGTAGGTGGTACGTATCAAAGTAACATGTACAGGAATTCCAGGACCCAAGATTCCCTTTAGAAAATTGCCCAGAGCATCACTCTTGCCTTCTTCCAGTGGTGTATCCTGGTGCCATCTCTTTCCCAGGTAGGCACCACACATGCACCCCACCATCCACATGATGTCAAAGAAAACGCAATTCACCTGACCAGACCCCCTACTTCTGTTGTTCCTTTTCTGCCCATTGTGGACAGGGGTCGGCACAAGCACTCTGAGACTCTTTGAACTTACTGTTCACTTGCTGTTTATCCATTTTTACATGATAAATATATTGTTCATCTGATATATTTATTATTCTGTTAACTACATTACCTCATGTAGTTACTGAATAATTTATAGTAATAATGCTCACCATAATTCAATTAAATTTGAGTATTTTTGGAAGGATTCAGAATTATTTACAGAATAGTGGAATACAGACAGTAATAGCAATATACTGAACATTTTTATTTTATTGTTCCTCTTCTGCCCATTGTAGATGCTTTTGGCGGTGGACAGGGGTCAGCACAAGCACTCTGCGACTACAAAGCCCCTTAAGCAGCAAACTGTAATACACTTTGTCTTCTGAAACCTTTCCATCATAGTCAGTTTTAACTTCTTCAGCAATTTATGCTTCAGCAGTTTGTGTACAGGAGCTCTTCGGACTGGATGGACTAGCCTACAATTCCCTTGTGCATCAGTGAGCCCTGGACAACCATGATCCTGTTGCTTGTTCACTGATTGTCTTTCTTTGAATCACTTTTGGTAAGCATTCACCACTGGATACCGAGAACATCCCAGAAGACCTGCCATTTTGTAGATGCTCTGACCCAACCATCACTTTTTGAACTGACTGTTCACTTGCAGTATATCTATATCTATATGATAAATATATTGTTCATCCAATATATTCTTTATTCTGTTAACTACATTACCTCCTATAGTTACTGAATAATTTATAGTAGTAATGTTCACTGTAATTCAACTAAATTTGAGTATTTTTGGAAGGATTCAGAATTATTTACAGAGTAGTGGAATGCAGACAGTTATAACAAAACACCAGACATTTTTATTTATTTTACTTTTGAAAAAACAATTTTATTTTGGCCAAAAATTAATCACATTCTTTGTACTATTATAATAGATTATGATCAATTATAACTGATACAGTTCCATCATTACATTAAATGCATCTATGCATTTTTACACCCCTAGCACTTGAACAGAACTGTACAAACAGTGTAAGAAAAGAATACAATCTCTGGCTAAGCATCATAGAACTCCTAAACTTTTCTGTTCCGTTACATGTTTGAAATCTTGCTGGATGCCCTTGGACTACTGGGGGGAGGACTTGGAAAGGCCTCTGCCTTCTCCCGCTGCTCCCATCATCTATCTGTGCACATTGTCAGTCTGATTCAGTCTGCCCAAGAGGCGCACATCAGATTTCAACACTTGACCTCATAATGCCAGAGGTCAGCACCACACCACTGCCAATTTCACACACAAGATGAAAGGGAAATTAACATTGAAGTTGTGTGAGGCAGCAGCTCCGGGGCCCGGGCCGGCTTTGGCCGCATTCTTCTGGCCCCTGCACACTGTGAGCCACAAAGGGCGTGAGTGAGGAGGAGCAGGACTGCAGGGAGCTGGAGGAATTCAGTCATTCTCCTGCTGGAGGCTTAGCCCCTGCCCTGCACTGTGGGGCTCGAATGGCAGGACTTCAGCAGGTACTTTTGGTTTGTTTTTTTCGTGTATCAGAGCGAGATTCTGAAACCAAACCAAGAGACTTTCTGTTTATCCTTTTGTTAAAGGAATACTTTTCTTTATTTTTTGTTTTGCACTGGAGATACAAAGCTAATATACCTAATAACTAACGAAAGGATACCCGTTAGTATCGTTCAGACTGCATGATCATCCTATAATTGCCTCAACCTGTTTTGAGTTGTTAATCTCAAATATACTTGTTTATGTGGTTTCTGACACTGTACAAAATCGTCTATTAGAATTAACAACATAGCCACCTTTTTACACCCCATGATGCTTGGAGTGGCTTACTGACAGAACTCCAGGTGAAACATAAACAGACAACATATCAGTGGCCAATGGTTCCAAGTACCATATTCTTTACTTTGTATGATTCAACTGTCTTTTATTATTAGGAGTCCAGTTACAGAAATCAGCATGAACCATTGGTGTTGAAGTGACAATTCATCATCTAGTTGCAGTTTTATATATA
>JBBPCZ010000142.1:25006064-25026474 GCA_037974445.1 Brycinus macrolepidotus | reverse complement strand
TCTCCGTTCCAGTTTATCCCAAAGGTGTTGGATGGGGTTGAGGTCAGGGCTCTGTGTGGGCCAGTCAAGTTCTTCCAAGCTAAATCTGATTAACTGTCTATTACGGAGCTAAATTGCCGGTGTGCATCCAGACAGCGACTCGACTTTCATCGAAGTTGTTCAGTAAACCTAAACTCGATGCTGATGCTGAAACTTACTTTGCAGCTGGTGTGCCATGGTTCCATAGCGACAATAATGTGTAAAAAATAGTGTAAATTAGAGTAATAATACATAATAGTATACACAAAAATAGCATACATTAGAAATGCATTAAGCAAGTTCAAGATGTTACCTTTCTCTTTCTACACCTTAATTTGAAAAAGGAGTAGTAATAAATTTTAATACATTTAGTTGAATCACCAATCTGCGGGTCATGTTTAGATAGTAACTGATAACAAATGCACACACAGCGTTGAACTTGTACAGCTGGGACAACCATAGAGAGGCTTTATAAACTGAAGATAAAATAAAAAATGCTGTTGTGTACCATGTTTTCAACAATATCCAGTTTATGGACTGTGAAAAGACATTTTCATGTGTGAGTATCCATGTCAAATTTTTATTTTATGACTTAGAAAACCTAATCTATGCTGTCTGATCCATTATTTCACATGGAGGTATGTAGCTACATCATTTTAGACAGTGCAAGAATACACATAACTTATCTTTGCAGTCCCAGAAGGTGTGTATTTGAAGTAAAAGGTCTGAAGCCATATAATTATTAGTTCTCAGCTAACCCACATGTCAAGTAGCTTAGATAGCTAACAGGCTAAAAAGCTACTACAACATCATTGAGCGTAAGGCTTTGAGTCAAAGGATTCACTGAAAAAGCTTCAAACACAGGTGAAGAATATGTTACATGTTTGCCTGCCAGATGTAGTACTAAATCCAGTGTGGGGAAGTGAATGGACACTTCAGTTAGCTTGATTAGCTAACACAATAAGGTGATTATCATACAGGGGCTAGCAGAAAATAGCATTCGTGTAATGATATAATTTGAATAAAAGAAAAAATGCTGCTGGCTGCTCCGGTTTCCTCTCACAATCCAGCGGTGAAGTGGAGATGCTAAATTGCCCCTAGGGTGAACTGGAGATGCAAAATTTCCCCAATTCATGAAGACATGCATTAATGTGTTTGGCTGCCCTGCAATAGAGTGGCGAACTGTCCAAGGTGTTTCAAGGCCGGAACAGGATAGGGATAGGCTCCAGCACCCCCTTCCACCCTAAATGACTGGCTCAGAAATTGAATGAATGAATGAATTACAAACATGTGCTGTGTGAAAAGCAAAAATGCATTTAATTTTGATACATGTCTTTAAGAAAATTGAAGTTTATGGGGGATCATTTCCAATTACTATGCATCCCGGGAGCAGTGGCATTAGTAGTGCACCATCCTGTCCTCTGTCTTGCTCAACATTGACATGACTGAATCCCCACTCCAGACTATAAACAGATTAAATCAATCCCTGCAAAGTCTTTCAACAAACAGCAGACTTTTTCACATTTCAATGCAATGTCTGTTTTCAGTCAGTACGTCACTGAAATCAATAATGAGAGGTATACATACTGTTTTGTAGTGTGTATAATATCTGCAGCTTCAGTAAGCTTGTAAACAACAATGATATACCTCAATACAGGACTTAGCATTAACCAAATTTGAGGGGGTCTTGCGTCTCTGTACAAATGGTATTTTAAGCCCTGTGGTCCCACTAATTTTTTCTCCTTGCTGAGACTCACACAAAAAAATGATCAGAGCCAAGGCCTCATGTTTCAAGGGGCATCAGATGAGAAGGGGGTTGTGCCATTACAAGGCCACAGAAAAAGAGAGAGGGAGAGAGAGAAAGAGAGAGAGAGAAAGAGAGAGAGATCACTTTCCCAGGGTTCTGACAACTCCAACAGCTGAGATTCCTTCCTCCCCCATCCTTTAGGCCAGAGACAGCTCATTGTGCCCGAACAGATGTGTGTGAGGGATTGGAGGTTGTGATGTTGTGCCAGAATGGGGAAAGTTGTGTAATGAGAAAAGTGGGGAGAATGCCCATTCCTGGCTAATGTTTTTGTCCCACGTGCTTCCAGAGCAGCCACGCTAACAGCTGCACCTCCATTTCCACGTACATGTGTGGGTGACCCTGGTCCTGGTCCCAGTTCTGCCATGGCTTTCTGTCCCTCAAATCAATCTGAAATAAGGTCATCATTCTCTACTCATAACCTCATTCAGGACTGTATGTAAATTTTGATGATGTAGAAGTGGTGCTAGAAATTTCTTGTACTATAACTTCAAATTTCCAATAATATCCTGAGCTGAACAGTAAAACACAAAAATGTGTTGGGCAGGGGGCATCCAGGACCAGGCACCTGTGTTCAAGGGTATATCTTTATTTTTGGGAATGTTATTCTAGCATATTTCTTTGCTGTTTTATGTCACATCCCTACACTGTAAAGTGGCCCCTTATAGTCACGCGTGAACACACCACAGCACAGCACAGCACAGCACACAGTGTGAAGGATGTGAAATTCTTTCTCTGCATTTAACCCATTCATCAAATGAAGCAGTGGGCTGCCACCAATGGGGGGTGCCCAAGGAGCAGTGTGTGGGGAGAGTACCTTGCTCAAGGGTACCTCAGTGGTGCCACTTGCAGTCTTGAGATTTGAACCCATGACCTTCTGATCGCAGACCTTCTGATTTTCATGTGTTTAAAAAGTATAGTCGGTAAAATATACAAATATGTTCCTTTCCCGTATGAAACTAAAAGCAGTGTATCTTTAAAACTTCAAAGACCTTATGGACCATGTTGTACATTTGAGGGTAAATTTATGTCATTTGTGCTTTGGGGGGGCTAAAATTTACCCAGACAGAAGCCTTTTTACTAACAGTATAAATGCAAAGTTATCGTTGCAGAGAGGTTTTGTTTTGTCGGCAACAAGAGCAAGAAAGAAAAACAGTGTGACGTTGTTTCATTGTAGGTATTAGCATTCTTGGTAATACTAGACCATTTTCTGTTGGTCCGTTCAACACAAAATACGCACACAATGTAAAGAGGCCTACTGTGTTTAAATAATATAAAACATGACTTTTTCTTATCACAGCAACAAATTATTGCATAGCTACAATGGATATCATAAGTAGGTCAGAGTGACAAATATATAGCTGAAAGACTTGCTTACTACAGCCTGTAAGACAGCCTGTTAATGAATGTTTGTATTTCCACCATGACACTCACTGAGGAGAACATTGCCCTGATAAAGTTAGAACAGTTTAGAACAGATCAGAGCTATGCACTTGTCAAATCCAGGGTGGCAAATTGTAACTGTTGTTTATAAACACTTATTCTTATAGTTCTACAATAGACATTAAAGAAATCCACCCAAAGCTGTAGAACTTTAAACAAAAGACCAGCTTTAGAAGATTATGGGGCATTGATTTGCAGTCATGGGGCAGGAAGAGAAGGAAATCCTTGACTGGAGAATCTTCCACCATTATCATTTTGGCTAATATCGTATCATTCTGTAGATGACAGGTCATGAAAAACAAAACAGGGTGAACAGCAGAGGCCGAGTGAATCATGCCGTCTTTTGTAGCTCCTTAATGTGGAGAACAGGATTCACATGTTCCCATATAGACAGTTGGGCACATAATACCAGCATGGCTCCTGGGACTTGGCTGCCTGAACCTCTGCACTTGAAATACATTTTGGGATGCATCGTGAGAACGAGCTCAAATTTTAAGGGCCAGTTTCACGTTGCCAGAAATCTGTGTTCAAGGGGACGTGGCACTGGCCGTGGGTTTCCAGTGGCTGCAGTGCTGGCGAGGGGCTTTATTATGAGGGAAACGCTGAGAGCAGATGTCAACAGTTCTCTGGCCCCTGCGACTGGAGGTGGGGGGAGAAAATGCTGCTTGTCAGGGGGGCTTCCAAAAAGCCAACATCTGTTCTTGTCACCACACTAATGCAGCTGGAAGCCAGCGTGATGTCATCAGCGGGCAGCTGGTCCCCAGCAAACAATACGGAGAAAAGGAGTGGGAGAGAGAAAGACAGAGGAGTTAGTAGTGATGTAAGGTGACGTGGGTGTACGTTTCCCTCAAGTGTTGATGCTCAGAACACATTTGATTCCAGGGGAGTGTAGTAGGGAGGCTGTTCTTGGAAACAGTTGATACACAAGTGCATGTTTGTGTTGTTAACCTCTTGAACCTACTCTCAAAAATAAAGGTTCCTTAATAGTTCTTGGCTTCAGCAAATGATTCTATGAAAAGCCTTGAATAAAACCATTATATTTAGCAGAGGTTCTTCACACCTGCCAGTGGTGCAAAGGTAGGGTAGGGGGGACATCCTCCCCTCTTTCTGAGGTCATTTGAGAGAAATCTGAGTGTCTGTATTATTAACATTTATTTCAGAGTAACTTTTCCATGGAAATCCCTAACGTACAACTGGGAAGTGTGACCATTTTTATTTATATTGTGATAAATTCCATCACAAAGAATCTTAATATGCTTTTCTAAGCATATTGTGATAATGTCAGTTCCTAAAGAACATTGACAAACTGCATGTTTCATTAAAAACAACATACTTTGTCTTGTTTAAACTGGATATGGTGCAGTGCAGTGTGTGAAAGACTGAATTAAAGTATTTGCTTTTGATAGTTTTTTTAAATAGAACACAGCTAACTCTTGTTGGTTCCAACTTATGTCAGAAAAAGACTGTGATTTATCATGAAAATGTCTTATGTTGTGATATTATATTTTTGCCATCACTATTCTCACACCACAACAAAAGGTTTTAGAGGAGAAGCCCTGCACACACACTCTGTTATAGCAAAAAAAGGTTTTGCCTTTTCCACACATCTCTCCGTAGTGTGGACTCTGTAGTGAGGCCGCTACAGCTCACACTCACTGGCCCTTCAATACATGCAGAGCTGTGGAGCAATGCAGCAGGGTTTACACCAAAAACCGTCATCCCTCATTAGGAAGTTATCCATCCAGATATTAATGTCTTAATCAGATAAATAGTCAAATCAGTTACTTACTTTGGCTATTAAAATATCTGCATGCTCATTTGTTTACCTGAAGCTGTTTCCTGACTGATCAGTCGTTTCCAGTCCATAGATCAACCAGAAAACGTTATTAACAAGTATTCCTCGCTCATGAATTTTAATATGAGTGAAACAGGCTCACCTCCTATTTGTATTAATCTGATGTGATTGATGTCTAGTGTCCACATATGGTGCAGTTATGTGTCAGAAAAGGTCTGCCATCTGAAATAGACCTCTGAGTTTCTTCATATAAGAGTGTATTTCTGCCTCTTACTCTTATTTAGCTTACAAAGTAAACAAATGGTGTTGTTTACAGTATTTTGCAATTAATAGTAATATAAAGTATGGGAACTCTAGGTTGTAGCCTGCTGACATATTTACCCCCCTACTCACAGACCAAATTTGCACACTGTCTCATTTACAAACATGCTTCTTTAAGGAGGCTGTTTAGGGAATCAAAAGGAGTTATTTTATGATAGTGGTCTTCAAAACAGTTTTCAGGGTCCTCCACAGTTTTGCTCCAACCTAATTCACAATGCACACAGATTGCGTAAAAATGTGTACCAGGGGCCCTGAGGACCAGATTAAAGACCCATGTTCTGGCACAAAAAGTTTTTTTAAGTGATCTTATTATTTTGTTACTAATCTTAAACTTTTTCACTATGACATGAAGAGATGTGTATCACTGTATACGTTATATAAAAATAAGCAACTGAAGGAGGAACCCACAAGTGTGGGATTAAACTCTACAAATGGGACACAGTGTGTGGTTCCTGAGGTGTGATTTTGCCAGTTATTATCACCCATGTATGGTCTGTAATGGCTATCATGATAGCGCCCCATCAGAAACAGGGTCTTTTGCTGCTTATTCAGGAAATTAAGGAATTCCAGTAAAAAGGGGCTTTACCTTTGAAAGGTTAAGCCTGCACTTGTGGAGAGAGCGAGCACCCAGGCCTGTATTGTATGTTTCAGAGGAGATATGATGTCTGATATGGGGCCTGTGTGAGAGAAAAGTTGGGGCCCGTGTGTTTGAGAGGGAATTGAGGGCTTCGTTATGGAGCTTAGCTCACCATCCATGCTAATACAAACCACGTAAACCAAACATCTCCTCCTCTGTGCCTGTGTGCTCAGAGCAGGCCGAGCCACCTCAGGGACCCTGGCACTGCTTTTTAATAACGGCTGCATTACAGGAAAAGCTCGCCCAGGATCTGGACCCCCTCAGTCGTTTGCAGGGCAGAAAGACATTTTACCACAGAAAGAGTGAGAGGGCTGAGATGTGTAGACTTCCAACACAGGCTAGGAAAGGGTAAACTAAATTTAGACTGTGGCTGGCCGGTGATATTTACACTGCAGTTTTAAAAATATAGATACTAACAGTACTCTTTGGAGTAAAAGAACCATTTTCAGCGGATGTTGCTCTAAATAATTATTTTTGTAAGTGAGATCAGTGAGTGTGAAGAACCTTTTTAAGTTCAGAGAACATTCTCATAATGTAACAGTCCTACACCAGTTAAAATTGTTTGTTCTAGATCTTTCTCTACAATGATTACAGTTACACTGTTCTTTTTTCAAGAATTTCTTGTAAACAAGGTGTAAAATTAAACCAATTTTTTGTTCATGAATGAAGTATCAGCTTCTATACTTACTTGTGGGCTAAATCAGTAGGGATAATTATTTGTTACTGAATTATCAATAAGCTCTCGTGGTGTTAGTAAATTTTGTGTTTAATAAGCACTATATGGTAAAACACAGTTTCTTTCAGTGGTTTTAAGCACCTGTCCAGTTGTGTGTTACAGTGTGTTTTACAAAAGTGCCTATAGTAATGATAGAGATGATGCTTCAGCATCATGTTTGATGTTATTTTTGATTTCTAGGAAGGAATATCACATGGCAAAAGAGATAACACTAATCAGCAGTCTGAAATTGAGGTCGAGTCCACCACCATTTTTACATGTTGAAGAGGAAATTTTTTGAAAAGGGCATTCTATATTCTATAAACTTCTGAGGTCTTAGGTTCACATACAACTATTTACTTATATATTACCTTCATCCAGCCTCTCTTTAATCTTTAGATTTTTGTTACTGTGTCTTTAAGATTGATATATTTAAATGACCTCTGTTGTAAACACTCCTTACAGCTTCAGCATGAATGGTCTAAACTTCTGTAGAATACACAGATATATTTAAATGTATGTGAATCAGTTTTCTTGACTTCACAAAAATAGTAAACTCTAAGTGGACCAGCTTGCAGCTTAGTTTCTATGTATGGACAGGGAAGTGAATGGTACGCTTTAAAATAAATTCAACGTTTATATTGTATATCAAACTCTTTTATTTATTTATAAAAAATGAGGAGAATTTGATTAAATGGGCCCTTTAGGTCATTTTGGACCATTTCTTTTGATTAATTCCTCATAAAATACTCACACAATGGAAGGGGCAGCAGGCGTAGAGTAGAACCCCCTCAGTGGAAGCTCTGTATGCCCGTCATCTATTTGTGGCCCTTGCTGATTTGGGTGATTTTACATGACCTTGCTCACATGGCCGCTCCCTCAATGCTTCAGCGTTCAAAAACATCTGAAAATAAGTTGTTGTATCTATAATGGGACGAGCAGTTTTTGACTGATGGTCTTGCCCCGGGACATATTCTCTCCCCCCCCCACCCCCACCCCCACCCCCCTCAGAAACTGGGCTTACAAAAGCAGGCAGTGTACTGTGGCAGTTCTCTTTCTAATCTAAAGTATCCTCTTAACCTACCCCCTTGCTTTCATCTCCTCCATCACTATAATAAGGCTGCAGTATCTATAATATGGTGGCATGTCTCTGATCTACCTCTAACTCGGGCACAAACACACAGAGTGCCATGCTGATAAGAAGAGGGATCCATTTTCTGTATTGGATTTGGCTAATAAAGATGGACAAGGCAGCTTGTCGATGACTCAACCCCATTCCCCCACCCCCTTTAAAGCCATATATTTTTTAAAGGTTTTTTTCATTTAAAGTCAAAAAGCAGCCCTGTTTTTTTTTTCAGAGATGCAGTCTTCTATTACTGTGCATCTGCAGTGTGATAGATTCAATGGTTCATGGCTTTGTATCAGTTGCAATGTGCAGTGTGGGTTCAGAACATCTGTTTCCAACACAGCTGTTTCTCTCAGTTACTTACTGCAAGATTTGTATGACCGCTTGCTTTGTAGGCATGTATTTATATATAAACATACGTGTAGCCAAAATAAAATTCTAAACCATAGATGTTGATTTAAGGATATATATAGCTTGTAAGGGATTCACTCTAATATTTCATGTGTGACCATTTGCTCCTTTCTTCAAGCTTCTAATAATTGATAATGCTGCCCTCTGTTGACAAAGCAGTGAACAGCATTTGTCATTGTGTCAAAGATCTTTCTCTGGAAGACTGAGTGTTATTTAATAACTCAAAGAGTGGTTTGATGTTTTCACAGTCAAACAGTTCAAATGTAAATGACGTTTGTTGGATTGCACTTGTCTTTACTGACACCATCATTGGTCCATGTTTTTAACCCAGGGCCTAGCACTGTCTGTGTTGTTTTTATTAGCTGAAGTGGTACAGGACTACAGTAAAGGACATATAAGCACACATCAGCCTTGAGTGACAGCAGAATATACAGAGAGACAATTGGGGGGAACAAGCATGGGAAGTGGAGGCGCATGCCGGAGCCAGCAGCCAAATTCCTCCACGCTGCCCCATATTGAGGGCATAGCTATGTGTCTGCATGCTGAGCTATAGGAGAGCACTGTAGGACTGCTGGAGGGTCACTCAGCTTCACTGGCCTGCATTAGGCAGACTTAGGGAGCCTCTCCAGCTGGGGCAGCCAGAGAGGGGACTGTATGTCTTCATTGGTCAATTGGCTGAAACATCAATTTTTCACCCTCTTAAAAAAGACGAATAGCCGTTCTAAATTTAAACAAACGGAATCAGTGTGAATCTTGTCCCGAGCTTCTTTAGAAAACTCCCCAGCTCTGATTAGTGTGGTGAACCATGGGATCTCTCGAAATGAGCTGTTTTCAAGAGCGTGAGCTGTTGTTTCTTTTCATTATCCACCACTTACAGTACATTATGTAACTCTGCATGGCATAACACTGCACTATTTAAGTGCATTGTAAAAGACACGCATACAACAAGGGCTCCAGAAGCCAGAGGCACTTGCTTGCATTCAGCTATTCAGTTGGGATACAATGAGAATAAATAAAACATAATGGGACATTAAAGCAGGAAAGACCTGTATATAAAACTGATATTAAGTTTCAGAGCAAATACAAAACTCCAGTAATCAAACAAACCATTGTAAATCTGGTCTTGTTGAACAGTGATGTTTTAATGTTATTTTTTTTATGTTAACATTATGTACTCCTTGTTCTATTTACAGATAACTGGTAGCTCTGTGCCAGATCAAAATAAATAAAATAAATGGCTTGCAGAACCTTATAACAAACATCCCGGCTTTTATTCCTAGGAAACTGTATAATAATTAATAAACTGTAAATTATGTGGAATAGAATTAAAACAGCTTATTATCAGGGTTGGAAACTGGCCCATAATGGGGTGACTGACCCTGAAAGGGGTCTTCTTAGCTTGTTCTTTTCCATTGTGGAGAACTTGTGTAAATTATTATTGTCAGAGCAAATCTTTATATCTCCAAAAACGCAGCTTAACAGCAAGTTTTTCAAAAACATCCTAAGTTAAAAGTTAATGTTTCAAGTCCATTTTGAGCATTTCTACTGGGTCATTCACCATGAAATGTTGACACAATGTAAACAGCAGCACTAAAAGGCCTTTTCAATTGGTGTAAAAAATCTAACATGACCAAAAAAAAGTTTTGTGATGCTAAGGTTCTTTAAAAAACAGTTTAAAAATGGTTCCATATGAGATTCTTTTGGGCAGTACATATGGAGTGGGCCATAAACTCACACAGGGTTCACTAGTCACTGATCTTTGCATATTTTGACCACTGTACTTTGAGCTGTTTTACTCTGCGGTGAGGAGCAGAGTATGCGAGATTTAACACAATACATTTGCCTAATGCTGTGTGTTAGACACAGTGTAGGAAAGCAGTGGACGTGGATGAAGAAACATCTGTCCTGTTCTTCAGCTGTACTCTGCTTCCATATGGAAAACTGCTCCTCACTCTCTTTGCACATTTGTTTCCCATTCATGGCTGTCCAGTGACAGAGAACAAGCGCTGCTCTTCATGGGAAGAAAGCCTGGGACTGGGCCTTATCTGCACTTGATTAATTTCTTACATCTTGGTGTGATATGCTGCATAAATAATTGATTGTAGCACCGGCATGGCTACTGTTGGATCCTGATGGCGGTGCTGAAATGTCACCTTTCTGAAGTAACAGTGGCAGAGATATTAAAGCCCTTAAATCAGGAGTGATATTCCCGATCAAACAGCGATGAGGAATGGATCACATTTGTCAAGGTTTTATTTTAGATTGGCAAACTGTTCATCCACATTTCTCCATATATTTTTGTGATGTATGTCATGTGGTAAACAGTCTTATCTGGGGTTTATTGGATAATTACTGTACATTTTTAGAGAACTTATTGCCTTGAGATGAAAAATTCACATTCCTACATATTACTTAGTAAAATGGCATATTTCCAAGACTCACAGAGCAATTTCAGGAACTGCAGTGTATCCTAATGAGATGGAATTCACCTATAATTGGAATATGAACTTATTCTGGGTGAGAAAAATCTTGGCTAAACTCTAAGTTACACAAAATCCCTCAAGAGATTCTGCAGACAAAGGGCAGAGAAAGGTGATATCTCATATTCTACAAAATAATGAGTGGCAGTAATGTTTCTGGCAGTGGACGTGGGGCTTTTTCTTTGTTCTTGCTTCTTTTGAATTCTTGGACTGGAAGACAAAGACAAAGACAGAGCCCATGCAAACTGTAAGGTACACCTTAACTACCACAGGAAGCAGAATTGCAGTACATAGTGTTAGTCTCTTGTGCGCTGTAGTAACAGCTGAGCATTCTTTGTTTTGCTACATGAACTATCTAAAGAGCGAGGCCTTTTTCGTGTTGGCTAATGAGGTGTGAACGAACATGAAAACCAAGCCAAGTTTTAGCAGAAATGCTTTTTTCCTCCCTGTTCATCATACACCACCGTGTGAATCTGCACTACCATGACCAATGTCCCAAACGCAAACATCTTGGCCAATAATAAAAGTAGTGTAGGGGAAAAAAGAGCACAACAGAAAAAACAGGGGAAGAGAAATATTACCCATGATGTTTTGGGTGTAAATCTCACTATGTGCGGGGGGATTTTTGGAGGGTTTCAGAGGAAGAAATGCTGAATTGATGGCATCCATATGTCTGCAGAGGATGGGGGCTTCAGTAAATGACATTACCTAATGCACAACCACAACCTGAGCCAGCCAGCAGATAAAGGCCACTTCAGCTCAAGATGGCTACCGTGTGAAAAAGAGAAGAAGGCATGGCCATTCGTCACGCGGCTGCTGGGTGCCCACACCAGTATTCTTCCCTCTCCAGGCAGGTCCGGCCAGAACTTGACATGCTAGTGCCCTATGCTCTTTAACGTCTGAAACCATTCATCTTGTTGCTGCTGTTGTTGTTGTTGTTTGGCAAGATCTGTCTCTCACCTCTAAAGGTAGCACAAGCATAGTTAAAAATGAAGATGGTCGCTTTTTTCTAGACAGAAAAACCCTTAATTTAAGTACAATTGGTCAGAGTTTGAATAAAGGAAAGCCATCAAAATGAAGAGCAATTAATTTAAAGACATGTACGAGATTATACACAAGAAAAGGCTCTAAACATGGGTGTTATAGACATGGAAAAGGCTTCAAAATAATATCCAGGTGTTTGGATATCCAAGTGAGCACTGTTGGATCAATGGTGAGGAAAAGGAAGCTGCATCATACCACCCAAGTGCTGCCTAGAGAAGCCTTTTCCTCAAAACTCATCACCAGAACAATAATAGGACCTGTGAGAGAAGCCACAGAGCAGCGAACAGTCACTTTGAAGGAGCTCCAGAGTTCAATGGATGAGGCTGTAGTAAAGGTACACCAGTCAGCGACATTAAGAGCTCTGAATACAACTGGTGTGTACAAAAGGGAAGCTAGAAAGAGCCCATTACTGAAGAAAAACACATCAAAGCACATCTGGAGTTTGCCAGAAAGTATCAGAGTGACCCAGCTAAAATGTGGGAAGATGGTTTGTGACAAGATAAAAACTGCCCGTTCCTCAACAAACACCACCCCAGCAGTGAAGTATGGGGGTGTCAGAGTCATGTTGTGGGGACTGGAAATCTTGTTAAAGTTGTAGGATGAACGGATTATACAATATACAAGGAGAAAACTAAAGCTTTTAGCCTTTTACCAGAACAATGATCTCAAGCAGAAGGCCAAAGCAACACAGGAGTGGTTGAACAACAAAAAGTTGTTTGTTCTACAAAGTCCAGACCTCCAATCCAACCAAGAATCAGTGGCACTATTTGAAAATTGCAGTCCATAAGCATCATCCAACCAACTTCTGCAACCTGGAAAAATTATACAAGTAAGAAATCACTCCAAGTGTGCAAAGATGGTGAAAACATACTAGAAGCTGTTACTGAAGATACTCATGCAAGCAGCATTTTTCAGTTAAATAATTTTGCAAGATTTGTTGACAAATAATTTATTCTGACGTTGAAAAAAATACTTTACAAACATTGGTTTGCAATAAAAATACCAAATTCTCTGTAATACAGAAAAATATAATGACTTTAAGTCATATAATGAAATATAATAACTTTTGGGTGACTTTTGCACGACACTATATATCTGCCATTTCAGCCTACATCAGCTCTGCCTGTTTTTAGTAAATTCAGAGAGAGTGTTTTAGTCTGAGCTGTTTTGAATGAGACAGTTAGAACAGAGGTCATTCACATATGTCAAGCGCAGTACCAGAAACGCTTTTATTTTTATTTCTAAAGGATAAAGAGAGATTTAGAAATTAGTCATGTAAAAATTAACCCTTTTCTTTATGACCTTACTCAAATGTTTAAACTTTTAAAATGTTTAAACTACCCCATAATATAAAGGTTCTATATCAATTTTTCTTAGAACTGTACAGCCAAGCATATATTTATGAGAATACACTGAATATACTCTGTTGTTTAAGCCATCTGTGTGTCACTGAGAACACTGCCCACTGTCCCACAGTAAACAGCCAAATTTTCTTTTCCCACCACAAACTAAACAGCCTGTAAACCGAATCATGGGCTTATCCAGTCTTCTCCAGCTTCCTCCCTCTATGGCTCCACTCGTTTCTGTACGTGACACAGACATCATATGCAACATTTCATCACCATCAGCTCATAGAGACATCAGTCTGCCCTGCAACTGAGACTGAGTGAGGGAGAGGCATGATGTGGGCAGTGAGGATGTGAGTCATTGCTTTAATCCCTGTGTCTTTATTACATTTACAGCAGCGCTTCCTCCAGCTGAGCTCTGCTGCAGGATCAGTGGGCTTTGGGCTGGAGAAGGCTCCTTCCTGAGGGGGGGTGTCCAGAGGGCAGCAGGCTGAAGGTGCTGATGTGAACCCGGCTCCTGGTGACAAGAGGCACGTGGAGCTGATTAGACAGAGAGGGGGAGATGCAGTAATATGAAGGCCTCTGAAAGTCACGCATGTTTGTGTTTCAGACACGGCTAATGGATGTGTTGAGAAGGGAATGAAAACGTTTACTGAGGGGCAGCCCCGAGCACACAAGACATGAAATGTAGTCCATATACAGTCAGAATCTGTTGTCTTTTTTACTGCAGCAGACTGAACCAGTTCCACTTTTATAACGTTCAAGACTATTAATGTTTAGAAGTGAGGTAAACTAAGCAGACTACCTGTGATCATGTAAGACACAATCACGATTACACCACTGTCACACACTCTCTGAAATATATCATTTTAATGGAACAATAATGTAAAACATGTAGGGCCTTCATTTATTTCTTTTATTTAAGCATTTGTACATATTCAAGAGCTATTGATTCAACTAACTTTAATATTTGCCATGGATTTCCCCAAATATTTGAGCCCTTGGGCTTGGGTCTGCAGCCCCTACTAGTCAGAGGCCCTATGTAACTGGCCCCACTGGACCCACTCCCTTTTAATACCCTTGATTTCAAAAGAAATTGAATGAGCAGATGTTTACAAACTTTTACACTCACATCATAGAACCACTTTATTAAGTACACCTACTTTGTGCCTACACTCATTGTCCATTTTATCAGTACCACTTACCATATAGGTGCACTTTGTAGTTTACAATTACAGAATGTAGACCATCTGTTTCTCTGCATCATCTGTTAGCCTTTCGGTCAGGACCTCCACAGGACCACCAGAAAGCAGGCATCTTTTAGGTGGTGGATCATTCTAAGCACAGCAGCAATGCCGACACCATGTTGGAATGGCAGTATGTCTGTGTGTGTGTGTGTGTGTGTGTGTGTCTGTGTCTGTGTCTGTGTGTGTGTGATCAGAATCTGACCCATCAACAATAACATTACATCTGCAAGGTGGACTGTATACATACATACACACCAGTCAATATATACTGGATATATTCGGCAGCATGTGAACACTCAGTTGGAAAAATGGACAAGCATAAGAATCTGAGAAACTTTGGGCCAAACTGTGATGGCTTGATGACTGGGTCTGAGCATCTCCAAAATGGCAAGTCTTGTGAGGTGTTCCTGGTATGGTTAGAACCTGAGTGGTTAGTACCTACCAAAAGTGATCCAAGGAAGGACAACTGGTCTAACAGCAACAGGGTCACGAGTAGCCAAGACTCACAGATACTTGTGGGGAGCAAAGCATGTCTGGTCTGATACCACAGAACAGCTACTGTAGCAGGTATAAAAGGTTCATCCTGCCTATGATTGAAAGGTGTGAAAACACACAGTGCCTCACAGCTTGTTGCGTATGGGGCTGCATAGCTGCAGACTGGTCAGAGCACCCATGCTGACCGCTGTTCACCAACAAAAGTGTCCACCATGAGAACTGGACCAAGGTAATGGAAGTTGGTGGCCTGGTCTGATGAATCACATTTTCTTTTACATCATGTGGATGACCAGGTGCATGTGCGTCACTTACCTGGGGAACAGAATGTACTACAGGAATAAAGCAAGCCAGCAGAGGCAGTGTGACGCTCTGAGCAATGCTCTGCTGGGAAACCTTGAGTCCTGGCATTCATGTAGATATACATCACTGCACAGCAAATACACCCCATGCATGGCAACGGTATTTGCTAATGTGTTGACACAGCTTCCGGATTCCTCAGATCTCAATCCAGTTGAGCATGTGTGAGATGTGATGGACGATCTAGTCTGATCTATGGAGGCCGCACCTCACAACTTACAGAACCTAAAGGATCTGCTGCTAAAATTTTGGTGCCAGACACCACAACACACCTTCAGAGGTCTTGTGGAGTCCATATCTCTGCCCATACCTATTATTATTATTATTATTATTATTATTGTTGTTGTTGTTGCTGTTATTATTGTTGTTATTATTATTGCTGTTGTTGTTGTTGTTGTTATTATTATTATGTGAAACAACAAATTAATAGGAGTTTTATTGAATAGTTCTGCTACTAATCTTTATTCCTAAAGATGATTTGATTTCGTTTTCTTTTAATAGCATAAAATGCATCTTACATAATAGTCTTCATATATTCTGCTCAGATTTATTGATGAAAGTTTTAAAACAAGTGTCTGAGATTAAACCTCTCCATTTAATTGTATTTTCACCAAGCCCTTGAGATAATGATCTTTGCTTGTGTTATGTATGCATCTACTAAACAGAATCAATTTACTGGTGTAAGGCTTAATAATTATGTTTTCATTTACACTTCGGTATATCTTTTTATAGCACAATGGATACCAAGCATTTCACAATGACTTCACATTACAGAATACCATTCATGAAGTGAAAATTCCTCGTGGCTGCAGTGGTCCCATATGCTACAAAACAGCATGCTTTGCATTACATTCCAGCATACCATTCAAGCAGGCAACCTGGTAACATGCCCAGCACTATAGAACATAATGGCTGACATTTTGTCATCGGTTGGTGGTTTTATGGTGTGTGAAATTAATAGCATAATCTGGAGTAGATTATCACCTCTGATCTCTGCGACTCATAAATGGAGTGGAGTCCAGACGGTCATGATGATCCATGAAGCAACAAGGCCATTACTCAGGCTGGAACATTTCATCCAAGCTTTCTATGGCCATCCATTTCTACTGTAAGACACATTATTGGTAATCCTTCACTGAAATACATCCCAACAGCATTATATCTTCCAGTGTGTTGACTTTAATAGCTGTTGATTAGACAGAGTGCTTGTAACTGTTAAATCTATGAAGCAGATTACAAACTCAAATGTAACTTTCCGTACAGTGAATGCCACGTAAGCAAAGTTTTTCGAGGGGGTTGTTGGAGATTCTTACAGTGGGTTGTTCATTTTTGCCATGTAGACAAATTGAGATTCATTGAAAACAAATCTGAATTGATCATAAATAGGTTTCCGCAAGAAGAAAAAGAATACAGCGGGGTAATTAGTTTACAAAGGCCTTTTTGTCTGCTCTCGTCTTGCGTTTGGAATGGCTTCCCACCCGCTTTTCAGCAACAAAGAGCTGTGCAAAAGAAAGTTGGATATTTATGAGGATGCGCTTGCTATGCCTAATTTAAGTTTGCGGCGTGGCACAGATGGCACACTGGGGGAATTTGCATCGTCAGTGTTTCAGAATCTAATCCCCATTCTTGCGAGGTTACCTGGTTTACAAGAAAGTTTAATAAGCATCCCCTCACTATGATCATATGCACACTATAAGCTCCTTTTGTGCAAAAATAAATAAATAAAGCCAACGCTTCTTTAGAGGAAAAAGAGCCGGAGCGTCTCTGCTCAGCCAGGCCTGAGAGCCCAAGCGCATCTCCTGGTAATCACCGCCGTGGCACGTGGATTTGCACATAGACACACACAAAATAGGCTGGCTCATGCCTCCCAAATCTACGCTTAATCCGTTGTTTCACTGGGTTCTTTTAAGAAACACAAATATGAAATGTATCAATGCAGCATAATGCAAAGTGCTGCTTTAAAATGGGACAAGTTCCTGCTTATTAAATCTTCAGGAGCTCACCATAGGATTTGCATACTGTGTTCAAGTCCCCAGTTTATTGAGGCCTTACGCTGAGAGAGGCGGAGTTTTCACTCTCAGCATAAATCCTCACATGGCCAAAACATCAGTTTTACCCTGATTACAATTAGCCAAGATTTTGCCTTTATGTTACAGGTAGTCTGGAGTCAGACATCAGGAGTGTGCTCTTTCTGAAACCTAATTTGTGACTTTTGACCATTTCCAGAGAACCCTGTAAAACACAAAATGTGAATTTCTCCAGGTGTGTCTCAAACGAGCAGCTACCAACATCTAGTGGTGAGACTGAGAAATGCACAGTTTTCAAGGAGGGAATGAAACATCTACAAAAGAGGACAAAGACTAGCAGAGATTAGCAATTACACCAGATGTTGCTGCATTTACCACATAATGTGGGGTTATACCTTCAAAATGACTCATATATACTTAAAGGAAAGCATCATAAATACTATATTTTTTTAAAAAATCACTGTTGGAACAAACCCTCGTATCTACATTTTGTTGTATTTTTTACACTATTTGAAAACACCAGCTGCCTTAGCTTCCATTATGAGCTAAGATTATTTCTTCTAATAAAAAATACACAAAAAAGCAATTCTGTGCCAATGAGAAAATGAGACTTAACTTTAAAAAAATATTCACAAGGTCATATTGCACGGATACATTCCTAGCATTATACAGTGCATAATACAGGACATTGTACTTGTATAGAAGAGTAATAAGTGCAGTGATTATGTATTATAAAATGAGTCTTTTGTGATCATCCAGTATCATTAATGATCTTCTTGCTGTCCAAATCCCACCTGGACGACGCTGACATCAGTGTATTAGAAACGGTACCGATCTGTGAGTTACAGACAAATAATACAAACTGAACTACAACTAACAATCTAGTGCCCAGGCTAGGATCTCAGCCAAAGTCCATTTGTGTCACACTTAGCAGATACACAGCTTTAACACAAAAAAGTTGATTGTCTTCTTCCAAAACCGCAATGATCATGACAAAGCTGATGATAATTTGAACAATGAGGGTTAGAGACCATCTCCTTCTGGTCCTCTTCATCCAGTCATCTTCTGATGCTGGTCTTATTGTGTCTGTGGAGTCCTTAGACAAAAGATGGGCATCTTTTTATGTGACCCAGAAACTGAAACAGGGCAAATTTTTGTGGTGTCCTAGTGAAGTTCTGAAGTCCAGGTCCCTCTGCTGAGGCCCCAATCCAGGAAAGTGAGACAGAGAGACAACGTGAATGAATGATACTTCAAATGTGGTTATGTGAAGTCAAGTAAATTACATTTAAAAAATCTAAATCTAAAAAAATAAAATAAAATAAGAAAATAAAAAAATAAAAGAGGAAGGGGCAGGGTGGAGAGAAGATAAACACGTCCATTCTGATTATGTGATGCGTTGTTTCCATCCTACCACAAGTCAGCATTTAGCGGTTCTGAGATAGAAACTGCACCTGAAAAAACACACACACTCTCACACAATCACACACACACACGCACACACACACACACAGACCAAAAATAATTTGATATAGTGGTTAGTTGAACATATCTTTAATAAAAGAATGTATTAAAACATTTTAAAGTGCCCTGCAGTTGAAAACACGAAAAGTGCTGGTGTCTCCAGGATCTGGCTGTTATCAGACTGATGACACCTGAAACGACCTTCCTCGTCAATGGAAATCCTCTAGAAGGTTATGGACACCTTAGTTTTCTGAAAAATACACATACAGAAGTGATGAAAATGTGAGAAATTACCACAGACTTGTAAAATGTCAAAATCATTCTTGATAACTAATTATCAAGTTGCCCTGATGACTCTGATGTTTCAGCTTGCAGATAGACCTTTGTCTCGCTGATGTAATTTCCAATGCTCTGAATGAACAGAGGACATGCTAATGAAAATAAAAATATGACAAACTGGTTGTAAAATCCTTATAATCCAAGAGAGGTAATAACTCTACCTTGATGTAGGCAACAGCACTGGCACGGGCAAAATACAGGGGAGGAGGCTATAAATGCAATGACATTTGGAAAAAGACTGGAACATCTTTTCACACTGAATTCATGAATCTACACCAGTGACGTACCTGTAGTGAGAGCACATGGTTGAACTTGTTGCTGAGCACCCACCAGCGTTTAGTCTCCAGCCCCTTGTAGATCACCTTGTGCTGGAGCTTCACCTTCACCAGCTAAAGCAATAATGTGAAAAAACATCATCAGATTTACTCTTGTTTTGGACAAAATTAATCTATAATAGTCGCAAAAAACTGTTTGGTTACAGAAGTGTATTCTAAACAAAATGTAAACCGAAAGGAACCTTTCTGTAATCAGATGACCACTTCAAATAGG
Organism: Brycinus macrolepidotus; assembly: GCA_037974445.1. Lineage (NCBI taxonomy): Eukaryota > Metazoa > Chordata > Actinopteri > Characiformes > Alestidae > Brycinus > Brycinus macrolepidotus. Next base: position 25,006,859 of record JBBPCZ010000142.1, on the reverse strand, counting down.
AAGAGGCAAACATCCTGTTTTCACAGTCCACCTCTCGGCAAGACTGCAACAGAAATAAGAGAAAAAAAATTATGTTTAGAGGAGACTGTTCAATTAACTACAAGTTGGGTAAAGAAAGCATAGCTCTCAAAAGAGCTCATTCTTACCCAAATTCATGCCAGTGGTCCATAAGAAAATGGCACAACAAACAGCAGTTGCTGTGAGTTCTGCAGAAACAGTGCCTAAAGCAAAGACAAGACATGGAAATCTGGTCATTCGGAGCAGGAGTGTTTGTGTAGGCTCCTAAATTCACAATATGATCCTCTATTCCTAAGAAGAGTCTTAAAATGAAAAATGTAATACTCTAGAAAATTTGAAGCAATCTAAAGAGCAATTGTAGTATTCTGTTGTATGAATGGCAGCTGTGGGCCGATGCTCTGTTACTGTGGTAACCTGTTGCCATAGCAATCCAAGCTTTAGCCTAGCTTCAGGCTAATGTCAGCAAACATTACTAGACTCTCAAAAACGATTCAGTAAGAGAAATTATCTGTTTGTTACACAACTTACAGCCATAAGCTTAAAAAATAACAACGAGAAAGGAATTTTAGTGTGGTTGTAACAGAAATAATTTAATATTCCAACCATGGTTTGTGCCTACGACCAACCTCGCCATAATTAAAAACAAGAGTCCTGAGTGCCGTGTTGTTAAAATATGGTGAAATGTCAGTATTTTAGTACTACACTGCTCCCCCTCACCATATCAGACAGCCTGGTGTCTACTGTGGAGACCTTCAAGTTCCTGGGTACCACCATTTC
>JBBPCZ010000142.1:24991045-25005964 GCA_037974445.1 Brycinus macrolepidotus | reverse complement strand
TTGATTCAGAAATCAGCGACGCTACAGGCAAGCTACTGGAAAATGTAGTTAAACTAATAGCTTCGCTACATGTAGCGCCGTTACCGCCATCACTGACTAATGTAATACAAATACTGTGGTGTTACTTGACAGGTTGAACTTGACAGGCTGCACATTATTATTTGCAAATTATTGTACACACACACACACACGCACACACACACACACACACACACACACACACACACACACACAATGTAAATGTTCCATTCCATATATTTTGAATTTGTGGATATTTGAAGTTAACACATAATAACACTTTTAAACAGGCTGAGCAAAATCACAATTGTGCACATGCACATAAGCAAAGGCCTAATGTGCAGAAGAACTAGCTACCTAGAGAGAGTCCAAAAAGGAGCAGAATTGTCCCATTTCACAATTCTGGTTCTTTTCTGCTAGAAGTACTCGTTGCTAGGTAACTCTTCTGATAAATTAAACTGGCCCCTCATAGTTATGTGTGAACACACCACACCACAGCACACAGTGTGAACAATGTGAAATTCTTTCTCTGCGCCCGGGAGCAGTGTATGGGGACGGAACCTTGCTCAAGGGTACCGCAGTGGTGTCACTAGCAGTCCTGGGATTCGAACCCACAACCTTCTGGTCGCAGGGGCAACTCCCTGACCACCCCACAACAATGGGGCAATAGTACAACAATGATGACTAGGTTCAAGAGTAAGAACTTATGTAGCGTAAAAGGTGTTCAAATCTCAAAGCAAAAACAACTCTTCCCACTTTTTTATGGCTTCCCAGCTGAATGGAGGAAAAAAAGAGGAAGAACAAAGGGATTTATTTTATCATATGGGGGAAGTACTTTTGTGTACTGTCGGCATTTCACTGCTGCAGACCACACTGTAGGTAGCTCCAGCTTAAAAGTCAGTGCTGTTCCTGGCCACTTTCAGTGGAAGAGACTTCGTGTTCTCCTTGAAAGGCTGTGGGCATTCGAGAGAGCAAGCGTTCAGCAGCGAGCAGAAGTTTGTTTACTGGAGCGCGCGGCGGTGGAAGATGCCGGCATTGGCGCCAAGAAACATAGCTGGTATGAGATGTTAACGTTAGCAAAAACTAACTACCAATAATAACATTTTCAACTGCTAAATGTAAAGTGTACGTTTTGTCACACGTGAACACAGCACAGCACACAGTGTGAACAGCACGAAATTCTTCTCCGTATTTGACCCATTCATCCAAGCAGCGGGCAACCAGGAACACAGTGCCCGGGGAGCAGTGTTTGGGGACGGTATCTTGCTCAATGGTATCTCAGTGGTGCCACTGGTAGTCCTGGGATTCAAACCCACAACCTTCGGATCGCAGGAGCAGCTCCCTAACAACTAGGCCACCAGCTGCCCTAGTTTACCTCTGCAGAACTATTGAATGGAACATAAGACATGAAATATGAAAATATGAAATATGATAAACAGATAGCGCTCATAGTGTTAGCAAACATGATCTTACCCTGATATCTGTGGAGGAATTCCTAAACAAAGAACATATATCCTTTGCTCCACAGTTTTGTTTTCCCAACCATCCTAGACACATCCCCAAATTTCAGCAATGATGAGAAAGAAAAGGTGAAAACCTACTCAGTGTCGGATTTTAAAAATGCCAGGCTGGGGTCGAATAGTCTTTTTTACTTAAGAAGATTCCTGAGAGAAATGTGCAACATTACTGTGTGCAATCAAGACCAAAACACTTTGGAGTCAAAAGATATTCTGTCACCTGTCTACAGATCTGAAAGAGGCTACTTTCTGAACCGACTGTTTGTCACGAATGAAAATGAAATAATTTGATTACAAAACTAAATATCTAATTGAAATAAAGTTTGTGGTAAGAGTGTAATTACTTTGTTTTTCAGCCAGATTTCACATCAGTAACATCAACAGCCATGACCTGCTGTGGGGCCTAGGAGAGGGGAAATTCTCACTGCAACTGACCATGGTATGTCTACGATATTAAAGCTAGTTAAAGCTAGTTTTTTGGTTTCCGGAATATATTCTCAATATTCACACAACAAAATCTGTGTGTTAACATTCTGTTAACTTATTATTTCAAGTTCATTGAACTCAAAACATCAAATTACTACACGTGCTTCAGTGTAATTATTAGTCATCATTTCAGTATTAGGCCCATAACAAGTTTTTTATAGGTTCTATTTATAGGCTAATAATATGGCCGTGCTCACTTTATGTGAATATGAAAAAATGTGAATGCATTTTTTCCTGTAAAGTTACTATTTCATAGAATCTATGTGTGTGTGTGTGTTTTGTAATTACTTATCACTTCAGCAAAGTATAAGCCAGTGCTTTCATCATAGCCACTTTCCTTCTTGCAAATCAGTGCTAATTCTTTACTTATTTCATGGTGCGTGAATTCCATATTGCAGTAACAGTGTGCTCTCTTTATATCAGCAGCCTTACTGCTGAATCATGGTGGCAGACATGGTGTGACTGGCTGTGTCAAATGGCCCATCCTGATCTGAAGAAGGCCCCCAAGGTCCCAGCGAGGACGGTGACATTCCTGACACTTCAAAGGCTGTGGCTGAATGTGAGTGAGCCTGGCCTCCAGCAGCTATCACCTCCACTGACAGTGATCTGCCTCTCTGGCTCTGGGCGAGAGCTCCAGCAAAGTGCTGAATGTTTAGCTGGATGAAACAAACGCTGCAGATGCAGTGTCACCTTATACAGTGCAGACAGAAACTAGAGCTTATCAAAAGAGAATGAGCCTTCACCTCTGCACTCCTGGTTTATCTGGAGAGCGCCTTAGCTCCCTGACATCAATGCTGTTTGGGGCATGTGGGGAGAGAATAGCCACTTGTCTGGCTTAAACCAAGAGTCCCCTTATGGCCTTGATGTCCTTAGAATGAACGGTTAAGGAGTAGATGAATATTTGGAGACAGTGACACTGTAAATGATACTTCGTGATTTGACATAATTCTCATCTGCTTTTTCAATGTGTGTGGCAAACTACCATTTGGCTTCTTTTGTGTTTGAGTCAACAAGTTTTCTGTTCTTTTCATCAGTACAGTAGGAATGTAACAACATAGTAAACTCACGGTTACGTTTGATAGACGATTCACAGATCTTGGTTCGATATATTCACAATGCTCAACAGAGTTAGACTGAAAACAATTCAATATTCTCACAATATTAAGGATGAAGAAAAAAGCTGATTGTATTCAGTTGTGGCACCGAAATTTTAATGGGACTGAGAGGATAGAGAGGCAGAGAGGATGATGTATAACCTGAATGTGCTGGAGTGGGTTGTTGATCAGCACTGGATTAACACTACAGGTACGTCAAATATCATAATTAAGAGAATACTTATTAATCACAATGCATTGTCACATGTCCCCAGTGCATATTGTCACATTTTTGTATTGCACAGTATGCATCAAAATCACAGTATTTTGATGCACTGTTACGCCCCTACAATACAGGGGAACACGTAAAAATATTATGCTAAAATGCTGGAGTTTTCCTTTAAATTTCCTTGACAAAAAATCCTCATGAGATTCAAAAGTAGTGCAATTGTTTCAAGCTTGGTTCTACTGTTGGGAGATTGTAAGATTGATCCCCTGTGATGCCACAGCCATCCGTAACTTGCTTCCATTGCATTGAGGGATGGAGGGAGAGAGGGAGGGCAACTGACGTCAATTTTGCTCTTTCAGTCCCCTCTTAGTCACTTAAACTAAGAGAGTAAAATTTGACTTGGTCACTCTGGGTGAGCAGGATGATCCTTAACTCCCCTTTCAGCATTAGTGTTCACCTCCAAGCATATTGAGCGGTGCAGTGACAGTTTGAAAAGATACAGTGACTCCTAGCATTCGTATCATTGTGTGGCCATGGGTGTCCCAACTATTAGGTGACTAATTGACTAAATCTGAGAGAAAAACAGTTCGAGTAAATCAGTGAACCTGATTTTCTGAATGAATTTCCATTGAAGTTCCATTATTTCTCCATGAATAAAATATATTACACAACATTGTCTTTCAGTTTATTCTTATAAATAACTGTTGTAGTAACTTGTTCCTTTTTTCACGGAAATGTCATCATCGAAAGGGAATTGTGATTTCCTAATTCTGCTCTCTGGTGCCACCCAGATGAGAATGGGCCCCCCTTTGAGTCTTACTTCCTCTCAACGTTTCATCCTTATGCTGTTGGTGAGTTGGCTTGGCTTGCTCATTAGGAGCCTAGACCTCGATTTCCGTGAAATTGTCTGTTGCCAGAAGTGCTGTATAGTTATTACTGAACTGAGCTAGATGAGATAACTTTGGTGTCAAGATCCTTTAACAGTAAAATGTTTGAGTGTCTAAACAGCTCTGTGTTTATGTTTTCAGACAGAGAAAGAGTGTGTTCTTTGTGGTGCAAGTCTATGTGTCTGTCCTAAATGACTCTCACTGAGCTCACCCATCACTCACATCATCACCATCATCATCAACATCATCATCACTAGAATTCGTCAGCTATCAACATAACCAGCTCTTTCACAACCCATGCGTCTCTCATCAACTACGCTCTTTCATCCTCTCTCTCTCTCCCTCTCTCTCTCTCTCTCACACACACACACACACGCACAGCTGATGATCTGCATAGTCAGTCAGGGCAGCCGGACGGGTCTCTGTGCTGGGAGAAGAATACACTACCTCAAGCCAAGGCACTTGAAACATCCTGAGTTATTGCTTTCTATCTCTCTCTCTATCTTTATCCCTCCCGCTGTCTCTTTGTCTCTTTCACCTGATCACTTCCTTTCTCATATATCCTCGCTCTCTCTTGTCTCAGAGTGGATTCTGGTCTATCCATCTGGGTGTTCACGCTGCAAGTCAAAGTGGGGTGGGCAGGCTGCGATTCAGTACAGGACAGTGGTGAGTGTTTATCTGCAGTTATCGCTTATCAATCTCCTCTGCCATACTGAGAGAATAAAATGTGTGTGTGTGTGTGTGTGTGTGTGTGTGTCTGTGTGTGTGTGTGTGTGTGTGTGTGTGAATTTATGCAGTCCAGCAAAGCAATCTACATCTCAATCTACATATTATTCCATGTAATGACAGCGTATGTTAAAAACATCCTGGGTTTTAGTGACTAATTTTAGCCCCTCATTAACATATTTTGTCTGTTATTTTATATATTCCACTGCAAACTCTCTTAACTTCTGTGCACATTCAAATACATTGATATATTCAGCACTAATTTATCTACATCTAAATGTTTAGCATTAACACTATTACAGTTACTTCTGTGAAGGTAACATCTGTTGAGACTTTGAATGTGTCTTGTTTGTACACGTACACTTGGTTGTGCAAATTGCTCAGAAGTTTGGGCAAATTGTTTCTGTGGAAACTTCAGGTTTAGTGAGGGTATATTTTCAGTGAAAAGTCAGCTTTTTTGAGGGTGTATTTTTTGCCAGAATAAGTGAGAGTATATTCTTGGTGAAGGTTAAGCTTTAGTGAGTCCACATATTTATTTGAGTCTACAGCTTTAGTGAGATTTACCCCTCTTTGGGTTCACAACTCCAGATATGGGCATGTTCATAAACACTCTTGCAGCAAGTGTGTGTCTCTCAGGAACATAAAGTCAGGGACAAGAGGAAAGTGTTATCATGCTTGTGTCTGAATTCAAGAGAAACGTTTTCTCTACTGCAGTGCAGGGTGTAGTTATAGTTTGTGTTCTATCTCAATATTACAGTATTAAATTTGCTGTTTGGGCATTGCCAGATTCTACATGTCAGAAGTATGTCAAGTGAACCACTTATAGCTCTTGTTCATCCATAGCGTTTGATGACGATATCAGTGAATGAGGTCATGGCCTGTGAGGCTTGCAATTCTTTGCTAATTCTGAGGTCTGTGCAGTAGAGCTTCCCTTCACCTTAGGCCCTAGCTGCCCAGTGAATGATGACAAATGTGAGATGATAACCCTGGACGAGGAGTGCTGATAATTCAGGGTACAAGCCATATATAAGATAGCTGTGTTATAATGTTTTAGAGCTGCTGCCTGAATTTGTACAAAACCAGTGGTGAACCATGACTGTTAAGTTTTAGGAATGTTAGGACTTAAACTTGTAACATGAATTTCTAAACAGTAATGCTAATTTCTGGTAGCAAAATGAACATTTCTTTGGCATTCTAGATTAAACATTGACATCTGAAGCTTAGAAAAGACATTATGTGTTTCATTTTAAGCTTGTAACAGACATATCAACCTATAGTTTACATTGTAAAATTACAGTCCTACAGTGACTCCTTCAGTAAAAGGCCCTGGTTATCATCTGACAGAAATCCACTGGTTAGGCTTCCACTTGTGTTCAGTCAGTGACGTATTTAGGACTTTTTTCCTCACAAACTTTTTCCCACCCATGGGAAATCATAAAGTGATTGATTGATTATGCTGTCATTTTCTAATTATGTTGGTGGCTAATCGGACACGTTCAGACTTCAGTACGCCACCTTACATACTAACCAATGGGAGAGCTTGCTCAGCTATATATATAATCTTCTCAACAGGACCACCAGTGATGGTCTGCAATGTAGAATTAGTGACCTGACACGACTGGTTTCAGTGCAAATCCAACACTGTATCACATCTGCCCTCAATCCACGTGCTTCCAAAGTGGCTGCGAGTTCAGAACACACTTGGAGAGACTGCATGGCTCTAGGATAGGACAAAATTCTGGGCTCCTGCCTTATATTAGAAGGTTGGACCTCCATTTGAAGGACAAAGGGAAAAAGGCAAGATACTGAGAAATAGGGATGGTATATTGGTGTGAAAACACACCCTTTGAAAGCTTGCAGCGTCAAGAAAAAATGATTTGGAGCATTGCCAGAGAAGAACCATTTTTAGTTTCCTGATGAACTTCCTAAGGCTGGTTCTTTAAAGGGGTGTTTCCCATCCTGGCCCTGGAGGACCCCTCCCCTGCACATATTAATATTTTCCCTACTCTGACACACCTACTTCAACCTAGGAGAGACTTGTTAACATGCTGGTTGGGATCAGGTGAGCAGGGGTCACCAAAAAACAGAGTTGGGAAACGTTTTTTTAATGTTTTTTTAAATGTTTAATGAACATTTCACATAAATAGTAAGGCAGTTAAAGTTTTTAACTGGCACCATTTAGGAACCCTCACTTTTAAAAGTTATAGAAGTTAAGTAGGAGGAGCTTCAGGTATGGTCTTTCTGCAAAACTAGCAGTTTTTTCTAGCTCCAAACAAATGCAGTAGTATGCGGCATTAATGATACTTTATATTAGCATTCAATTAGAGAAACTGAATTCTGACATTTTGCATCCTTCGAATCCTCGTTGTCTTATTTGACAGGAGGCTACAGTACACCATCCACCACTCGGCTCACTTCCAACACAAAACCCATGGAAGGATGGAAGGGGAAAGAGAGAGAGTGCGAGGAAGCATGCTGACAAGGCAGAAACCTGCCCAGACTTCTGATGAGCCATCATTGAGGCTCCACTGCAGCAAGAGCTGTTGAGTAAGCCTGGCTTAACTCCACTCCTCTCACTGGAGTCGAATGTGATCCATCCATTATTTCAGACACACTCAGATGTATTGTTTAAGCAGTCAGCCGCTTTATCCACAGAAAAAACCCAATCGCTCCACAGTTTCGCTCTAATCCAGTTCCCAACTCACTTACCTAGCATATAAACGTTGATTCATTCAGAAATTTCTCTTTTGTTCATTAAAATCTGACTCCAGAGCATTGCCCACTCTAAATCAACATATGGAATTAGGGCTCTCTGTGTGCCTCTGTGTTTTCTATCACTACATGAAAGAAGCACCATGCTGCCTTAATTGCTGCATGCACTGAGAGGCATGTGGGTGGTCACATCCAGAATGCAATTCAGATCACCTAAGACTTATTATCAATTTGTTTCATCAAAGTAAGAAAAACGGGTGACAGACGCGTGGCATATATTCTTACTCAGTATGGTTGTTTGTTCATGTTTTTATAACAGAAGAATCTTTGTGTTTCTTTAAAAAATAGTGGCCTGTTTTCTGGGGATCTGTGAGGACTTGTTTTTTCTAAACAAAGATGCGACGAACAAAGATTCTTCTTTTCTTTTAATTGTCAGTTTTTACTTCCAAATGTATTGTAGAACTGATAGCAAAGCTCGACATATCTGTATTTATTGCATTTATAGATTGGAAAATTCTGTCTGCTGTCATCCCCATTACTATTCCTGTGCTGCACATCCAGACAAAGCAAGCATGGATAATCTGTCCAACAGTTTCTATATGACTCACTTGCTTAGTCAACAGGCGTTTTGCATGTGTAGATATTTCCGAAACCAATTCACAGGATTAATTTTTTCCTAGAGGTTGTCTCCTCTAGTCTTTGATATGTCACCAGAGACTCTGTTAATTAGGGTGATTTAGTGTTTGGCGGGGGGACATGCCACAGTAAATGCAAAATGATGTTTAAACCTGTCAACTGAAACGCAGAGCTTATCACAGTTCTTTATGTAGCTCTTTGACAACAACCTCCAATCAGGAATCAGTTTCCAGGCCAATGCACTGCAGCAATAGAGGCCACCGAACTTAAGTTATGTTCATGGAGACACTGTGGTCCTGGCTTAGTGGTCCTTTAATGGGTCTTAGGAATATTTTAGCAAAAAAAAATTCTTACAGTTTTCCCATAGTCATGACATGTTTGGTGTCTGAAGTTCTTTAGTTTTGTACATTTTTACATTTTTTGGTCATTATAGATTAAACACAGCCATCTGAAACCTGTAAAAGACATTCAATGTTGTATAAGAAACACAAATATAGAGATACTTCACCTTACATGTTGCATTTCTGGAGTAACTCCCACCACTGATTAACATCTGACACAAATTCAAATTCAGTTAGGCTGCACTCATACTCTCAATCAGTGATGGTCCCACACACTGTAAATCAAAATGTGATTCATTCATTCCACTGTCACTTCCTAATTGAGTGATTTTCAAACGAGGTGCATTTTTGCAATCTAGGCCAATAAAAATGTGTAAGTTGAGCTTTCTGGTGCATATGGTAATAAGGAAAAAAAACTCACTTAACACAGGAAAGGTGGTGCATTTTACTGAAAAATATAAGTGTGATCTGGCCAAAGTATATCCAATTAAAATCCGGATATGTCAAGTAGCTAAAGAGTAGTAACAGCTGTGCTGAACCTACATTTTATACATTTGAGGAAGTGCTATTGGTTATTTTAGTGTATGTCTTAGTAATCCATGATGCATTTGTGTGAGTGTGTGTGTGTGTGTGATGGTAAGCAGTAGTTTGACTGTGTACTGAAGCCTGGCTCCGCAGCCCTCTCTTCTCTCTGCTATCCATAACAGCATGAGACAGCAGAAATGTGAGCTGAGTGTTATAAATCAAACTCTCTCTCTCTCTCTCTCTCTCTCTCTCTCTCTCTCTCTCTCTCTCTTTCTCTCTCTTTCTCTTTCTCTCTCTCTCTCTCTTTCTCTCTCTTTCTTTCTCAATGCAACAGACACTGCACACATTCAGCTGGTGAATTTCTTACAGCTCTGCTGTTATTGGCTGGAAATGAGCTGCAGAGCATTGATACTCACCCACACACTCAGTGATAGAGGAAGTGAATTGGATCTTCTATCACTCTGTAGAACTCTGCATCTACTTTACAAACGGTCTGAATGAGTACGCTACCTGCCTTTAGCCCCTTGAACCTTCTTATTTAGTTTTTGACCTTAGGACAATTTAGTAACCAGTATTATTAAAGTAACTTTTCTTATACTGATATGCAAGGTATGTAGTTAGAGAGTGAGGAACTGTATTGTGGCCTTGTATACTGGGTGTGGATGAAGGCATGGATGCACCGTGTAGGACTTTTATTGTGATCAGCTTTGACTCCTATGCCACCTGAACCAGTGTGCTGTGACATGAAGATGACAAAGCTGACAAACCTTGATAGCTTGTGATCTTCTCTCAAAAAGAAGCCAGCCCTAATCCTGGAGGCCCACCTGCAATGCATAGTTTTGCATAATGTCAGCTGTAGTGTAGCCTAAACCAAAACACGAGCTGACTAGGTGGTTAAATAACTTACAAATACTTGAGGTCAAAAAGTACTTCAGTACTGAGTAACTTATGAAAAGTTACTCACAATTAGGTTCAGTCATATTTGGCAAACAATTCAACATTCTAACTTTCTAACTTTCAATGCTTCTTTATTTAAATAAGCACCATAATCATCAGGTTGACATTGCAGTTTACCTGCATTTGAAGGTGCATGTATTGATTAAAAGAGACTAAATAACTCAAGCTGTTAATTAAGCCGTAAAACATTGCATATTTTCAAAAATGTATTGCAAACCTATTTCAAAAACTTTCTATTTTCTATCCAGTAATTAAGTTTTCTAGACAGAAATGTATGCTTATAGTGTCACTAGCATTGTGTTATTGATTTTTGAATCAAAATGTATATATTGTGACATGTCTGCTCACAATCCAGAAGTCCACAATCCAATTGCAAGGCAATCCAGATGTCACCAACATAACACAGTCATTAACAAGATGAATAATTAAAGACCTGTCCAGGGTGTTTCTCCGCTATTTTCCCTGTAAGTGCAGGGATATGCTTCAGCCCCCCTGTGACCCTGGATAGGATAAGACACTCAAATAATGGATGAGTGAATAACTAAAAAGCAGATAACGTCTTTCGCACACATACTTGAGAAAAGTAATTATATTGTCATTTCAAAATTCTCAGGTATAAATCCATCAAGGGTATCAAAAAGATAAAGTGCCATAATTATGTTTTCATCTTGCTGTTCACATAGCTAGCATTGGTGTCACATAGCAATTTTTACTTTCTTTAAATTGATTTTAGAACTTTACAGATGTGTCTCCAATTGTAATTTCCTGGTACTAGCATAGCCGATCCAGTAAAGCAATTTCTTTAAGGCATTACCGGTTCTAGATAAAGACATCAGTACAGAACTTGAATAAAGACTTGAATCAGGACTACATCTTTGTTCACGCATAGAAGTCTCTTTGTTCCTCATTCTTTAAAATAAGGGTGCCAGAAAAGGTTCCTGGTGTGATGGCATAGACAAACCATTTTGGTTTTCTAAAGAACTTTGGATGGATGGTCCTAATAGAACCATATTTGTAAAAAAAAATGTGAAGAACCTCGTTAAAGTTTAAAGTACCTCCATGTAATATAAAGCTTCTTGTAGGAAACAAAATAAATAGAAATGTTTAGAAATTTCTTTATCTCTTTAAACGGTTCTATGCACTCACACCTCATTTACAATAATGGTTCTTTGGGGAATTCAAATAATTCTTCTATAGCGTCCCCTTAAAGAGCCATATGTGGCGTCGTTTTAAAGCCTGTACTGATTTGTTTTACATTCTTTAAGGGTCAAGTGCCCCCTGATAAACATTCCAGTCTCTCAGTATCAGTCTGACTCTGACCATAACTAAGTCTACTATATTGTAACTGTAGGCTGGTAGTACTTCTACTGCCATGTATGACAGACAGTGTGGCAGGCTGAACACGACCAAAAACCCTGAACTACTGTGACAAGTCCTGTCACTAAGCTGAACTGCGCCAGCAGGAGCAGCCAGGAAAGATGGAAGCGACTGCACTTGAAAGCCAGCTGCAGTGAGTAAAGTGTATGCTGACAGACAGCACTATCTGCAGATTCATCCTGTCTGCTGTCACTGGAGATCAGAAGGAAGGGCTTTACAGGCAGCTAGGTCGATTTATGACCACCATCATTGCAGAGGAAGAGCTATGGGTTATTTTAGTGTATGTGTGAGTAATCCATGATGCATTTGTGTATGTGTGTGAGTGTGTGTGTGTGTATGTGTTTCACAGCTTGGTTCTGGCGCATTAGCGGATAGTGACTTGATGCTAGTTGATTGCTGCCACTTGACAGCTGGCCACTCAGTGGGCAGTAGACGAACAAACAAGTAGAGAGCCAAGCTTATGCTGTTATTTCATTGGCATCGTGATATCACAGACCACCACTTACTTAAGGGTGAATAATAAATATATTTGTTGTATTACATGCCTTCTATCCACATATTTTTATTTCCTTTGCACTGATGACATCATTCACACATGTCTGAGATCTCAATGGGTTTTGCAGCTCAGACCCAGTCTGAAAAAATCTTTTTTCTCAACTTCTAGAATGCATGCATTCATCAGATTCACCAGGTGTATCCATTTCCTTGTCTCGGGTATAAACCATATCTTTTTCAAGTTCCTGTATCTACCTGTTATGTTTAGATTCCTGTCATTAGCATCTTAGTATTGTCATGTTTTTATCAGTTCGTAGAAATAAAGTCTGTGTTTACGTTTAACTCTGCCCTTGTCCTCCATTACCATCACTTGTTACAAAATGACCGACCCTACCATGAAACCAGTAAACCCAGACTTTATTTATGTTAAGTGTCTATAGGAGGACAACTGGGCCAGACAGGGAAGAGAGGCCGCTCCCCAGAGTGGCCACAAGCTACTCGACTGGCTACAGCTGCTCTGCTAGGTTAACGGAGCTGAACAGGGCCACTCTGAGGGGAATAGAGCCAGCCTTTCCCCCAGACACATTGCATGGGGATGCCACCAATGCCCAAGAGGTGACCAGGGAGTGTGGTGCGTTGTATAGTTGCGCTGAGGAGGCTGAGAGCAGCTCTGAGTCTGAGGACACTGGGCTAGCAGCTGGACTTCCACAGCAGCAATCCTCAAGCAACATCATAAAAAGGCGTTGCCATGGTGGCTTCCAGCCTCAGGCCCTCTGTTCCAGCTGCGGGTGAAATAGCAGTGCTGGCTCTTGGCCCTCCTGTGTCACCCAGCATACTGAAGGATGACACTGGTCTGGCCTTGGGCTTCACTGTGCCGGCATTGCCTATAAACTGCTCCGCATTCCTGGCTTAGTTTGTGGTACCAAACCCAGACATGTCAGGTTGCCTAGCATCCTAGATGATGCCCCTCAACGGGTGTTCTAACTGTTAGGACCCCCTGGTGTTACAGAGTCTGACTAATAGGCGACTCGGACAAGGCAGGGTTAGTAGCAAACATCCTCGCCCTCACATTTGGCTGCAGAAATGGTGACTAGAGACAGTAGTAACCAGGAACAATCCTGTAAGAGAAGAAGGGGAGGAGAGCAGGAGAGCATGTTACAACCTGTGCTACAGCGCCATCGTCCCCTAGTCCTCTGGAGAGCCCTTTGATGCCAGCTTTGCCCACTACTTTGGTGGGCACTTCTTCACTGGTGTCTCCTAGTGCTCCAGACAGCACTTCTCCGCCAGCACCGCCTGCTGTTCTGGAGAGCTGCTCATCGCCTCAGACACCACTTTTGTTCAGGAAAGCTGGTCATCTCACCCGGTGCCACCTGCTGTTCAGGAAAGCAGCTCATCTCTGCTGGCTCCACCTGCTGTCCTGGAGAACTGCTCGTCACTGCACCCACTGCTGCTTTAGAGGGCATCTCCTCGCCAGCACCACCTACTGCTTCAGAGGATGCCTCCTTACCAGCGCCACCTGCTGCTTCGGAGGACACCTCCTCAACAGCTCTGCCCGCTGCTTCAGAGAAAGTCACCTTGCCAACACCACCTGCTGCTTTGAAGACTGCCTCCTTGCCACTGTGACCTGCTGCTTCAGAGGATGCCACACGCTGCTTCAGACTTCAGAGAAAGCAAAGTCGCCCCTAGTGCCCCCTGCTGTACAAGAGAGCTTTTAGCTAATGCCAACACCCCTGTCTCCTAGTTCCTTGTCATCAGCATCACTGTCTTCTGGCTTGGTCCTGCTGTTCCAGAGGGTTTCCTGTTGCCATTGGTGCTCCCTGTAGTTCTGGAGGGTTTCCAGTCTCCTGGTCCCAAACAGCTGGCCCTGCAGTCTCCTGGTCCCGAGCAGCCGGCTCTCCAGCAACATGGCCCCACCTAGCCGACAGTCTTCCAGCTTCCTGGTTTTATGCTGATAGCTGCCCAGGCCCCTCAGAGTTTCCTGGTCCCGTGCCACTGACTGTTTGGTCCCCTGGCTCCTCGTCACCAGCCTCAGATTCCCGAGGCCAGGTTGGGAAGACTACCCAGGGTTTGGCAACCTCCTCTACCAGAGACCAAGGCATTTCGTATGTAGTCTTAGACCCCGTACATCCTCGAGCCCACCAACTTTACCTGCTCTAAGACCCTAGACCAAATATGGAACTTTTCATATTTGGAACCAAATATGAAAAGGGATTTCATATTTGGTTCCATCCATTAAGTTTGTACATCTTCCTGTTCCAGTCCCTGTCTCTGTACACATGAAAATTGCTGTCCGTGTGTCGCCCTTTCTGTCAGACCCTGTCTGTGTAGTTGTACCAGATGGGGTCACCGCCTCTGTCCTGGTCCCTGTCCGGGTTGTGGTTCCCCTAGCTCTAATGTGTCACCTTTTCTGTCCCCTGGTGCGTCCCAGATCCCTGTTCCTCCTTGACACCCCATTCACAAGTCACTTAATGTTTATTCTGAGTTTGTTTCTGTTCTCCTGTTTTCTTCCTGTTCTTTCCTGCCCCTTCCTCTGGGCCATCTACCATGATTTGATTGCTTGCGCCTCAGGAAATGTGCCCTAGAGGGGGAGTTCTGTCACATCCTGTCCTGGTTCCTCCCTCTGTCTGAGCATGCATTTTCCTCCACACATGTTTTTTTGTTTTTATTCACATGCTCTGCCCTAGTCCTGCCCCTCTGATAGTGGATCCACCTGTTATCTGTGTTCCCACTCTCCTTCCCCAGGTGTTTCCACATCCTTGTCTTATGCATATATACCCATGTGTCGGTCATTTGTAACCCATATCCTAGTGGTTAGGGCGTTCGCTCTGCAATCAGGAAGTCATGGGTGGTGGTGGCCTAGTGGGTAGGATACTTGCCTCTGGACCAAGAGGTCATGGGTTCGAATCCTACCTTCAGCAT
>JBBPCZ010000142.1:24952921-24990945 GCA_037974445.1 Brycinus macrolepidotus | reverse complement strand
AGTGTGAAAAATGTGAAATTCTTTCTCTGCATGTAACCCATTAACCAAATGAAGCAGTGGGCGCAGTGTATGGTGACGGTACCTTGCTCAAAGGTAGCTCAGTGGTGTCACTGGCAGGCCTGGGATTTGAACCCATGATCTTCCAATAGCGGGGGCAACTCCCTAACCACCAGGCCACCAGCTGCTCACACAGTTTTAAATAAACAGTTTCATTTGCATATTCAATTTTTTTGCAAAAAATTATTTAACAAGATAAAGCTTTATAAGTAATCAGCCAGCAAAGATTGATTCTAAAATTTATTGCTTTAAAAATGAGACAGTGTCTGATCTTGAAGGAGAAGAGTAAACAACAGAAAGAGCTGCTTTTTTTGCACAGACATTAAAGGGTTAACAGCTCTTATCTTTCACCTGTATAGCTATCAGACACTTTTTGATCTCACCTCTGTTCTTTAGGAGTAGACAGCACAGCACTGACTCATGTTGGAACTGCATTGCTGGCTTGCCTGCAGGCTGTATGTCTTACGCTGCAGAGCAGGGTGTGTGGTTTGGAGTGTGTGAGGGTACTGCATAGCTCAGCGGCTTTCTGACCTTCAGCATCACTATTTCACTCTCAGTTCTCAAAAATTACTGCTTGCACCATCAGTAACATTTAATTGGACACCTTCATATATTCTGAAATAAATTTGAATATCATTAAAATGTAATAATACTATATAGAGTGATATAATCATGAGATATAATACTGATTCCTTAACAATAATTTCTGATATCTTTTCATAAATTACAACCCAACCAGAAATGATTGTGAAGTGCAGGACATGTCTACAGTGTTCACACATACTATTTTGTTCATATTATATGTGTACATTTTAAGACATTATATGTGTACATTTAAAGAATATAAGGAATAAGATCATTAAGCGATTTATTGATAATTATTAGTGAAATGTATTGTTTATTATTGCTTTTGATGGGCTTCTCACATGTGAAAACCCCAAAGGAGATTAAAGTCTATGTATTTGAATGCAATGTCATTAAAGTCCCTGTTGGTGTAATGGTCAGGCGTCCCAATACTTTTGTCCATATAGTGTAGTTTGGTGTACACATGCTGTTGGACCTTACTGAAACAACGATTATATAAACATATATTGCCCAGGCCGCTCCCAGCCCCGCCCCATTCTTTACTAAAACGCGCCTCTAAAGACCAGTCTGGTAAATGCTGATGCTGTAACACCTAAAATCAGAAGTTCAAAGAGAAGAGTGAAATTTTACCCATTTCTTAAACCAAAGATACAAGAGAACAAGAGTTAGATGTGGATTACACAGTATGGAAAACTAACTGATTACCAAATAAACCTAAGGAACAAATCACACAGCTAGCATGTGGTTAAGTTAGCTAATTGACAAAGCTAACTTAATTAACAGCTGATAAACAATTAATTTAATTTCTTGTTGAATTTATCTAACAGCTGCATAAAGCCATGACATTGGTATAAAGTACAGTACTGTATTTGAACCAGGCTATAGGAGTGTTTGGGCAGAGACTTGCGTGGAGTGTTATTTGTGGCATGGGTCCTGCTGAAAGGGAACTTGAAAGGTAAAGAAATGTTGGCTCTGTATTAATGTGCATGATTATCTTAAGAAAAGTGGATATTTATTTATTTTTTATGTTTGATGTTGGTCAGAAGGTAGAGGAGAGGGACACTAGTTTTCTTGTGATTTCTTTAAATCAAATAATCTATTTTATATAGTTTATAATTTAGGGCAGGTGGTGGCCTAGTGGTTAGGTAGTTGCCCCTGTGATCAGAAGGTCATCAGTTCAAACCCCAGGACTACAAGCAGCACCTCTGAGGTACGCTTGAGCAAGGTACCATCCCCACAGACTGCTGCCTGGGTGCTGTGTACCTGGCTGCCTGCTGCTTCACTTGGGTGAATGGGTTAAATACAGAGAAAGAATTTCGCGCTGTTCATGCTGTAGTGTATTCACGTATGACAAATGGACACTTTACTTTTTAAAAAAATGTATAGTTTATCACACTTCGCTAGAACAAGCGAAGACAAATACAGGAAAGAAAATGTACTTTTACACTAACATGTTATACAATTGTATTTGGATATTCTATTGAGTAGAATTGTGTCATGATGATATGTTCTGTGTATCACACTAGCTGCCTGCCAGCTGCTTAATATTTGCATAAACCCACAACCATGTACATCCTGTCCTTCTTACTGGTCCTAAAATAACCGACAAGCTGCCCCTTGAACACATTAATTGCCACTCCATGGCCTGACTTTTATTTTCACCCCTTCGAACACTCGTCCCCTCTGTCCTAAAAAAACACAGCTTATAAAACGAATAGTTCTGGTCCTAAACTCTGATTGGCTTACACTGTGTAGGACTGAGGTGCATTAGTTAAGTGGCCTGCCAGAAAACACTGTCCTTCTTTGCCCTTTGCTATAAACAGTTGCTCCATCTGAACCTTCCTGCCTTTACTGCATGGTGCTTTGCAGTAGCTGGAGCTTTCCCTCCTTGCCAAGGAGAGTGGTTCAAAGTGTTGACGCTTCAGTTTATGTCTCCCTCCTTCTCAAATGTTTTATTACCACATCTGCTAGATTTAATATTGGGCCTGGTAAAATTCCACCTCACTGGATGTGGAACGGTTGGGCAGGCAATAAGAAGGCCAAAGGAAGCATGTTGCTAGAGCAGTAATATTAGAAGTAAAGTGTGTATTAACTCAGTGAACGAGGGCTACTACTGTGGCCCTTCATAGTTTGTTCTTTCATTTGACAAACAGACCTCAGCAGTACTGCTGAAATTTCAAATAAACCCATGCTACTGCTCTGTATTCTGCTACTGTAAGCTGATTATACTGTCTCAAGCACAGACCAGATTACATACATGGCAGTTCATTTTTTTGTAAATGTTTTCTATACATAATACTGCTACAAAAAAACCTATATTTTTGAGTGATACCACTCTTGATATAGCATTATAGACAGTACATCACCCAACACTGAGTGCTGAGTTTGGAGACTGTTGGTGTTGGAACAAAACCTTGTATGTCCATTTTTGCTGATTTTTATTTTTTGACATAATTTGAAAATGCCAGCTGCCCTTTACATTGTGTTATGATGAACAGCCCAACAAAAATGGTCTGAAATTACTTCAAATAAAATCCACCATAATAAGTTAAAAATGTTTTTTGCAGTGGCACAATGGGTACCACTGTTGCCTCACACCTCCAGGGTTGCGGGTTCGAATCCGGGTCCTGGCCTTGTGTGTGTGGAGTTTGCGTGTTCTCCTCATGGTGGCGTGGTTTTTCTTCCGGGCTCTCCGGTTTCTCCCACAGTCCAAAGACATGCGTGTCAGATGAATTGGGGATTCTAAATTGACCGTAGGTGTGAGTGAATGGTGTGAGTGTGTGCCCTGCGGTGGGCTGGTGCCCCGCCCAGGGTGAGTCCTTGCCTCGCGCCTGTAGACCCCGGGATAGTCTCCGGGTACCCGTGACCCTAGTGAGGATTAAGCAGTTACAGAAAATGAAAGAATGAATGTTTTTTACTGAATTCTTGGGAGTTTCCTTTAGCACTATGCTGTTTTGTAATTAGATGTTGTCCAAATAAAGTAAAGTGGCCCCTTATAGTCACGTGTGAACACACCACAGCACAGCACACAGTGTGAACAGTGTGAAATTCTTTCTCTGTATTTAACTCATTCACCAAGTGAAGCAGTGGGCAGCCAGGAACACAGCGCTCGGGGAGCAGTTTGTGGGGACGGTGCTTTGCTCAAGGGTACCTCAGTGGTGCCACTGGCAGTCCTGGGATTCAAACCCACGACCTTCTGATCATAGAGGTAGCTCCCTAACCCCCAGCTGCTCCAAAAAGTCCACTTTTAGTTGGACTAGGCCTATAACACCTAGGCCCCAGACCAACACCCTAACCTCTCAACCATATCATTATTAACAGTTCATATACTCTTTTTATGATGTGACAATACACTTATTGAATTGTCACCTGAAATGAAGGGGAGATGAAGGTAGGTCTCCATCTGCTGGTGGTTCTAAGCTTCTTCAATCCAGAGTAGTCTTGAGCGTTCCTTTGAGGATCCCTTTATTGAAGCCACAAACCTGCTAATAGAAGACAGCCATGACCCAGTTTTCTCCTAAGGCACTAGTCTGCTTTAAAACAGCCTTTCACTGCTGAATACAGTTCAGATTAAGTGAAGAAATTGTGAGAAGTGACTCCTGGCTGTTCACTGTGACAGCAAAGCTGTCCTGAATTCTAATTTGTTTAAAGATAACGGTCAGTCTTAAAATGCTTTGCTTTAGCATCTCTATCTCCTTTGGTAATGCCTTATTTAACTTTGCTGCCTCCAAAAGAGAATATGTGCAGTGGTGCCCAAAGGAATCAGGCGTGTGAAGTCAAAATTGATTTTGATGTACAGTGTGGAGAACATTACAGAACATCATACGGAATATCTCTATATTCTGGATGTTTCTTGGGTATTTCTAGCCAGATGTGCTTCTTCATGCTGGAGTACATTCCTCTTAAGTATGCTTGATTTGTTTGACCACTATAACACAGATAAAAAAGACTTTCCTGTGCGTATTTTTATTAGCTTTTGCGGTACAATTGGCCCATTCCTCTGAGCAAACCGTCTTCAGTTCCTCAAGGTTACAAGGGTCCCTTTGTTGGATGTTTAGACACCAGATGCAATTTGCACAATATATTTTTTTTATTTTAGCAGAATTAATTTGATTTTTTTTATTTTTACTTACATATATTTCAATATATACCAGTATACTTTTCTCCTACGAATTTTATTTTTTTTACATGTGTTTAATTATGTGTAACCCGCCCCCCTGGTAAGGATGAATGAAGGATGAATGAATGAATTAATGAATGAATAATGTGTTAGTATGCATACATTACATTCATATTTAAGTACAAAGTCAAAAGACACATGCATTTAATTCAATATATGTGTAATAAATAACAAAAGCAATATTCACAAAGAACAAACTGGACTGATTTCTACACTGATGACTTGTTATACAGACTTGTTATGTCTCATTCAAGAATGATGATTTTCTTTTTACCTAGGTATCATGCAGGGTTCCACAAGCTATTTTTACAGGCTTGCCTAATCTTTGATTGCACCTTTAGTCTGTGTTCACTGAGGAATATGTAAATGCAAAATGTATCTCCAGATTTTCAGAAGCTGTCTTTGAAGACCATGAGCATGTGTGTCACCTTCTATTCTTCGGAAAAAAGAAGTGAATGATAAAGTGCATGAATGGCTGTATAGATGATTTTGTTCAGAACAATTTCTAAACAAGTATTATTTTTGCTATTCCAAGAAAATGCCATTTTGTTACTTTCATCTAATACTCAAAAATATTTAAGTAACCAAACCTTCAGAGAAATTAATATTTTTCTAATCAGAATCATTATTGACTATTTTTCTCCAAGCAGTTTTGACTATTTTTCCAATCATTTGGGCAGACAGTGTATAAGGCATTAGTCATTGTGAAATGTCCTAAAGTAGCACATAGATAATCTGGTGACGTGAAGCTTGAGTGTATTTTATTCGATTAGTGTCTTCTTACTAGCCACACTGTCTCCTGGTATTAGACCTGTCTGTGACATTGGATTTCAATCAGCAAAAAGTAATTTGTAAAATGACTTTGAGTTCGTCCTGAGCAGCAATTTAATGATGCTGTGGACAGGAAAGAGGAAGAAGACCTGCTGAGGTGAGTGAAGGAATCACAGTCGGAAATAAAGGGATAGCACAGGCATGCAGAACTTTGTGTTACAGTGCTGCCATCTGCTGGTCAGAGCTTATCAACATATTGTCCCTGTCAGAACAAATTCATACACTATATGGACAAGAGTATTGAGACACACCTCTTAATTATTGAATTAAGGTGGCCCCTTACTTCCAGGGAAGGGCAGTCTTAATAGGGGGCAACTCAATATTAAAGTCTATGTATTTGGTTAGGGCGTTCGCCCTGCGATCAGGAAGTCGTGGGTTCGATTCCCAAGACCGCTAGGCACCTCTGAGGTACCCTTGAACAAGGTACCGTCCCCACATACTGCTCCCTGGGCGCCGTGTTCCTGGCTGCCCGCTGCTTCCCTTGGTGAATGGGTTAAATACAGAGGAAGAATTTTGTGCTGTTTACACTGTGTGCTGTGGTGTGTGCACGTATGACCGAATGATCACCATCACTTTAATCCAAGTCCCTGTTGGTGTAATGGTCAGGCGTCCCAATACTTTTGTCCTTATAGTGTTTCCAAAAAAGTAACTTCACCGAAGACTGAAAAGGTTCCTAATTTTTAATGTAAGAATAATGTAATTGTCTCTGTCCTGATTTGGTTCTTTATTCTCAGTAGCTTAGAAAACTTAGAAAAACCCAAATCAAGCAGAAGCAGGTGAAATTATTTTTCACAGAATATTCAGGTCTGTCTTTGTCAATCCTGCGTGTAGAGACTGAGAGTGTGAGTGGGACCAAAGCTGCCGGCCCCTCCTCCCTCACGCCTCCATGTATCCTGAACCCAACACGGACTCTCCTGCTCGCCTCTCCACCAAACAGACCGGCTCCCCGGGCATGATCTACACGTGAGAAACATCACACACCTACACAAAACAATCATACAGCACTAAATCGCAATGCAGAAGTTCTATGAGTGAACCACTAAGCACTGTCCTAGCTTAAACCAGTTCAGTGTGAATGCATGGATGTTACCTCTGTACTTCGTCTGTGTGTTGCCATCTTAGAATCTGTATATGAGAAATTTGGTCATCTAATAAAGAATAACACCAAACCAACAATAAACAGGTGCAAACATTGGCCAAATACGTTTTTTTCAGTGTGATGCACATCAAGTAGTTTGTCACTGAATACCCAATGCAAAACGTTCAAATAATGGTGAACTAGAACGATATTGTTTCTGTTGAAAACAAAAACTCCAAAGGGTATCTTTCAGTGTACGTTAATGTGGAGAGTTTTTGTTCCAAGTTTTTGGCCACCTCCATTGGTCCATTTGTCACAAAATCTTCATACAATGTAAAGGGCACCTTATAATTCAATTTATGTCAAAAAATGAGAAAAAAAAAGAAGTTTTTTTTGTGCCAGCCAATATAGGAAGTCATTTAGCCCTGAAGGCCTAGCCAGGATAAATATTATAGACTTACATTCCTCTTAAAGGACAAAAGAGAGATAGCAGTGCATATCCCGCTGTATCAAGCTTGTACTGATGTGTGCTTCAGCCTCTGTTATGGCTCTGGATACCAGATCAATGACTTCTGCCTCATATCTGCTCTGGTCTTGGTTCATGCATTCTTCTTCTAAAATTCAGTCAGATTCTGAATGTTGATTTTCACAGTGATGCTGCAACCATTCATGTTTCTTTGTGGTGGATAGATGTACTCAAATGTAATGCAAATACTGAAATAGCTATGGCCCTTTAAGTTGTTCTTTATACACTAGTCTTATCACATTAAATGCTTGGTTAAATGCAAAATTTATGGGCAGCTGGTGTCCTGGTGATTAGGGAGTTGCCCCTGTGATCGGAAGGTTGTGGTTTTGAATCCCAGGATTGCCAGTGGCACTACTGAGGTACCCTTGAGCAAGGTACCGTCCACACACACTGCTCCCCGGGTGCTGCGTCGCTGGCTGCCCACTGCTTTACTCAAGTGAATAGATTAAATACAGAGGACTCAAGTAATTTCCTCCGGGATCAATATAGTATATAAAATAAATAAAAAATATAATTTTCACAATGCTCACTCTCTGTTTCTCTGTCCTGTTTCCCTACGTTCTCTGTTGCAGTGCTCGATATGGGAGCCCAAAGAGACAGCTTCAGTTTTACAGGTACTGTAACCTTCCTGTTAGTCTCTCTAACCATTCACACAAATTGCCACTAAGTCACAGTACTGTTATGGTGCTTAATCATGGGCGAAGGATCCATGTTGAAATCAATTTTGCCAAACCGAAATGCTCAGTGTCTTCTTATCATGTTGTTCATGGTCAGCAAGTAGTATTCGCTGTCAGTGAGGATGATGACATACACTTGACATACATTTGGTATCTACACAAAGTCAAAGAGCAGTGTAATAATTTCATGAGAACACTTGCTGAGTCATTTGATAGCACACTTAAACATTTAAACACCCTCCTGCCAGCAGGCCTCTCGCTCTGGAGAGGGGAGAGAGTAGCTGAGACAGCTGGTGGCCAATGGTTATGTGAGTTTTATATTTAGGGTGGATGTGACATCATTGGCAAATGGTCTGCGCTGAATAATAGATATGCCTTTTTTCAAGGCAAGCCAGAAGTCTTTAGTTAGAGCAAAATACAGCACAGGAGATGAAGATTTAATGCAGGGGAAACATTAATTCTTGCAAGTGGTGCTGTCTTGAACAGAATTTCTTTATTAATGTTGACATTTTCCAGATACGTTTGTCTTAATCCGCTGTGTGGTTAAGCGGCTTGGAGCTGTGGTACATTTAGCCATGTTTTCAGCCTCTCACCTTGTCCCTACCTTCACTGGACGCTGCTGTTGATAAGTAAATCATGAATCCTCTGTAAAGAGCAGCTGTGCAGGACACATCTGTATGTGGAGTGCTTTCATGTCTGCTCTCACATGTAATCTGTCTTTTCTACTCACAGCTTCCATACATCATTAATTAAGCTGTAGTCCCAGGTTTTTCTAAAGGCACACACCAAGGCACATCAGCCTGCAGTATGTTGCCTTTTCGACTGTATAACCGTGTAACGTTTGCTATATAATGGTGGGTTTGGAAGATACTTTTTTTTTTTACAGCAGCCCTCAGTATGATGTGGCCTTTTTCTTCCTCTGCTTTGGTCCAGTCTTTCTTAAAGCTGGACCAGGAAGTTGTACTGTAAAACACAATGCTCTTATGTGACATGACACGTGCCACATTGTAGCACCTGAGGCTTCGGTGTGCCCTGCCACTTGCTCTCTGTCCGGCCAGTAGTGGACTTCCACGCTGTAGATCTGTTATGTTTGAATATTATACATATGTGAACCACAGAACAAGCAAAAATAGCTTTTAGTCCTCTGTCTTGTGGTACAACAATCAAAAGCTTTTAAAGCAAAAGCCTTTTGCATTATTTAGACTGCGCTGTACTTGTCATGCTCGGCAGGGCACGCTTGCTCTGTGGTTGGTGCAAAAACAGATTTTCTGGGTGGCATTAACCATGAGAGGCGGGGCTTCAACCAGCAGAGGAGTGGGGGTACTTTTTCGTGCCACATTAACTGTAGTAAGCTCTTGTTAGTTAGGCCCTCCCAGTTTGAGGGGCTGAAATAAACTAGTCATTATTTTGCTGATCTTTATTGACATTCTAAATGAGCAGCGTGGTGCAAAACCCCTACATGAGTCGCCCACCGGCGAGTAACCGGGTAAGTACAGGAGGGCTTATCCTGCTGGGGGATGATGCATGGGGATGCTGCACACTCTCACAACCCTGTTCCAGGCTATAGCTGCCTGCAGATGAGGGTGCACTGCACTGGGGCAAGGAAAACGAGTCTACAGACACATACTATCTGACTCTAAGCTGCAGCCTTGATGTTATTTTTCCTCAGAGAGAAAAGAAAGGCTTGCTTTTTAAAATGTTGAGTGTGTTTCTGGCCTCTGTAAAGCTGTACAGATGTAAGGATGAAGTCAGTCGTTGCAGAGAAGGAAAGAACCCTTTTTATGGACTGTATCAGAGCACAGTAGATATAGAGCAGCCGGAGCCCTTCAGTAAACTAATGTTCATTTGGGAGGAGTTGAAGCCATACAGCTTCTAAAAAGGTTGAATTTTCTTCTTCTGTCTTCCTTCTTCCCGTGTCTCAGGTGTGATTTCAGTACAGATACAGTTAATAAGGCCTTGGTTATTTGGCCGTGTTAGTCGTATGAATGATATTGACAGTGCATGTTTGGTTCCTTTGATTATGTAATTCCCTGCTCAGGGAAGCCTTTGTTTTCTATTTAATGGCTTTTTTGCGTAACTTGTCAACAAAAATATCAGTCATCTTGACACATTGTAACACATTAATAATAAAAGTGCATTGTAGAAAGCCATTGTGCATCTTCTGATCTGTGCTTAGATTTAAAACTTAATGCACTGTGCTGCATTTGAGTCATAATCAAATACTGTCAATTAAACTCTCTTAAAGAGCTCAAACAAGCTTGGTTCTTCAATAGCAGGGTCCAGTATTATTCCCAAAGGGCAAGTGTGGCTGCAGATTTCAACTGCATGATGAAGATAGATAGCAATCAAATAAACTGAGCTAATAAAAAGCTGAAGCTACACTGGCCTTTTGTGGATAAGATTAGACGCTACTGCTCGATGGCATCACTCCTAAGAACCTTTTTTTCATTTAAAAGTGTATGATATGGTATTGTTACCTTTAGGAGTGTAACAATGCACACATTTCTCAGTATTCTATGTGTTGTGGTTTCTGCACCACAATACGATACATTTTCAAAACAGATTAGGGATGTAATGATACACATATTTGACATACATGACATTTGTTTTTTGTGTCAGAAGTCAGGATTCAATTTCTAATATTTTTAAAATGTTTTTGACTATACATAGCCCTGTGATTTTATATCACACAGATTGGTTTGGCTCAGATTAACAAAAAGTTCGTAAATTTCAGTCATGTTTATGTCTACACAATAAGCCCCGCTACCCCTATTTTACACTGATAGGATGCACCCAGGTGGCTGCTTTTGATAATAGTTAGAGATTTTCATGAATTATGGTAAATGAGATGCTCAGAATAAAGCTAGGGGCATATTATTACTTTCTTTGATATTAATCTCTACTACATTATGGAAACTGGGTACTACTACATCATGAACATTGGGTACTTGGCTCTAGAACTGCATACTTTATTAGGTATTAGTGTGTGATCTGGTCAGTCTAAAGTCACACGTTGATATGCAACTTTTGAACACAGTGGAGGGATCTGAAAGGATGTTTCACTTAAAGCCAACTAAACCCTCAGAACCCTCTGTCTGCATGCCAGTCACTAACCTTTGGCCCATGTCACTGAAGAACAGACTGTCTGCATGCTTGCAAGTGGGTATGCCAAGATTGTCATTCAATCCTACTTTAACACAGCCCACAAAGTAAAAAACCCTGCTTTGATGAACTGTTTTGTTGTGTTGGATTCATCCAAAGGGAGTTGAGAGGGGCACCGTTAGGTCTAATTACAATGCATGACAATGTGTGGTGTTGTGTGGCAGAAGAGCCAGAAGGTGCTATTTAAAGCTAGGTCTCTGTCCACGTGGTCCTGCTGTCTGTCCTGCCGTCCTGAGTTCTTTCTTCACTCCTGAATTTGCCTGTGTGTGTGAGAGACACTGCATTGTCGGGTCCCGGGTCACTCTGGAGGGTGAGTTGCAGGTGGGGCATGTTTGCAACTCACAGGAGCAGCCTGACTGAGCTGCGGGTGGTGGGCCATGGAGGCCGCCGCCTCAGCCGTCAGCAAAGTTTCCCTTGCGACCCCCCGCAGATCCCCAAGCCGACGGCACCCACGAGTGGGGTGCGCAGGAGCAGCAGTGTCAGTAGTGGCAAACTACTCTCGCTCTCCTTCAGTGAGAGCATGCGAAGCGACATCGACCGCTACCTGTCCGAGCAGGGCCTGTACCCACTGCGGCAGGGCCCTGGAGAACAGGCTGAGATGAAGGGACTCAGGGAGGTACGAGCCGCAGCCCAGTTCAAGAACCTGGAGGACTTCCTGAGGACCAATGGCGTGACCCTGCAGGAGTGTGTGTCCTATCAGACTGGCATGAGGTACAGGTAAGGAACCTGAGGCAGAATGCAACAAAACAGCTGACTTTTAAAAGGGACTGCTGCTGAAAGTGGATGGTACTGCTTTGCTCAACAGGTGCCAGAACTCCTTGTCTTTGCAGTCTCACAGGTGCTCTTGGTGTCAGTCTATCTCTGAAAAATTCTGCAGTTTCCTCTCACTTTGCTCCTGTCACAGGGCCACAGTCAATCGAGATCCATTTGTGTAACAACAACTGGTGTCATTTGCAGTAAGGAATGTGGGGACATGTCTTCACCGTATCTTATGAATCTTGTCCTCAGCACTTCTTGCTGAAGAGGCAAAACGGAGCATTTCAGTATGCAAAGGTTGTTTTTTTTTGTAGTCTGCTTAAAACAAAGGCAGAAACCAATCTATATGTGTGTAAAACAGTTCTTGGACCATGCAGAGGGATAGAGTATCCAGCTAGTCCTAACCGTTAAACTAATACCTTCACAATAATGATTAGACTAGTAGATTTAAACATATTTCCTTTGAGTTTGTAGGGCTTATCCTAATGCTGAAAGTGAGTTCATAAAAGCTGTAGTTCTCACTTTCATTTCAAATTCAAAATTCAATGGAAAACAGTCAGTGTCTGATCCAAGGGTCATTTGAATAAGTTATATATATATATATAAAGTTATAAAGAATTGTTTTGTTCTTTATGTTGTAGCTGGAATTAATATTCTGATACATGTTACTGTTAAGAGTCTTACTGTGTAACACTGTGTACTGTTGGTGTGGTCTAACATTTAATTATCTATCATCTATCTATCATAGCACTGTGGCATAGTAAAGCGGGCTGTCATTGAGGGTAATATCTTTGATCATTTTTTGGGGTATTCAAGGTGGAGTAAATCTCGATTAAGAACTTGGTTGGTAAGGGAGGTAAGTTTGCTAGTAATTTGGAGGACGGTGAATCTAGCTCAGAATTTCCTTCACAGATCCGCCACACCGCCTTTCATTTGGTCTGAAATGAGGTTTTGCAGGGTGGCGGTGTTTGCTGTCTGTTTTAGGGTCACTGCTTCACAGCCCACTGCTTCACTTGGTGAATGGGTAAAACGCAGAGAAAGATTTTCTCACTGTTCACACTGTGTGCTTTGGTGTGTTTACGCGACTATAAGGAGCCACTTTACTTTACATCAATTTTAAGAACCTGTGTTTCAAACACTAGAGTAAATGGCTCACACACAATAGGAGTTCATATGTTACAAATGTTAATTTAGGCTGATATGGAACCTTTATTTTATCAATCTGTCATTAGAGCCTTGTTTAAAAAGCATCGTCATTAATAAAGGACAGGCCCTGCATCTCTTTTAATCATAAAGCAAGAACACAGATTTTTTTTATGTACTAGGGACCTGCCACTGCAACAGTGGACTGGGAACTGAATGTGAAGCTTGATGGACATGGGGCCGGTGCAAGGCCTTACTTATAATAGAGTCAGTGTTGGTTTTCTTAAATTAAAGGTTAAATAAACAAACAGTTAGTGGATATGCGATCACGAGTGGACTCTGTTTTAGACTAAGACCACCCGTTTGAACATGGTGCTCAATGTATGTTATAGTGTAGTTTAAGGAAGCAGCCGTTTAAAACCAAAATAGAGTATGTTCTCATCTCCCAAGTGTTGCTCTGTCTCTGGGACATATTGACATATGTTGGAGACCAATTGTTTTTGTATTAATTTTTATTTTTGTTTTACACTGTGTTCATTTCAGTGGGTTCAGTTTTACTGTTTTTTTTACAGTGTATGAAATGACCGTCCTGAAGTTACCCACTGACCAAAATTTGAAAATGAATGCATGGTGTAGACACAGCACTACTTTTTTACTTTTTGTGTGAAAGTTTAGTCATTTTCTAAAAATCATGTTATGACTTCATGGGATTAATTAAATGTTTAAATGATATGTTAATAGAAATGATAAGAATTTCTATTTAACACAGTTCAAACAACGAAAAAAAAGTACTAATTTACTTGTGTCACAATAGGACAGTGTCACGTGAAAGGACGTAGATGTGTGAAGAATAATACTGAAAATTTAATAATAAAATGGAAAATTGTAAAAATCATGACAAAGAAGCATAGTTGTAGTTGTAGTATTTTTAAAACAGAAATGAAATGAATGAAATATTGTTAATAACAGTATGCATGCAATATGACAGAAACATTTTATATTTCAGAGACTTCATTGTAGTACCTTGTCTTTTTATGTTATATTCTGAAGAATTGTGCTCTTAAGTGTCTAGTTTATTAGGTCCACAAGGGTCGTGTTCCTGCACTTACTAGCGCTTTTCTTCATTAAACCAACCATATGTGCGCAATTCTCTAAAACAGCAAAATCAAAAGCCCAGATTATTTACAAATAAGTATACACAACCAAACTAGGTTATATGTATATATAGACAGAGAAAGATAGATATACAGATAGATACAATAGATTGTATCTATCTATCTATCTATCAATCTACCTATCTGTCTGTCTGTCTGTCTGTCTGTCTGTCTATCTATCTATCTATCTGTCTATCTATCTGTTTGTTTTCTGCATTTTTTGGCTCTGCTGATATCAGTCAGGCTCTCTTTATATTATAGCTAGACATGTTTACGTTGCTTTTATAGTCTTTGTTGTTTTTCCATAAAAACAGTTTATGGCCTTCTGGAATAATACCAAGATTATTCCAGAAAAACTCAGTTTTACACTGTAATTAAAAAAAATGTTAAAATGAGACATGCTCGTTTGTGGACACATAGATGTCACAGCAGAGGATATTGGGCCATCTGTTATATTTAATAAATAATTTTTAACCTTGTTTTACTATAAGAAGGTCTGAGAAAATGTCTGCTCTATTTTAAAGCATTTTTATTTTCATTTTTCATTCGGTTTGGACCAAAAAATTTGAGGTCACATCAGCTGCCCCTGCATGACTGTGGATATGAAGTGTCTATCAGTTGATGTGAGTGTGAGAAAGTGGAGTGTGAGTAAGCTGATGTGAGTGTGACTCACTTGTGAAAAATAGGAGGCTTAAAGCAGCGCTGCCTCTGGATTAAGGGTCTGCTTTTATTAACTTTTCTCCTACAGCTGTCTGTTTACAGCCACAACCAAACAACTAGTTTAGACTGCAACAAGACTGTCACAGTAAACATAATCAACAGCTATTAATTTAGTCAGAATAGCGTAATAATTGAGATGGCAAAGTGTCTTCCTTCCAGGACTGAAATTTAACTACACATAAATAAATGATGAATCACAGACTGCTGTCTGCTTGAGATCACACTTCTACAAAACTCATTCTTGAATGTAGATGATGAGAGGTCTTTTCACTGGGCCATTAGTGTTTTGATAGTAATTATGATGGTTTAACACAGGGGTGTCAAACTCCGGTCCTGGAGGGCCGGTGTCCAGCACAGTTTGATGGTTCCCCTCCTCCAACACATTCACTAAACCTGACAATTAACTGGCGAGGTGAACCAGGTGTTTCTGAGCAGGGAAATCACCAAAACGTGCTGGACCACGGCCCTCCAGGACTGGAGTTCGACACCCCTGGTTTAACACATACAGCTCTGTTACACAGAAATGTCTCCTATTCCTGCAGTTCAGTAATTCTCCACAGCATGTCACCACTTAAACAGCCATTCTCCTGCAGAAAGTCATTATTGTATTGAAAAGAAATATGGAAGATATAAGAATGACCAATGTGGTAAAAACAGAACATCACAATACTTGCAACATTTTCATGATTCATTATATGTATCACGATGTTTAGCTTCGTGATCATTTCCAGTTCCTTGATATTCTTGGGTCTTCTCTCAGCACCACTATTTTCAGTACACATACAGGTTTTTAACCAGGATCAAATCTGGAGGCTGAGAAGTTGATTTTGTTCCTACAACTACTTTTGTGTGGAGTTTGGTTGTGTGTTTGTGGTTATGATGTCGCTGGGTCTGCCCACTACAAGGTTTCAGTCTTCTGGCAGAGGCAGACAGATGTTGGGCTAAAATGTCCCAGTATTTATTGATACTTATTATGCCACTGATTTCCTTTAGAGCCCCAGAAGGACTAGCAGCAAAACATCTCCAAAGCACCAGTGATCCACTACCATATTTGACTTTGGCTATCAGGGGCTTTTCTTTGTATTCAGTCCTGCTTTTTCACCAAATGTGACAATTCATCCTCTTCCTGGCAAACATTCTTAACTTTTACATGCTTTTCAAACTTTTTTTTATTATTGCCCTAATTGTGCTCAGTGGTGATCTCAAATTACCAATACTTTTTGGTTTTGTCATGTTAGCCGGTCATGTTTGGTCTGGCACACTATGCTCAGGGTTAAAGCCTCAAGCCAAAAACAGATATGGATCTTAAGTTATGTGAAATAATAGCAATTTAAATTGTGGTCAATTTGTTCAGCCTAATTTTATAATAATATGGTTCCCGTGCTTCATACAGTAAACCATTTATGAGATACCTAAAGTGTACATAAGGTGGCAGCATATCCTCTTGTTGTGAAGTCTAACACAAAAGCAAATCCTGAGTTAAGGTAATATCTGTTCCTTGACATGTTCACTAAATTATTAATTCCTAGTGGGTTGTAATGCAGTGAGTGCTGTGATGACCCAAAGACACGCTGTTCTTGCACTCACGTGTTATAGCTAGTATTTAATAAGCTGCCATGCATAGATCTGTAGCTCTCCTCCCTTTTTACTCCATTTCTAGTGTATCTTACTGTCAGGGCTGATGTACACTTCTCTGCTTTGCTTCTACACTTGCTTCTCTGTTAAAGGCTGCTCTTTTATTTATTTTTTACCCTCATAATGTAATTTATTAATGGTATATTTCTCACCACAGAAAGCATTTTGGATCAAATTTGGCCTGAGGCATGAATCTGAGCAATAGGTTAACATAATTGTTCTATTCCCCTCCCAAATGACAAAAAAAAAATCACCACCCACTATACAACATTTCACAAATACTGTAAATATAAATGCTTTCTGAACTGCTGGAGGCCACCTGATTTGAGCTTTTGGGCTGATTTTGGAAACATAACTCTGCAAATAGGTTTTGAATCGGTCCAGCACTGCCAAGAGAGGGCTAGAGGCAGACCAAACACGGTGAGTCATAAATGCTTCACGGGGCCTGACTCATCTGAAGTAGGGACAGCTTCCTAACAATCGTTTTCCTATCCCCTGCTCATCTTATCTAATTAAGCTTGGATCACATATCTCATGGATGTTATCAGAGAGTGTGTCAGGCAAAGGCAAACGTGCAAGCCAAAATATTAATAGAAATTAGCACCCTAACACTATGAAAAAATGCCACCTATACTATTTTTAAAGGAATAGTTCAGTGATAAATCAAATGTACATAATTTTCCACTTACACCAGAGGTAGTCAATCAACCATGAGATGTTTGGAGTCCAAAATGTGCTCTTTTTTTTTTTTACTTTATAACCGAAGCTAAAAGGCTAACATTGCTTTCAAACATTAGATGTCATGGTCAAGGTCTTGTTCTTGTAGTTTAGCACTCTTGCTTTATGACTGTTTTGGCAATACCAGTCCTGATGGTGTTTGAAATGGCCATCTGTAGCGGGAGTTTTTTTTTTTTTCTTTTTCATTTTTATAGTTCACAGTAACTTATACTGTGCCCTAAACCACATCCACAAGTTTAGACCACCTTAATAAAGAGCCAAATGTGGTTTGAGCAGGTAGAGAGAAGTATGTCTTTTTCTGGAAATGATGTGGATTATTTGTGTGACAGTTGAGTATAGTGTTTATAAGTAATCTTGACCTCACAGATGCAGTTCTAAAGTAAAGATGGAACATTTGGACATTAAAAAGTGTACTGCTTCTGGAACTTGGGTAGTTTTAGCTAAACAGAGCTTTACCGATTAAGATTGCCAGTTATCAAATGTGAATTGTGAAATATATCTGTAGCTCCTCACTTATCACATATCTTAAACTCAAATGAACAGCAAAAAAAACACAAAGAGACAAATGATGCAACAATATGACCCCTGCACTTTCGCTTAGCCCTGCTCACGTACTGCATGGTTGTAAAATACAGGGATTAAAAGTGTCAGTGAAATAACACTGTCGTCAACAAGCTCTACACGAAACAGAAAATTAACATTCAGTGACACAGAGAGAGTGGTGTTCGTGAAACAGAGCCAGAGTCATTTGCGGCCACATCAACTGCAGCCACATCAGTTATGGCCGTGCCTTTTCACACAGCAGATACTGGGGGGTTAAACAGTGTCATCCTGATGATAAACATTTTCATTTTCTTTCAGCATGGGGGCTTGTGCTTTTGTCTTACTGTTGTATCTGCTGTCATTGATAAAAATGAATCAACAGCTTTTGAGACTCAAATTTCAAATTTACGCCTGGCTGCACAAGGTGGCGGAAAAACAACGCAAAACAGGCCATTACAAGTTTCTCAAACGTTAGTAAATCCATCAGTGTGTGTAATCAACCTCATGTGTAATATCTCCACCCACTTTTGTGCAGCCTTCTTTCAATTGCATGTACAGGAGGGAAAGAAGTTTTTTGTTTTATTGGTAAAATTGTTTTATTGTTTTATTGGTATAATAATGGTAAGCCATTGGTGACATAAGTTTGCTACATGAAACCATCCTCATATTAGAGGTATGTGCTAATTGTATTATAAAACAAGCTTTTATAAACATTGGTGCTTTATCTGCCGTTTTACTTAAACCAAAGTACTAGCTTTAATATTAGCTGATTTTGTCAGCCAAGCGCTATATTAACTGATAAAATTATCTAATATTAATCTAATTAATTTGAATTAATACTAATACATTT
Source organism: Brycinus macrolepidotus (assembly GCA_037974445.1). NCBI lineage: Eukaryota > Metazoa > Chordata > Actinopteri > Characiformes > Alestidae > Brycinus > Brycinus macrolepidotus. The sequence goes on along the minus strand of JBBPCZ010000142.1, from coordinate 24,972,310 downwards.
TACTAATACATTTTAATAAATGTAATCACATAAGCTGTTGTTTTTGTTTAAAGGAAATGTGGATTGCACTGGATTTTAAATAGATCGTCTTTTCTTAGCTTTCAAATGTGTGTGAGTTTCATGAGCATCTTAAGCAAATGTTCTTTTCTGCTGTTTTGAATAACAGCAGCAGTTTCCTGCAGTCCCCTCCAGTTGTGCCTGCTGAAAGGTTTGCACGGATTCAATTTAAACGAAGTGGAATTTGCTTTACTGAGAGAGACATCATTGTGCTGTTGGGGATAGTGGCTGTCATGATGGAGCTGTGTGTGTGTGTGTGTGTGTGTGTGTGTGTGTGTTGTGTGTACGAGTGAGGGAAAGAGAGTAAATGAGTGTGTTGTACCCCAGGCTCCAATGATGAATTAAGCTGCTCACTCATTCTGAGCTTGAATCAGTAGGGCCATCATGCAATATAGCCACCATTGTTACTCCGTCTTCTCGGCCCCGCGAGAGTGGGTGCTGCATGCTATTTTTGGGCCTGAATTCATGTGGAGCTTTCCCCCTCCCTAAGTGTGCGCCGAATTGGGAATTGGCCTGGAAAATGCACTGATTTGTGCAGAATCCAGTTCCTGGTCTCAGTCTGAGCACTGCAGATAACAGCCAAGCACATTACATGTAAGGGTAGTGGAGGCAGGACAGATGCCAGATTAACTTTGCTTACACCTTTGCAGGCCATTTTAGCTGCTGTTTTTTTTTTTGGCTTCTCTTTGCTTCTGCGTCTTTGAGAGTCAGCTAACATACGGAATTGTGTTTTTCCTGGTGTGTCCAGTTGAATTTGTTGATTATCGTCGTTTCCCTTTTGTTTTGCTGTGCAGAATAGATCCACTACTGTAGCGGCTCAGCAGCTGCCCTTCTTGCTGGAATTGCATTTTGCTTTGCTGGGTGCTGCGCTCCACACCTGGCATCTGAGTGCACACTCAGGGTTTCACATTTCTGATGCGCTCAGATTTTCGTTCTTTACTGAAAACAAATTGTATGTTATATACCAAAACCAGCCTCCTACTATGAAGCCCTGACTACTCAGGTTAGGCTTCCAGCTGCAATAAGAGTACATGTGAAACAACTGCTATCATGCTTATGTGCAATTCTCTAACTGTGTGAGAACTGCATAGGAGCCAGTTGTTTTTCTCTCTGTTATCTATTCAGTCCTCATTTTTGCCTTATTAGAAATGTTAGGCTGTCTTTCTGACTGGTTGAACACTGAACACAGAGAATGTTACAGTCTAATAAGATATAAATGAAAAGGGCATCTTATCCAAAACACATTTATTTATGGGTTAGCTCTACATGCTTTATTGACAGTCGTCCTCTGGGCGTCGTTGTGTGTTTGTGCTTGTGTGAGAGAGTCCGTCTGTGCCTCTAGTTCTGCATTACTTTAATGTCTTTAGAATCCCAAAGCTTAAGGAAATCCGGTCTTTTGAAGTAACCTCATGGGCTTCGATGATACAAAGTTTTAAGAGGCAGTTATGATGCAGTTCCTTACAAGTCGGTCTGCATATTCTTTCTGATTGAGTATTCTTGTGTGTTTGGCAGAAATGTATTTTTTAAGCCTCAGACCTCATTCACTTATGTTTAGCATTTGTTCAGTATAACACCCTTTTTCCTTTATTAGAAATCTCAGGCTGTTTTCTAACTTTTGATGTGTTGAATCAGCTCATAATGTGGAATTCCACTGTTAAAATGAACAAAACACCAACATGTAGCTGCTCAGGCAGCCATTTTAGAGTCTGTTTTCACAGAGCGCCTCAGGATTAGGAGTGCTGGTCTTGAACTGTTTTCTGTGGCCACAGCTGTCAGAAATACAGAGGAAAATCGTCCCTGATCAAGATCAAGTTCATCTCTTTATGTCTTCTTTGTGAATACTAGCCTTGGTATTGTCTGAAATGGCTGCTTTTAGTGTAGTCCTAAACCACAACAACCAGTCTGAGCCACTTTAATGAAGACCTTGATGCAGTTTAAAAAGTATGAGAGAAGTTGTGAGGGGTGTATTAGCAGAAACAATTTGGGTTGCCATTGACCTCTAGTGTTTGTTAGCCACATTAGACGCTCAGCTCCAGTTCAAAAAAAGCAAAATGTAGTCCCCAAACATGTCTTGGCTGGTCAGCTACACCTGGTGTAAGTGATACTGCAATAAAACTTTAGCTTTCACTGACCTTATCTCACTATATGGGCTGAATAAATGGCAAGAATATTTGGTTACTTGAACATACAGCATTTTCCAGTGAAAAATATGTTGAAAATATTAATCTATGATACTTTCTGCTTTTGTTAATTGTAGGCTTGTCTTAGCTCCCTCTGGTTCTCAGTGAAGTATTAGGTGCACTGGTGGTAACTGTGGTGGAGGGGATGTATATAATTATATAAGAACAAATCTTCAGTGAGCCTAACTGGGATGTTTTAACACTGAGAGACACAGTGCACTCCTGAGAGGTAGGAAATGACTGAGAGGCTCTGGGGATTTTCTGAAGCTTATTTAACTGCAGCAAAGTCATGAGTTGGGCTTCTAATCAAAGGAAAGGATAGGGAGGGTTTGGCGGATTAAATGGAAGAGAGGTGTTTGAAGTGCTGTGAGGCTAAAAGGAGGGAACAATGGGAGATTATTGCACTAGGAGACCTATGGCCCTACGCACAGCTGCTGAAGGGCCAATCAAACAGGCTTTCTCTGAGAGCTGGATGTGCAGGACATTTGAGAAAAGTGCTATAGTAGTCGAGAAACCAATGGCAAAATTACGGTTTTATAAAGTCAGGCTGGTGTGAAAGGCTTCTTTTATATTGAGTCCTTCAATCGCTGTGGTGGTAAAGGAGTTTATTTTGTAATAATGCGTCTAAAATGTATTACATTTTTTATATACAATTGTATATTACATTTATTAAACACATTTTTAATAATGTTAAAAAGCTATTTCCAAAATACTAGAGAATTGCACTTGCCTTTTTTACATAGTGCATCCTGGTTTAATGCTTTCAACACATCAGCTTAAAGAACTGACTCTTTTCTTTGTAACAAGATAGTCAATGGTTTTAGTTTTATGACTGATCAGTATATAAGTGTGCCTACCATATAAATACTTTGTTGATTATGCCTACCTTATAGCACTGTGGATGGAGGAGGTGTAGGGTAGACATATGGACTAGTATACCTGTAAAAGGCAACTATATGGTAGGTGTACCTAATAAAATGGCCAAAAAGTGTAGGTACGGGAGAAGTGTACCTAATGACCTGGCAACTTAGTGTATTTTTTAGTCATGTTGTGTGCTGTCAGCTTCTTCTTCGTGACAGCAAGGTCAGATATGTCACAGTCATTTGGGATCAGCTTAAGAATAGAGGCTTGCTGGTGATGACATTGAGAAGTGGCTCGGGTTCCTATGGATTTGAATGCTCTGGTCTCCACTGTAGCATACCCAGGGGAGGCTTGCACAAGGACACAGTGGCATGTAGTGCTGGGCTTTGAGTGCTCTGGTGTGCTGGGGAAATGAAAACAGTACTGCGTGTTGCTGTGCTTTGAGTTTTGTGTTCTAATTCATGGTCATTCTGGAGGGTCCCATTGATAAGTTACACAGCAATGTCCTCTTACTAATGCAAGTGTTTCTGGCCGGGTATCAGAGAGGATCATCAGAGTTTAACCTGCCTCTGTTCTCTCTCTCTTCACGTGTCTCTTCATGTTCCATTAGAAAGGTCAAGTCTCTCCTGATGAACCTCTTCAGCGGAAAGCATGGCTCTTACACCCAGCTGGTTGATTCATAATGGCCCTGCCTTGGGTCCTTGTTCAGGTTGATGCTTCGGTAACTGCTCATTCATATAGGGAGGCTGCTGTTTAAATCCAGGCTCCTTTGTAGTTCTTCACCCGAGTTCTGCAATTATATGTGCCCTTATCCACAAGGGGTTCAGTTTACTGTCTAATAGAGCATCGGAAAGAGGCACTTATGTGGTCATCCAATGTCAGATAGAGTCTCTGAGCAGTGCTGTTCTTTGCAAGGTCAAAGACAGGGGTCAGGATCACCTACACCTGAACGCAGGTCCACATACATACATAGAGCACACATATCATATAGCTCTCGGTTTACTGCTGACCACTCAGCAGGCCAGCCAAAGTCCCCATTGCACATTTCACACGTCAGGGGTTTTCTGTGGCAGCAACAATCACGTGTAAAGCAGACGAGGGCTTGCGAAAGCAATTATTTTGATTTTTGATTTCGATTTTTCTTGTGTACCTTAAATGAGTTTTAAAGGTTCACTGTGTTCATTTTCCCTGGGGAAAGGGGCATGTTTGTGCATTTTCATACTCATATCTTGTAAAATACGTGCTTCAACAAGCCTGGAGACAAGGCTGGGTGCATGGGGTCAGTGAAACTTAACAATACATTTATGTTCCCTAATTATTTTTTCTTGAAAAGTGCATGATCACAGGACCCTTTCACCTTCTTAGTGTTTTGTATGCTGCTTAACTCTTTATTGTGCACTCTTAGTGATGAGGGGTTTATACTCTGCAGCCCTACTATAATATCCCTCACTTTGCATTTGCGGATGAACTGTCCTTGCTGACACAGTCTAATCGCATCCTGCACTGATGTTCTCAGTCATGTGTGGGACACTTGCTCTTCAGTTTGTCCACACAAAATTGCAGTACTGCATGAGCATCATGGTCAGTGAATATGTGGTTTCAACCACAAAGTCTTTAAAACCCTTTAAACGCAAATGTAACTTTATCCACTGTTCTTACTGAAACACTAGCCAGTTGAGCAGTGTTTGTGATTGAAGCTCTTGCCATCTATACCCCAATAATGAACCTCCTTTCAGAGTCACTTTCCTTGCTATCTTGACCCAACATTATAAATGTGATTAGCAGAGAGAATTTACCTAAGGTCTGTGTTCAGAAGAAGCTCATCGGGTTTTCTCCTTCTGTGTGCTGTCAGCTCACAGTTACATGGGATTCTCCTCCTCCATTTCTTTCTCTCATCCACTTATTCTGCCTGCCATTTGCGTTTCTTTGCTGCTCAAAAGCTCATCTCTGACTCATCTGCAAACTGGGCTCCAATTGTACCTCATCTGTTGATGGCTCCTTTGTTTACTAGGACCCTCATTACATCGTTTTAGTCCTTACATCATACCTATTTCATTTGTGTCTTAGGGATGACCCCAAATTTTGAATTTCATAGTCACGAAAGTGTAAATCATCTAATAGTACATTTTTTCATAAACAAATGAGCTTTTCTCATATTTATGTCATAGCACGTGCCATGGCATTTCTGAGCATTTCGCTTGAATCTATATATATACGATAAAAATGTAGCTTCTCGAATTTTACTTGACTATATAATCATGCAACATAATAAACAACAAAAAAATGCCACAAATGTTCTGTCTGTAGCCATTTATCCATAATAGATTCAATACAATTTAAAAGGAATTACTGAAAATATAAATATATTCTTAGCTATGTCTGTTACATCAGTCCAAAAAAATCAGTCTTGACAGAATTTTATTTATTATTTTTTATCCATAATAGATTCAATACAATTTAAAAGGAATTACTGAAAATATAAATATATTCTTAGCTATGTCTGTTACATCAGTCCAAAAAAATCAGTCTTGACAGAATTTTATTTATTATTTTTTGCAAATAATCATCATAACAAATGATCTGTGTGATATTTTTAAATTATGATCAATAAATGTTTATAGCTTTACTTAGTCTAAGCTTCACTTATTTTATTCAGGCGTCCAACACTCCAAACTATTCCAAACTAATATTTAATTCTGTTGAAAAACTTTCTATTTCTTTGAGATCAAGAATATCTGTAAAATAAACTTACTATGTCTATACTCTAGAAGATTACGTTTACATTTCATATACATTCACAGCATTTGGTAGACTCTCTTATCCAGAGCGATTTACATGAATGCTTTGTAGTCCAAAGAAATCATGCCCCTCACACTGGTAAGCCTAAACTTAAAATTAAGAGCTGCTTGTAGATTAAGGTTCTACCAGAGATGGAGTTAGCACTCCACCAGGGCCCTGTCAGATCACACACACAGTTATAAGTTACACAGTTTTAAGTTATTTGTAAAGTTTGTGTTAATTAAGATATTTTATGACATGGACATGTAGTTGATATCCTAAGTGGTCAGTGAAGAGGTGGGTCTTCAGTTGGCGTTTGAAGACAGAGAGGGACTCAGCACTTGTGACGGTCAGGGAATGTTACAAAAACTGATTTGTCTTCATGCTTGCGGGCCAATTTTAACCATACGTCTCTGGCCAAAGTCAGACCTAAAGGCTGTTTTAACATTGCTGCCTCTTTCTGCCATATGACTTTCCCTATTCCTCTCTTTGTCCTGAGCCAGGGGTGTGTGAAAGTGCCATTCAGAACCTGCTTTTTGTTCGCTTAAGCTGCCAGTCCACTCTCTTTCATCTAGCTGTGTGATGGCGCACATGACTGTAATCCTGAGCGCTGGAGAGCTGTGGGACAGGGAGCGTTGGTTTTATTAGCCCGCTGTAGAATGACAGCGGGAGCTGTGGGTACTGGAGGCTGACGAATGGTATGTGTCATTTGTGTGCCAGATTATCTACTGAGTGTCAGTGTTTCATGGCACTTGACACATACACAGGCATGCGCTACCCATACCAATATAGCAGGATATGAGATGATTCAGTCAACTGAAGAGTTATTCTTAAAGGCACACTTCAGTTATTTTTACTTGTTCTTTATTTCTTCTCATAAACAGAAATAGAGATACATGGATAGTCATATTTTACATCAACACCTTCTGCTCTTTATAACGGTGTTTGATTTCTGGATGGTTACTTTCAGAAGCAAGCTGAAAGTAACCAAAGAAGCTCAAAGAAGCTAAGAAATAATAATGAAAATTACAATGGTTGCAAATGATTCATTCGTATAACTTGATATCTGTGATTAGTGGGGGGAAATGATCCCTCTTGATGGCAGTAAACAAACACATACTCACTGTAGACTTGAAGGGTGTATGCTCCCAGCCACCTCTTTCAGTACATCCTTTCTCAATGAGTCAGACATGCAAGAGAAGTAGAGATTTTGAAAGAAATGATGTAAGAGGCTTTGCCGTCACTTAATTTCTCGGAAACCCAAAATAGTTCCCCAACTACATTTTTCCTTTGGTTTGTGTTCCCGGGCCAGCCAGAGCTCTGCTAAATTTAGGAGGCACTGCCTTGTCCATTTTTTTCATTTATTGGACTAAAGCAAGATGTGTCTTTACTCCATAAAAGTCCATGTTTCATAGTGCAACCTCCAGATATACTGAGTATTCCAGCAGTTATATTCTTTGTGATATTTATACAATGTCTCTAATATAGGGGGAAAACATACTTTAATTCATAGTGTGCAAACATCCTACTTCCTAAACTGTACTTTACTTTCAGGAGCATACTGAACCTGAAAATACCTTATTTGATATTCATAAGACTAAGGCTTTCTTCAGTGACCTCCGTTTTGATGGCTGTGCAATGCTCATGAGATGATAAGGGTCAGCAGGATCGGAGGAGACCAGGAGGAAGAAGATATTACTGCAATATGCTGTTTTCATCTCATTTTGGGGGAATTTTAATACAGGTCAAGAACTGTCTCATGTGGTTTCAGGTCAAGTTCTACTGTGCTCCTCTGTGTATTTCTATGAATGAAATATCCATAAGATAAAGTATGAGTGAGTTGCTGGAATAAGAAACCTGGAAATAATGAAGTTTTATAAAATAATCCTATGTATTAAAACAGGATCATTTCAAAACAACTTTTTCTCGCATGGCCGTCTGAGATTTAGTTCTTTCTGTTTCTTCTCTGTGCCAGAAAAAAGCAGCATGTAAAAAGTAGGGACAAACCAGGCATGTGTGTGCTCTCTGACCACAGTAGTCACTCTGTCATGCGTAGGCAGTGTGGAATAGTAGGTACAGGCAGATCTCAAAGAGCTGGAGCTTGGTACCTCCCTCTGTATGTCTGTTTCACTGGCATCTCCTGGTTCCTTGATCACCCTCCTTAGCACAATGGACCAACATTACTGAGTGTTAATTTAAGCAGCAAGCTGTCAGAAAGAGGCTGAAAGACTGGAAAGAAACAAGAGAAGAACTAAGTGAAAACAGGGTGCAGTGAGAGTAAGAGGAGGGAAGTAGGGAGGTAGAGAGGAGGAGAGGATCGGAGGAGCCTGGCTTTGCTGGGAGATGAGAGCAGAGCGTGGAGAGTTTGTAGTGTGACGTGGTAGGACTGATGCGATTGGTGTCCGAGGTTCACCGCTTCACAGCTTGCTACTGCCCTGGAAACAGGGCACAAGGATTCACTCTTCCAGAGCCTACAACACACACACGCGCACACACACACACACACACACACATGCTTGCAGACAAAGCACATGGGGACACGGACTCGTGCACACATTTACCAACCGCTCTTCTGAACAACAGCGCACTGGTGCGAGTGCTGTGTCTTTCTTACCAGCTTGAGTGACATCAGATCAGCCTTGTACCTTTGTGAACTCTACTGACAGTGGGTTGAAAAGGACAAAAAACCTCCTGAGAAGAAGAGACTGCTTGGACTCCTTGTACCACCGTGACTGCCTCTGACAGCAGCATCTCAGAAGGACCGAAAATCTCCTGAGAAAAGGAGACACCCTCTTTTACCACCTATGACTGTGGATAGAAAAGAACCAAAGGTCTTATAAGAAGAGGAGACCCCACTGACTTTATCCAGCCCCAGGTGTACCTGTTCGTTCTTTAAACAAGAACCTACCCTACAGGGCTCGCTGTTGGGAGGTTTGGTAGTGCATCTCAAGCTCCCCTCTGCCCCTTGCTGCTTTGAGGCTACCTGCTGGTCCTCTCCGGCAGCATGCAGGTGTCGTTTGTGTGCACGGACCACCGGGCTGTGAGCCGCAGCACGGAGGACCGGCTGAATCGGCAGAATGCAAGCAGTCCCAACCTGGGCACCAAAAGCAAGTTCCGTGCCGTGGCCATGGTTGCCCGAAGCCTTGGACAACTGTCCGTGCAGAACGTGCCCTCCTCTAGCGACCACTGTGTGAGGACTGGCATGAAGTATAGGTAAGCGAAGGGATCAGCATAAAGTGATCCAGGTACAAGACATGATATGGGGACAGGTGTAGGACCAATATACAGCGGTAAGGGCAACATGCAGTGAGCCCTACAGCTCAGCATTTTTGCATGGAAATACATATGGTGTATGTATAGTTACAGTAAGAGGGAGGATTTATGTGTCAGACAAATTACTGTAGATTTGGGGGGTTTTTTTGCAAAGTGTGCTTTAATTGGCTTTTTTTTTAATTATGTGAGATGTGGAATGAATCTGCTCCTCAGCTTAAGGTTCTTTGCCCGAGAGATGGGCAGACATGAGTCCATTACTTCTGAAACACCACACATCAGGAGAGTTGCCCAACATGCGAGAGCTCCCTTCTGCTTACTGCTCTACTTTCTTTAAATGGTCCATGGTACATTAGTGTCCTTTCTTTGATCTTCATTAATAACTAAACGTCTATTTAATTCACTGTGACTTTCCTAAAAGTTTCACCTCACTCCAAACTAACTTTAACCTGAACCTACATTTAAATCTAATTTTAAACTTTTGAACATTGGAACATAGATTGTAGAGGACCATTGAGATAAAGGGCGACTATTCCTCCATGTGTCCACTGAGTCACTGAAACGATTATGTGTGCTATGATAATGTTCCACTGCATAGGACGGGATTAATAATGCAGTATTCTGAAAGGTCAACTGGGTGACTTAAGAAGGTCAGTCTCAAGAAGCACCCACAAGTTTCCTCTTTGATTGTAGTGTTTTTCATTCTTCTTCTGCCCACATACACTTGCCTTTTTCCACTAGAGAGGTGTGCAGTGTGTGTGTGTGTGTGTGTGTGTGTGTGCTCTAGTCAGTGTAGATGTATTTCTGCCCCTATCCTTTAGCACTGTAATTTGGATAATGGCACATTAAAGGCACTTTGTGAGGAATTAGGATAATGTACTGTACATTTCACTTTCCTATCAACCTAATGTGTAACTGAACACCAGTCGTACTCTGAAAGGCAGTCTCTCCCTGCGCTGTTATTCCAAATGGCTTTGCCTCTCATACTTTCACATCTAATTGATCCCTTTGTAATTAGGTTTTAGAGGTGATAAATGGAACATCATGCCCTGTATTACAAGACTAATAGCTTTGAAGGAGTTTTTAATGCTTTTTTTATTATTTGTGATAATATGTCTTTAATGAAAAGTTCATTTTGTGCACGAACGGTCTTCAGATTCCATACTAATGTATACTAGTCAGACTTGCAACCTTTTCTTTCTCATTTACCTCCAAGCATGTGTGTATTTTTGACAAGTTAATAATGCATTAACATTAATAATACACTTCCATTCACTTATGAATTTTGTATTATGCCCTGATAAAATAGTTGTTAATGATATCTTGATATCATAGAATCGTGTTATTATAAACAACAGTACTGTGCCTACAGAGTTTTTTGAAGGATTATGAATTTATAAATTGAGAATATTGAATATAGTGTCTAAAAAAGTAAGTTTTTTTTGGACATTTTGGACAACTTTGGTTGGTCCATCCATCATGAAATGTTGCCATTTTCAAATTATGAACATAAAAATTTTAAAAAATGGAGATACAAGTTTGGATATCATGTATATTTTATATTATTTGTATTTTAACATGTATTAGCGTATTGAATTTGCAGCTGAGAATCATCTGCAGCGATTCAGTGGGTACACAAACACTAAAGTAAGGACATGTTATTATTAGTGACCCCCTCATGTACTCTGTTTTGCCTTTGATGTGTTGCCCTTGGGTCACTGCTCTCCTTGCCTTAGCTGTTGTTCTGTCTAATGGAGGATGCCTGTAGCCATTAAGGTTATCAGTCATTCAGTTGTTGAGCAATGTGGCAACTTCACATATTTATTTCTGTTTGTTTTATATTTTATTTTTTTTTAATGCTTATAGAATGTTTGGTTATCATCATCTTGTAAATGTTTCATGTCAGTGTTTACATGTTTACGTTATGAGTTGCCCCTTACATCCCCCTCAGTAGCTTCAGTTCAAATCAGTTCAGTTTAATTTGATTAAATGCTGAGCTCTGTACTCTCATTATAAATGCAGGCAGGGATAGATCAGAACAGGATGTGCAAACAGCCATAGGCACAAAGCTGCCTCAAGTGCATCCACGCTGAAGCCTCTTAATGACTTTACTTCGAACGAACCAAATGATAACATCAAGAAATGGTTCCCAGTGCCACGCTGTGTTCATTGGCACGGAACTCTTTTATCCGAATGCTGCCGAAATATCACGAAGGTATCTTTGGCATTTGAAAGCCGTTGAGCATACAGCATATGTGACCCATGTCTGTTTCAGTCTCAGATGAGAGCCCCCTTAGGGGGAGTGCAGCAATAATGCTCAATCCCCAAAATGCCAGCGTGATTTGTAAGTGCACCCTGCAGAGGTTTTTCCCTTTGAGTGGTCCGTATCTCTCGGCTGCTGGGCCAAATCCCACGGGTCCAGTGCTTATCCATCTCTCTTGCTGCTCAGAGCTCTGTGAATTAATGATCAGAGGCTTCCCTTGCTTCCTTGCCTCTCACTTCCAACTGTAGGAGAAGAGGAAGAAGGAAAAAAAGAAAGGATAAGAGAGAGAGAGAGACAGAGAGAGAGAGAGAGACGGAGAGGGAATTGTGTAAGTGCATGCCTTGCTAGAGGAGGCAGAGCGAGAACTGAAGAGGTGATTACATAAATGCGTAAACTGCCTGCGGTTGCTGCCTGCCGCTCCCTCAGCTGTAAACAGTAGAGTCAGTTCAGTCTGGCCGGACGGAGACGGATTTGTGCCAGCATTACGCAAGACCCCCACTGTCTGTCTGACACGAGCTCATGGCTCCGACACATGAGGGGCTATGGGGCGCCTGCAAAGGAAGTCTTGAGTTCTGAGGAAGTGTAGTCCAGGACAGGAAAGCTGTTGGAGGTTAAATCAGAACTATCAGGCAGGCAGAGAGTCATCCAAATCGAATTTGCATAAACCCCTTTATCACCAAATGTGGCAAGACGTGTGTTGTCTGAAGTTTGCTCTGCTATGCATGTCCATTTTTATAGATAACTGTTTGCCACATAAATGAGTCTGGGTGAAATTATTTAACAGCCCAGAGCTAGTTGGTGGAGAATTTCAGTCTCTGATTATCATTAGCATGTGATGTAAATGTTGCAACTGTTTATTCAAGAAGTGCTATACAGTTTCATTGTGGTAGGTCTATGTGACTGAAGACTAAGTAGGATAACAAAGTGACATTAGAATAACAGCTTTAAGCAAGCTGAGAGTAGTCTTTCAGCCGCACAAATAATGCAGAATTCACACACTGGTAGCTTAATGCCATCCTGGGCCCGGAGCTGTTCTGAGCTACTGAATATATTCTATAAGGGATGGAAACAGGTGTCTATATGACTGAGACTATTTGCTATGGTGGGATATTTGGGCATTCCTGATTGGGCGGTCGCTGTGCGTTGTGGAGCATGCATAGCTCCTCAAAGCATCTACTGAGACATCTTCATCTCTTTAAACCTTATTTTCATTATTCCTTACAGCTTTTATACAGTACCTCATTCCATCCCTCTGGTCACCACATCAGTTAGTTCACCAGTGCTTTATGTAACTGCACTCATGTCTTATTTCTTTCGTTTGGTCTAATTTCGTTTTATTCACTGTCAGAGAGAGCTTAGCTTTCTGGGCATGCAGTGCTTATTGATATTGTGTTGAGTGGTTCTTCTTTTAGGGTATATGTGTATATGTATATTTTCAAACTAAACCTAACTCACGCTTTTGCGTTATGTCCTATAAATAAAGGCCCACATCTGTTTTTAAGACTTAACGGTATAAATGTTAGCCGTAGTGTGTCAGACTGCCAGTTGTGTCGTACACACATCATATGGATGTTTGGATGCTTCTTACTGGTCTTACTCACCTACAAGTAGTTTACAAGCTTTGTTTTATTTGGTAAAATTTCCCCAACTAAAAGTTGCAGTTGGTAATATGTGCTATAATTAAAATAGCTGCTCTTGAGATATGAAATTTGAAACATTTTGAATTGTGATTTTTGCCGGCACGGTGGGTAGCGCTGTCACCTCACAGCATTTGATTATTGGCTGGGGTGGCAGAGAGACCTTTCTGTGTGGAATTTGCATGTTCTCCCCGTGTTTACAGAGGGGGCTCAGGTTTTCTCCCATACTCCAAAGACATGCACTTCAGATGTCAGTGTGTGAGTCTGTGTGTTTGTCTGTGTGTCTGTCCTGGGACAGACTGGTGACTTGATCAGGGTGTTTCTCTCCCTCTCACGCTGTGATCACTGGGGTAGTCTCCAGCATTCTCCGCAACCCTGGTTAAGGATAAGCGGTTCAGATAATACATGGATTCATTGCAATTTTGATGACCCATATCCTACATTTTCTCATATTTTGAATGGTCCTTGATGTCTACTTTTGATTTTAATGTGGTATTGTATTTCATCTTTAAACGTCCAGTTTCCAGCCTCTCTTTATCTCTTTTAACAGGTTGTTTTTGTTGCTGTGCCTTTAAGACTAATATACATTAATGACTGCTGCTCTGATTGACTGCCCTGTTTTGGGCCTTTTTTAAAAAGCTTTCTAGGCTAAAGCAGTCCTTATAACTTTCGCTTTAATTGGCAGGGTTTGTGCTTGTGACATCACAAAATTCAAAACAGGCTGCTTGGTTCCCATATGTGGACTGTAGGGACTGCGAGTGAGTGGTACATTTTGAAACATTCGCAGTAGTTATGTTCTGTTTAATATTCTTTTATTTTAAAAAGGCAAGAAAAATTCAGGTTTCTGTGACATGGAGCTTTTAATCTTTTAGCCCTAGGTCTGATACAGAGGCCTGTTGGTTTTTGTGTTCCGTTAGAAAAGGACAGACACAGTAAACCAGGTTGATCTAGGCTAAATGACTTCTTCATGCTCTGTCCACAAACGTCTTCTTTTGTAAGGACTATTGTAAAGTGGGGAAGGCTTGGACAGATTGTTGGCAAAAATATCGTTCTGTGTAATAGATTTCAGTTGCTATGAGTTTCCAATTTAAAATCGCCTTTTTCTTAAAACACTCACATTTATCATCTCTGTGAATGAAAAGGATGGGCTTCATTTGAAATACACACAGCACTGGCACTACGAAAATAAATATGCTGCTATGCTCACATGCAGAACTCTAAAACCACATGGTCTGGTGTATATGAGTGTGTCTATATAAAGCGGCTTTGGCCTTGATGTGGATGCAGCGTTCATGCATAGGTAGGCGGTGTGTTAAGGTGTCTGTTATAACGTGCATTAAAAGATATGCCAGATGTCCATGAACCAGTGCCAAAGATTAGAGCCAGCTCTCCACACACACCGCCACTGCCAAACAAAGCTCTCCCAAGGGCACTGCATTCAGAACACTCACACCGCTGGACGTATGTGCGACGCAGGCAATGCTAAAACACCCATAGTTACGATGATTACTGTAGTGAGTATGTAACCGTGCCGTTTGAAGAGGGAAAATAATGCAAGCGTATTTAATTGGGAATTATACATTGTAATATTTCATCACTATTTTTAAAGGATTTTTATCTGAACATGATACTGGAGTTGGCTTCTATACAAACAGAAAAAAACATGGTTTATTTTAGGAGCATAACTTTCCTCAGCTTACCACAGACAAATCAAACTCAAACTATTTTGGTGCAGTTTGAATACTGACGAGATCCTGAGTGACATCAGTCTTTTAAACATACCTTTTAATAACTTGGATTGAAATACATGTTTTGAATGGGATAAACACATGAGTTGGTATCTCCTTACCTATCTAGCCTTCTTCACTCATATTCACATTTACACACATTCCATTATACACCAGATTTACTCCCTCTACACCAAGTTATAAAAACTATAAAGCATCTGCTATGCATCGACATCAAAACAAAGGAAAAATAAACTGAGAAACTCGAAACTCAGAACTCAGCAAAAAGTCTAAACTCACTTTAGACACAAAGATGCATTAATGATCAACATAACTTTTGACATTTTTCTCTATTGTTCCAGCAAAAGTCTTCAGAATAGATGAGCCATATTCAGAGCTGGGTAACTCTTTGTGCATATTAAATTTATGCAATGTTATTTGGTCTGCTGGTTGGTTATTTAAGTGCTCTGTTTTTGAATGAGATGTGTTCATTGTTCTAGTCCATATGCGGCGGTCATGGTTGTTTTTCTGTGATGAGCTTTTGTCTTACTCCAAGGTTGCAGGGCTTAAATTCTCAGCGTCGCAGTACAAACAGTGATTTTACAGCACTGTTCACAGCAAGTGAGTAGAAATCATCATTTTCTGATCTAAAGGGGTACAAACTTAATGGGAGAAACACAGCCACTCTCCCACTGATGTTCTTTTCCTCCGACAAAGATTTACTTTGAGGCAGTTGCGGAATTTAGCTAGGTCAAGTATTGTGACTTTCCTATATGCGGAGGACTGCCTCACTTTCCATAGGCATGAGTAAGGTGGCTTTGGGGCCGGAACACTCTGAAACAGGCGAGCAGGCGAAAATGAGAAAGGCATTCAGTTTCCTCCCCCATTTCATGGCTGAGAAATTTTACATGAAATGCTTCTTTCAGAAGGACGCTCACTGTCAACACAGAATAAACCCCGGTCAGGCTAAATACGGGTTGATAATGGAGCCTTTATGAGTGTTAAGATACTGCACATTTGTTTATGATATGATTTATGCACTGATATGATTTATAATGTGTGCCACATGTGGTGTGTGAAGGCATGTTTGCATTTTGTTGCGTGTGGACTGCTGTGATTCCTCCCAGCAGAGCAGGAAAGGGCCTCTCCATAACCCGCCAGCCATTCATCACCACAGACAGGCACGTTATCACTGACCAGCTGTTTCTGCGGCTGACGTGCTGTTTGGAGAGCAGTGATAGGCTTTATCTTGTGGAAAAAAAGGGACGGTGACATTCAGATTGATTTATGAACTTCCCCCATCCATCCACAGTTGATAGAAGGAACCAATCAGGAAACTGATTACATTATTGCTCTTTAGCACCTTTTCTTTTTGCGACTTTATTTGGTTGATGATGTTGTTTAATGGCACAGTCTACTTACTGGGATGGGTGTGTGAGCTGCTTGATGTTATATGGTATTTTAAGCATGGTATTATCACATTTCTACACATGCAACTGATGCATTTGCATTCCTCTGTGTACTGATGCGAGGGTATGGGTGAGTATAAAATCATGTGACGTTTCACGATTGCTCTACAATATTCTTGTTCATTAAGGTGAGCAAGTTATTGTGTTAATGTCCCTTCAGCACTGCGGAGGTTAAATGTGTGTTTAAAGCGATAGTTCAAATTACACAACTCACTCTTTACCCAAAATGCGGTCAATCATATAACTATATAACAAGGCCTAATTATTTCATGTCAGGTGTATGAACTGTGAGTGCTAATCGTATGTATGTGCAGGTTGCATGTATTGTGGGAGGAATGCAACATTAATCAATAACTCAAGCCTTAGGAAAAGTTTATGAATTCCAGTTTGTATTAATCCAGTAAAGATGAGTTATTTTCCATTGCAATGAAAAAATTCCTTTTATCTTAGGAAATATCGACATGAATGCAGCAAGGAGGTAGCTCCATCTGCACATATGTATTTCTTCAGCGTTGAATAACTTAAAACACAACAAAAACTCAGTTTAGAATATTGTCCAATCCTTAATGATCCACTGGCAGCTCCAGACATGTGTCATACACTGTCAATGAACCAGAAACTCACAATGATCCTCTACTTGCTATCTTCCATAATTAAAGAGGAACAAGGTTGTGAGGGTGAATTTCACCATTCTAGAGTTGTAGCCAAGGTCCTCTGACATCAGTACTTACTAGCTGTAAAGTACCCCCTGTTTTCTGGTGGTTGCCATATGTGGTGAATGGTGGAATGATGCTGTAGGGCTTATTATTACGACTTATTTTGGTGTCTTAGTTGCTACAGTAATGGGATGTTGTTGTTGTATCAAAGCCAAAGCAAAAATGAAATTTCAAATTCATTGTAAGTTTCTGTCATTAAGTCATGTCTATGAGCATGTAATATTGCTCCTGTGGTTAATATAGGACAGCGTAGACTGGCTATGCCCCTCAGTTTGAGTCCAGTCAGCAGGTGGCCAGTTCACCTTCACTGGCCTGTCAACAGATCCCCCTTCGTGTAACCCTATCTCTTCCAGCCAGTTAAAAATTCATCACTGGTTTTCTAAGCCCCCCATACTCAATGATAATTTGATTTAAGTGGATAGCTTCCACAGTAGTCTTCTTTTGAAAGTCACTTAGAGGTGACATTGCTGACAGTCTGTTTACAAGACATCAATACCGTGCATCTGCTTATCAGCTTTATTCATAGTAGGGGCATAATAGCAGACACTTCTGATAGGCCTTGAATGAGACATGCAAAAAGCGAGTGAGTAGCCCATCCTTTTCTTCTTGAGTGTGCCAGTGTTTTTAGTAATGCACGAACTGACATTTCTTTCTGAAAATTCTTCACCTTCACTTCTGTCAGTACACCTGTGTTTCTTCATATTTCAGAAACATTTTAGTCAATTGTATATTAGTTGAGTAATCATCCGGTATTTGGTTCTGTATGCAGGTTTCAGAAGCTTTGTGTCTTTTTAAAGGCACAAATTTTGTAGTCTAAACTATAAACATTTTTATCATTGAAAATGACACTGTTTGTTAGTATGTGGTAAGTAAGTATATGATAATGGTATTTAAAAAGTGCATGGTAATGGTATTTAGGATCCACATCACCTCACTTTAGAGCTCAAAAAACTGCACTGTTTTTCACCTGACCAGTGAAGCTAAAAGAGCTGAATTGTTGGAGAAACCACATGGGGTAACTTTAAATCGGATGACAAGAAAAATGCTCGGTGCGGTATTTTTGATAAACAGCTGGTATGAAGGCAGGATAACTTTGATGAATCGTCTCAAATATGAACATATAGTATGATATTATTACTCTCTGGTGAGGGAGATGCTAAAACTGTGGACGTGGAACCTCATCCCTGATTTTTTTGGTGAGTTCTGGCAGTGATGAGACTTCCACTGCTTCCACTGCACCCTTGTTGGTTTTGGATGCCTGTAGCTCTAAATACCCCTCTGTCTTCCACTCAACTCTGTAAATAAAATGATAATTCTAACTCGTTACAGTTTGAGTGTCATGGCCCGCGAAAGCTGGATTTGAACAAGAGGCTACAGTCTGAACTTCTATATCAGCATACTGTGCATAAACAGGGTTTCAGCTGACTATTAAGACAGTGTTCCCCCCCTACAGGATATATTTTAAACTGTGGCAAAAGAAATGCTTATTTTGATTCATTATAACCTATAAATATCATTTTCAAGGATGACTTTGAGAACAAGTATTCAGAAATACCAATAAATATTCAAAGCTTGTAAAATGCTCTTTCAGACAACCCTGGTATATAACACTTGGATCTAGGCTTCACTTTCCAAAGAGCTAAAAAATGGAAACCATGTTTTAATTACATTTCTGAAGGACACTGTCTGTTTCCACATGCAGTTTCGAGCTGAGCCTAAAATGTTCCAGAAAGTTTCAGTCCTATAAAAGCCTTGTCAAGGTTATTTAAAAATTGCCTCTTATCCTCCGAGTGTGAAGCTGCAGCCTGCTGAATTGTAATAGTGATAAAAGGGCTTGTGTGGATGGTTCTGCAGCCTTGGCTGTGTGGTCACACAGTACTTGTTGAGATCTATGACCTTGGCTCCATACAAACTCGGAGAATGGTGAATAAAAGAGCCAGTAGGTGTCCCGGATTGGCTGGTCTGGAGAAAAAAAATCGCACTGTATCCAGGCTAAGATTTGTTTTGCACTCTTCCACACTATGAAGGAGGACCAGATTAGGTAACTCTGGTAGCCATGGACTCTGATTAACCTGGGCTTTTGTCCCTGGTCACATAGACATTATTCACACAGTGACCCTGAGAGCTCACAGCTCAGCTCAGATCATTCCTTCAGCTGCCACTGATCACAGACCAGTCATGCGGTGGGTCATGAAGGTCAGTGTGAAAATTGAACTTCTGTATGTCCTGTATAATTTACACTGCTTACACTGTAATGATCGACAGAGGAACATCTAGTGCATATACAGCCATGGAAAAAAATAAGAGACCACTTTTCCCTATTTTTCTGTTCACTGTTTGTACAATTTGCGGTGGTGTGTGTGTGTAAAATGCACAGGTTGCTATTCTTTTATGAACTATTGCAGTGTGAGCTGTGTAAAAAATAAGAAAA
>JBBPCZ010000142.1:24919020-24929283 GCA_037974445.1 Brycinus macrolepidotus | reverse complement strand
AGGCCTTCTCGTCCAACATCAGTGCCTGACCTCAAAAATGCTCTACAGAATGAATGGGCACAAATTCCCACAGAAACTCTCCAAAAACTTGTGGAAAGCCTTCCAAGAACAGTGGAAGCTGTTATAGCTGCAAAGGGGGACCAACTCTATATTAAAATATATGCATTTGAATGCAATAGACAATATAATCAGGCATCCCAATACTTTTGTCCATATACTTTTGTCCATAAACATATATAAACATATATATATACACACTTATACCACTGCTCTGGGGGTCCTTAATCTGGGATTAGGTTATCTGGCTAACTGATACAGCATGCCTTTTAAGAAATCACCAAGCAATATTAACTCTCCACTGTTTATGTACATACCATATGTAAAACATTGTTTACGCTTCTTGTGATCTTCAAGTTGCATAATGCATGACATTTTTAGTGCCTATGTGTGACTGACCTTCAAGATAATCAGCAGCACAAAACACTGCTGTGCGCATATGCTTTGTGAGAAACTGCATCAAGAAATATGGTGACCAAATATATAAGTTTTATCAGTGTTCTTATTACAAAAAAACAACATCCTTCTGTTCTACAAAAAAAAAATCATTTCTTAATACTTAGTTGTTTATACATGTATATAAATACATTCTTTTTCAAAACACACTGATAAAGTTTTGCATTGAAACTCTACAAACGGTGACGTCTTCTGTCCCACATGCGGAAATTTACCCTGACTGTTCCTTTCATTTGGTTTAGTCCATCATCTTTGGTTGAGTTTCCGTGCAAGTACTCCATCAGGATTTGCCTCAGTGAGACTTTTTTTTTTTTTTTTTTTACAAATCCGCATCCGTTTCCAAAATGACCATGTTTCTCCTTCCTGAGGAGTCCTTAGACAAGTTGCATGTACAGTGCATTGGTCATTTTTGCAAACATTAAAAAAAGTTTCCGTTATTACGATCAAGTTTCCTCAGGTATTGAATTAAA
This sequence comes from Brycinus macrolepidotus, assembly GCA_037974445.1. NCBI lineage: Eukaryota > Metazoa > Chordata > Actinopteri > Characiformes > Alestidae > Brycinus > Brycinus macrolepidotus. The sequence continues at coordinate 24,928,300 of JBBPCZ010000142.1, read as the reverse complement.
GTGTTTCCATTCTGGTGAAAGTTTTTGTAGTGCACTCGTTTGCTTGCTGGAAGACGAGATGGACATTAAGGTAAAGGAACATTTTGGCAGCTGTTATACAGGTGAGCTGAGTTGTGGGGGATCCTTCTTTTTGTCTCTGTGAAGCTGATGAGTAGATGTAAGAATGCTGCCTGTAGACAAGAGGCAAAGAGTGAAGCCACTGCAGTGAAAAGAAAAAGAAGTGTCTCTAAGCAAAAATGATAAACACACCCTCTAGACAACTCGGCCCTATCCAGCCATTTGAACAGGTGCATCGTCCATTCCGTGGATTGCACTGCGCTCCATTTCCACAATAACAGCTTTCAGAACATTCGGGACCATAGCGATTCAGTGCACAGGCTAAGCACAAGAAAAGAAAAAATCATTTACTACTGTAATGTCTACAGAAAAACAATAAAACAAGAATAAATGAATGAATGAATGAATTATTTTTACTTATATCACAGCGGCTTCCCATCTTTCCTGGAGCACAAAGACATCTGCCGCTCACAGGGTGACACGGTGTATCTCCATCACAGTCACATGTGTTGGCACAGTTAGACCCAAACCGGCCCTGGTTACATTCTAAGAGGAAAACAGCAGGATTGCCAGGGCTCAGAGAGCAAATAGACAGATCATAACCTTCACAAATATATTTATTAAGAAATGTAATAAATCAGCTAAACTGATAAATCTATTGTATTACATATTTTAATGTTTGTCTCAAAAAGACACTCCTTTCCCATAGGTTATGACGCACATATACCAGTGTGTCAATGTGGATCATACTGAGTGAACCTGGAGTTAATCCTACAATCCATTCTCTAGTATGCATAAACTGCAGATGCAGAAACGTGCAGTCGAGTCCATAATAAGTTACTAACATGAGGGACTCAGATGTGACTACATTGATAATACTTACATCACTACCCCTCCACATCTGAAACTTATGCTGACCAAACACTACTTAAAGTCCTGAATAAAACAATACTCAAGCTCAGTGTTCCCTACCCTTCTCACAGCGGTCTCCTCGATAACCTGGAGGGCAGAGACAGCGGCCAGTGCTGGGCTCACACTGGGCCCTGCCATGGCAGTCGCAAAGATGCTGACAGTGGTGTCCATGGAAACCAGAAGGGCAAGCTTTAGACACAAAGGGGAGTCAAACCAGATGTCCTAGATCATTTAAGGTGAAAGTAAAAGGCTATGCCGTACTGTATTGTATATATACTTCATTTTCTGTTCCTTACCGTGTTGGCAGAGATGGCCGTAGTATCCTGGTTCACACTGGCACTCTCCCGTCACTCTGTCACACGTGCCGTTGCTCTTACAGTCACATTGCTGATGGCAGTTAGCTCCATATCTGCCTCTGGGACACTCTGAGAAATGCAAAATTAACAAAACTGGAATGTTTTTACTCTAATTTGTCTTCATGAACTGTAGTGAGGCCACATTAACACAGCAGGTTTAAATCAAACTTTTGCCTAAATAAAACTTCCGTCACTTATATATGGTTCTAGGTTGGATGTATCCTGTGTGTTGCCATGCAGCTTAAACAAGAACGGTAAGATATTTTTATTAAATCGCATTTAATTGCATGCACATATCTAACATATCTATCTGTATGTCCTAACTGAGCACATACAGATCCCTTCAGGGAGGGAGGTTGTTCACACTAATGATGTATATGCCTCCACTTACGAACACATATAGAATAAAGACTGTACATGTGAAAAAGGTCTAAACTTAGCAATAAGGCTTTTGTGAATGTGGCCTCATAGTTCTGCATTTGCTTGCCAATGCATAATCACCACACCTGTGTCACAGTTGTCTCCGGTCCAGCCAAGGTTACATGTGCATTTTCCTGTTACAGGATCACAGATTGCTCCATTACTGCAGTTACAGCGCTGAGCACAGTCCTCTCCAAACCAGCCGTGAGCACAGCCTAACAGACACACAGGCAATTAATCATTTATCATTTCACAGCTAGTGTGTGTGTGTGTGTGTGTGTGTGTGTGTGTATGTGTGTGTGTGTGTGTGTGTGTGTGCATGTGTAGTATAGTATATACAGCCTACCTTGTCCACAGTCCTCTCCTCGCTGGCCGGCTTTACACACACATCGGCCCGTGATCGAATCACTCCTTGCGTCATCCCCACACAGAGCCACCTGTGCACAGTCCTGCCCATACCACCCAGCTGGACACGCTTTAGATGATTGAGACACGAGGTGGTCAGACATCGATAGTTCACTAGATGATAAATCATTATTCTAGTGACTATCATTTTATGTGTGAATTTATGTTTGGCACTAAGGCGAGAATTAACAACCCCAGTACAGGATGCATAGGTTTGCTCTACTCAGTTTAAAAAATATGACACTTCAAGAGATGTGCATTGTATGGGATTTTCTGGGATGAAAATGACAGTCATAGCATTAACACCTAAGAATAGTTCAGGAAAAAATCTAATCTAAGTTTCATCTTACTCCCAGTGTAGTTGATCAGTTGGATTTGTTGTCCAAATTTTGGAGATACAAGGTAACGTAGATAACAAGTAGGTTAACATTGTATGCAGAGTGTTCACAGTCACTCACTGATATTGCAGTTTGCTCCAATGTATCCTGGAGGGCAGACACAGGTGCCAGTGGTGGTTTGACACACACCATCATTCATGCACTGGCATTCACGCTCACAGTTAGGACCATAACTACCCTCCTCACACTCTATAACAGCAACAACCAAGCAAAGACATACATTAAACATTTCAAAACACTGAACAAAAACACACAGTAAGTCATTTTATACTGTTCATTCCTGCTTTTTGTAGAGGAAACAAGGAGCAAGAGAAGCTTGCCTGTATCACACTTGTCACCACGGTAACCTGGTGCACAATAGCACTCTCCAGTAACAGGGTGGCACAGCTGGTTCGCCTCGGAACACTGGCACACCTGATTGCAGTTTAATCCGTACGTTCCAGGCTGGCAGGCTGCAGAGTAAGATAGAAAATGAGCTATTAGATGGGAAATTAGATAGAGTCTTTAGAGAAATTTCAAACACATTTCTGTAGTTCCTGCGGTGTGCATTTCACCATGACCTTTTCATACTTACTCTGCTCACAGCCATTCCCTGTGAAGCCAGGATGGCAGCCACACTCGCCTGTCACGTGGTTACAGGAGGTGCCATCAGGACACCGGCAGCTGTGGGAGCATCTTTCCCCATAAGTGCCAGGCAAACAGGCTGTAGAGAGCAAATGGATATATGATCAGATCACTGCCAGCAGAGGGCAGTGTAAGAGAAACACTTTAGGATTTGAATCAACAGTGCAAAATAAAATCAGTAATTAATTAGGATAAAATCAGATAAAAAATGCATGGTAACAACAGGTCATGGATTTATCCTTGTATTTTAAGCATTTATTATTTAACATACTACCAGCTGACTTGCAGAATGGTTAGCTACAGAACTTACATCATACCAGTTTGTCATATTTTTGATTTAGCTTCACTTACAAGTTAATTCACTTAACATGGGACACAACAGCAGTTGCTTGCGTCATTCTCTACTGTTCTACAGCAGTCAAAATAGGGCTGTAGGATACAGATAAAATATTATTGTAGCGATAATACTGCTACATATTGCAATTGCAATGCCGTTCAATAAATGAAATATTATATTCATTCATTCATTCATTTTCTGTAACCGCTTAATCCTTACTAGGGTCGCAGGTACCCGGAGCCCCAGAGCACCAGCGCCAGCCCACCGCAGGGCTGAAATATTACATGTTAAATATATTATTAAATTATATTATCACTTATTTAGCCTTTATCAGGTCAGCCCCACCCAGTCATGAGTGTTTCAACTCCCTGCTGCCATTTGAACAAGCTGCAATGCATGGCAGCCAATCAGAAAAAAGATCATTTACATAAAGTCTTAAAGGCACAGTAACATACAACAGCTTATTTTGAGTTTGGAAAATGGTCATGTAACAATGAATTATGATGAATAATGAATTATACTTTATTACACAAACCCACACAAATGCCATGGACAAAATAATAATAATAATAATAATTTTAGTTTTGTTCGATTATCAATTAATCAAAACATGCAGTGACAGCTAGAGCTTAGATTGACCACCCAGTCAAAAATACTGTGGATAGGCTCAATTGTATATTGCGGCCTTCTGCGGTATTACTGAGACCAGCACTTAACCGACAGTGCAGTCCTAAATCAAAAACTTCAAAAATGAGAAGATAATAGACCATTTATTTAAACTGCTACTTTTATCCAAATTAAATAAACAAATACTAACATGTGTTTGCATATCTGTATATTACCATCCCTATTTTGTCACCAGCGGTGATGCTAAAGTCCCAACATACAACAAGGGCCTGTGTTTCCCATCTTAACTTAATTTAACGTAAAGAGAGTGTTTTGTGTGACACTCGCTGTACTGTTTAAGAAAAATCTTTGAGTTTAGATTTTTGTGTTAAATTTTTGGTACGTAGCCCTGCAGAGGGCTGGCGCCCCGCCCAGGGTGAGTCCTTGCCTCACGCCAGTTGGGCCAGGGATAGGCTCCAGGTACCCGCAACCCTAATAAGGATTAAGCCGTTACAGAAAATGAATGAACGAATTGAATGAGTTTTCGGAACTTATCAAGGGTTAACAAAGAGAAAGTGAACTCACTTTTCTCACAGTGGAGTCCTCTCCACCCTGGTGGGCACAGACAGGTCCCAGAAATGTGGTCACAGGCAGCCCCATGCTCACACCAGCACTTTTTCAGACAGCCAGGACCAAACCACCCTGCTTCACACACTGCATACACACACACACACACACATCAGCCAGAATTAACAATAAAAGTCTATGTTCTACTTTTCTTTTAGGTAAACATTAAGATGATGTGAGTTTGAATAAGTGGTAGGCATTTGTCACCCTTTTCACAGTGCTGGCCCACCCAGCCCGCTGGACACGAGCACTTTCCATCCTGCCGGTCACACACACCCTCGTTCTCACACTCACATGTGTACTGGCAGTCAGCACCGAAGCGACCTGGAGCGCACTCTGTCAGCAAGACAGACAGAAGGAGAGAAAGTTGGCAGGAGAGACAGAAACAGATGGTGTGGCACAATGCCACACCATCTATTTGGTGTGGCATTGTTAATGCTAATTAGTGTATAAAGAGTATTTGCCCCTCCTGATTTTCTGTTGTCACTTAAAATATTTTTAGATCCTCACACAAAATGTGTGCAGACAAAGAAAACATAAGGAAAAACAAAACACATAAATACCTATATCACTAGTGTGAAAAAGTAATTGCACCCATACAACTAGCAGGAACAATTGCAATCAAACTCTTTCTACCAATAAATATCAGTATTTTATATTGCTATGGGGGAATTTTGGCCCTCTCTTCTTTGCAGAATTGCTTTAATGCAACCACACTAGAGCATTTCAAGTATGAACTGCCTGTTTAATTTCCTACCACAGCATCTCAATGCGGTTTGTGTCAGGACTTTAAGTGAGAATTGCTAAACTTTAATTTCATTTCTTTTCAGCCGTTCAGAGGTGGACTTGCTCTTATGTTTAGAACGCTGTCTTGCTGCATAATCCAACCACATTTGGCTTTCCAATCACAGACTCGTGACCAGATATTCTTCTGTAGGATGTCCTGGTGAAGAGCAGATTTCAAGATTCCATTAACTATGAAAAGTCACTCAGGCCCTGAAGCAGCCCCACACCATCACACCACCACCACCATGTTTGACTGTGGATTTGATATTCTTATTGTGAGCATTCCATAATTTGCACAGTAGAGTTAGATTTACACCAGATGTAACAGGAATCTTGTATTTCAAAAACTTCCACTTTTATCAGTTAACAGAACATTGTTTCAGTCAAGGTGTTTTTGGTGAGACAAGTCTTTATGTTCTTTTTGGTTTCACCTTTCACCTTTCCCAAGGATAACCTGCCAGTCTTTCTAATGGTGGAATCATGCCTGTTCTGAGGCAAGTATGGCCTGCATCTCCTTAAATGTTCAGCTGAGTGACCTCCTGCATGGGTTGTTGCTGTACTCTTTGAGGAATTTTGATATGTCGGCCACCTTTGGGAAGATTCACCACTGTTCCAAATTTTCTCTGTTGGAAAATAATGGCTCTCACCGTGGTTCACGAATTCCCATAGCCATAGAAATGGCATGGTAACCCTTTCCAGACTAAAGTATATCTCATTAACTTTCATTCTCATCTTTCTTTTGATCGTGTGCTGTATGTTGAGACCATTTAGTCTTCTTCACGTTGCAGGAAAGGTTTTATTTAAGTGATGCTTAAATTTAATAGGGCTGGCAGAAGTGAAGTCTGAGTGTATCTAGTCTAATGGATTCCAATGATCTAAATTTTTTTTTTTTTTGTCTAAATTTGATTAATTTATTGATTAAGTATCAATTACTTTTTCACGTAGAACCAGTTAGGGCTGTTTGGACAACTTTTTATCAATAAATAACTTTAGTTTGTTTTAACCCTGGTTGTTTTTTGTTTTTCTTTTTTCTTACATTACATTTTGTCATCGCTGTTGCACCAAACTCTATAAAGGTATCTCCAATGAGGCAACTTTACCGGAGAAGGAAAAAACATCCCAAATTTTAATAAGTTAATGTAACAAGATTTTTTTTTCATTTTGGACCATTTCTACTAATCAGCTCATCAGGAAACTTTGACGCTGGGAAAATGTTAGTTTGCGATTTCAAATTATGTAAAAAATGTAAAATATAAAATGGAGATACAAGGATTGCTACCGACAGCATTAACATGCTTTAATAGCTACATGGTCTCAGGGGTCCAGAGGTAAACTAAAGAACCGAACTTCTCACACAAACCCAAAGCAAGTGTGAAATATTCAGTCATTTCTGGCATATACACACAGCTCTGACTGTGTCTGGTGTGTTCCTCACCACGTTCACACGCAACCCCCGTCCAGCCGCTGGGACATGTGCATTGCCCACTGATCCTGTCACATGACCCGCCGTTCTGGCACAGGCACTGCTGCTGGCAGCCTGCCCCATAGAAGCTGGCCGAACATTCTGGGAAAAATCAAAGACACATTATATTCTAAACCACAACCGCGTCTTGATTTATAGTCTTAACAAAGACTCTCCATCCAGTTCAGCGTGTTTGACAGAGATGGTGGTCTAAAAAATGGGGATCTGGGCTATCAAGGAGGGAAAGTAATGTGAGTGAATGTGCTGTAGCAGGCAAACCACAACGCAGTTTTCCTTTCTCTCAGTCTCATACACTTACACACACAGGTGTAACAGTGATTAGGTAGTCTCTTATTTCTTCATTATAACCACATCAATAAATCATTCAGTGAGGCTTTGGAGAAGAGAACAGACAGCTCCCATATTTAGGAAATTAATTGAACAAATATAGCCTCTATTTAGCCCAGTTATAAAGTTGTCAGAGACTATGATTCATAGGTATATATGGAGTTTCATTCCAGTATATCTATAAGGGGTGAATTATAGGCAATCTCACAAAACAAAGAATAGTACCTATGCCAACAGTTAAACTAGAAAAACAGCTTCATCTGTCATTTATTACAGTAATATTTTAAAGTTGCTGACATCTTGTCGTATAAAATGTTGTATAGCTGAATCAAAATAAAGCTGATACGTATAAATGTATATTTCTATTTAAAAAGGTTATACACAGTCTCATAGTAAAGCAGACCTTGTACTCTAACCTCATTATCACCTCCTTTTAAATACAACATGTTAGACAACAGAACAAGACAATAAAAAGCATATGTTTTAAAAATAAAACCAGTTATAAATGGCACTGAGAGGGATGGGTGGTTTACTGGTACATGGCACTCCATGTACTATAAATGCTGTACCTTGCTCACAGGTTGGTCCAGTCCAGCCTGGCCCACACTGGCACTGCCCACTGCTGGGGTCACAGCTGGCATTATGGTGGCAGATACAAGTCTGATTACAGCCAAGCCCATACATGCCATCCTGGCATTCTATAACACAGTTATACAAACAGTCAGAGGTTAAAGCAATCACCATCACACCATTTCCAAAAAAAAAAAAAAGGTCACAGAGTGCTACAACTGTTCCTGGAATAGACAAACCTTCCACATCACAGGCATAGCTGGAGAGGGGCCCTATGGCATCCATTACTTAACATGCTCAAATAATGAGTGTGCTAAACTTTGCACGCTACTGGCGTACACACAAACCCTGAACATCTGCTTTACCATTTTGGAGCTACATCTTGTGTCTTAACGTGATGTCCTGGTCACTGAAACTCACTGGAGGTGCAGTGGGGGCCGAGCCAGCCAGCTGGACACGCACAGGTTCCGGTCACATGGTGACACTGGCCACCATTCAGGCATTCACACTTCTGCTGACATTCAAGTCCATGGAAGCCCTGTGGACAGGCTGCACACACACACACACACACACACACACACACACACACACACACACACACACACAAACACACACACACACAGTGTTCTAATTTATAGAGATGTAACATACAATGCCCAGAAGACTTTGCTTTCTTTCTTCTTACTTTTAAACTAAGTAACAATGATTTTGTTAGCATTAAACAGCTATTTACTAATACATTTTGCTTCTTTCAGCTTCACATTCATCAAAGTATTGAAAATCTTGGGTCACAAATGTCCCAGACACCTGAAACTGAAGGTCTGAAGTTCTAAAGTCAACCAGATAAAACGTGTAGGGTTTGACATGATTATGAGGTAGTGCTGTCACAAATATTGTGAGAAATATTTACTGAAGTCTTTGAATGACAAAGAAAACATGATCTTGAAAAACATAGTTTTGACAGAGTGGTGTCTGCGGGATGCCTTGTCCCCACACCCCCACACCACCCCTCTCTTTACTTACGTTTCTCACAGTATGTCCCAGTCCAGCCTGGCAAGCATGTGCAAGCTCCACCCACAGGCTCACAAACCGCACCGTTCTCACACTGGCACTGGTGGCGACAGTCTGGGCCGAAATAATCCTCAGAACACTCTTAAAGAAAAGAGCACAGTTAGTGTGATCTAAACATGCAAGTGCTATGACATCATCAGTATCATTTGCTGTGTGTGAGAGACAGGATGAGACAGAGAGAGAGAAAGAGAGGGAAGGAGAGAGAGAGAGAGACACCGAGAGACAGACAGAGAGAGAGAGAGAGAGAGAGAGAGAGAGAGAGAGAGAGAGAGAGAGAGAGAGAGAGAGATAGAGAGAGAGA
>JBBPCZ010000142.1:24901314-24911721 GCA_037974445.1 Brycinus macrolepidotus | reverse complement strand
TTTGGGCCAAGTCCCAGGTTCATGTGATTCATGCGATCTTCTCAAAAAATTCTCAACTTTTAATCAATACCACACTTGTTTTTTTAAGAAAAACTGCAGACTTTAACCTGTTAATGCAGAATGTTAACCTGTTAAAGCAAAATCAAATGTAAATGTAGTTCATAAACCTATTGCATAATTATATTTAAATAGTAATTACATTTAAATAGCAAAACAGCAGCAGCAATTGGACAAAGTATGATTATTTATGCTCTCTTTACTGAACTTTACGAAGCTAATCAATAAAAAAGTCACCATCACATCCACAGCCATCCGAGTTGAGTCTGTATCCAGCCCTGCAGTAGCATTCATACCCTCCAGGGTAGTTGGTGCAGTCCTGCTCGCAGCATGAGGTCTCCTCCACACACTCATCCAGGTCTGGAACACACAAACAGCACTGGTGAATCTGCTCAAACACAGCACAGAGAGTAAGCCCACGAGCCATCACTCTCTCTCTCTGCAGGCTGTGCACATTTACTAAAGCACATTTCCAGTTAGGGAGAAGGGAGCCATTACTCAAAGAAAACCTCACGGGTCAGTGACAAAGAAAACCACAAATCCCCCACAGAGCGCCAACATCCAGATTCCTGAGTACATCAGTAAAACATGAACTCGTTTTTCTTGAAATAAATACATGAATATATTGCTGCTATCACAACTCAACCTCATGACTCTGTCTTTGACCATAATTAATTTAAAACTGAACATTTTCACTCCCTTGTATGTCTTTGTGGCATTTGAAAGCCAGTTTAAACTTTGGATAATGGAGCAAATCCAAGCGGTCTTTCACCTCTAGTGAAAACTCAGTGGAAAATATCCTTTTTTAAGATACAGCGTTCTGTTGTCACAGCAATATATTCTACCTATGAAACAGAGAAGTGACGGGTCTAGGTGAATGCTGAGTTCAAACACTGGGTCATAAACTTTTGAAGAGTTTTGAGGATGTTAAAAATGCTGCTTTGAGTATTAATGGTGCAGTTGACCGGAGTTCATCTGGACAGTGGTTCTGAATCTGGAGTAGCCCTGCCCTATATGTTTTAGTGTTTTCAAAGTGTTTTATGGCACACTTGATCCAATCCAAATCCAGCCAAATTAACACGCCCTTCCTAGTATAGTTTAATGTTTCAGGGAAAATATTAAACAATACTGGGAGCAGGTTGGGGAACGAGTGGCATAACAAACGCTTAGTGGCCACTTTATTAGGAACATCTTGTATCTACACTCATTTTCAATTTTGTCAGCTCTTCCTACCATACACATGCACTCTAATTCCACAGTTACATCCGCAGTCCATTTCTGCATCATTTGTAAGTGTCCCATTCGTTGATGGTCGGGACCTTCACAGGACTGCCACTGTGCAAGAGATATTTATTGGATTTATTTTGACTTTATATTGTTCTTGTCTCTGTGTCTCTGTGTGTCAGTGCAGTCGTAACATAAGCAATTTCCTCTGGGATCAATAAAGATTTCTGATTCTGATCCTGAAATTTGTTTGGTGAAACAGCCCAGCAGGGACAATGAGTTGCTGTGCAGCGACACAGCCGTGTGATTCACTCTGTGCAGCACACAAACCCACTAACATGCCATTGGCATTTTGGTGTCACTGTTCTGGGATCAATGAAGTTTTATGATTCTGATTCTGAGAATGATCCACCACCCAAATAATACCTGCTCAGTGGTGGTCCTGTGGAGGTCCTCACCACTGATGAATAGGGTAAAGAAATCAAAGACACCAAAGTACCAAATTGTGCAGAGAATCTACTGTTGCATTTTTTGGACAATAAGTATGAATACTACAAAGATAAAGTGGCCAGTGAGCGTATGTAAAAAGTTCACCATCAAACCATTAGCTCACCCAAACAGGTCTTCAGGTCTTCATCAAGTTGGTAACCTTGGTTACAGCTACAGACAGGCCCCAGTGTGCCATGTTGACACTGGTGTGAGCAGCCTCCATTTCCAGACTCACAGCTGTTCACTATCTCCATTTCAATGCCTGTTAGAAAATATGCAACAACCACAAGATCATGTCATGCCAACGTACACGCTCCAGTGAGCAGATAATCATGTGCAACCATCAGAGTTTTCTAGCTGAAAGGTGACTCACGGTAGCACTTCCTGCCTTCAGACCCCAGTTCATATCCGGGGTTACAGATGCAGGAGAAGGAACCGGGACTGTTTTGGCAATCATGAGCACAAGCAGCCTGTCCTGTCTCGCATTCATCAATGTCTGAAATGCACAGAGGATACAGCCAGTCTCAGCTTTCTCTCATGAGTCAGTTGGATTTAAAGGAGATGGTCACCAACCTCATGTATTTCAACTTGGGTCTTTCATGGTCACTCTGGGTAATGAAGCCTTTTTCCTTTCTATTCCATATCATTAGCACAGGTCTCAGAGACCAGCCTCTCAACACCAGTTTGGCGAGCTTCTCATGCACTGAGGCCAAAAGTGATTATGACACTGACGACATGGAAGGCCCTACTGGCTAGCTATCTTTGCAGTCCTGGCCAGTACTGAGAGGATGAACCTAATTCCACAGCATGCCGTCTTCCCCTCTTTATCCAAATTAAAAGCAGTATTTCCACCCTTGCGAGATCCAAAACCATGGGAAAGAAATCTCCCCAAAAGAATCCATTACGGAGAGGATGTTCCATATGAACGGGCTTTCCAAGGCAGCACAATTGAAATGAGCTATAGGGTGGAAAAGGCCTTTAGTTTGTTCTGTCAGAGGCATTTACCTTCACAGCTCTTTTGATCCTGGGCCAGCCTGTAGCCTCTGTGGCAGTCGCAAAGGGCACGGCCGCCCACGCTACGACATGTGTGCATACAACCGCCATTTCTATCCGCACAGGGGTTTGTCACTGTAAAAGAAATAGGTCACAGATAGAGCTAACGTATTCACCCTCAATCAGGCATACATAGACCCACTAGAGGCCCCATTAAAATCTGTCACACAGCTTATACACTTCTACTGCACTGTATTTATGCTAGGCAACTTTCCCTCTGTGTCTCAATTACACACACTCCTCACTCACTCTCAACCCTCGTGCCAGCCCGCTCCTTTGGCTTAGTGGGTAAGGCGATAACTGGGGCTAAATTAGAGACTGGCTGTGTTTCTCAGGGCATAAATAACATAATCACTTCCAGTACTTCCCTCTTGGGAGGTTGACTGAGATGAGGATGACTTTGCTGCACTCCAGGGCTTTACAGATTACTGTTTCCTGGAAGTCAGGCCAGGTTACTTTAGGAAGAGACCTCTGTCTACCATTACGCACATGGCACATACACAGACATCTTGAAATCTGAAGTGTAATAAAAAAGTAAACAATAAAGTAAAGTAGAATAACAGTAAAGTGAAAAAAGTCTCCTGGACCAAAGAGTAGTAGTGAAAAATTGAAGGTCAAGTTATGCATGATTTAATATAAGGTATTAGAAATGGGCTCTTAACTTTTAGAATACAATGCACTTTAGATTGGGCAATATACTGATATTTGTTATATACAATGTAAGACAAAAGAATGGTTATTAAAGTCACATTAATGATGAGTTCACTCTATGAACTTAGCACCGTTGATTTCTAATACAAAAAAACATTTTTATTAATATCCTTCCTATCTGTACAATGTCCATCAGACACAGTCCATTTAGTTATACTGCCCTCTATCATCCTTTATTTATGCTCTTATGTTTTTATTGCAGGTCTGTGAAGACAGCCCTCCCTCTGGAGAATACTCTCGTTCTCACTTGTCTTCACCCAGTTCTGAATGGCAGTGTTTCACTGGAGAAGAACAAGCTCTGCTGAGTCTCAAGAGAAGTGAAAGTGCATTTTGGCAGATGTGCAGAGGTTGACAATGGGTTTGCCAAAAAGATGACGCTTCAGTCTGAGTAATGTAAGAGCTTCTTGATGGAAATTGCACCCAGGCAATCTTAAAGCAGGCCAAAACGCTCAGCAATTTAACATATTAGTGTTCACACACTTCACACTCCACCAGTTGAGCTCTGTCTTCCATCTCAATGCACTGCTTCAATTGCAGTCTTTGTTTTTTTAACACCGTATAATCGTCAGCACTAAATGTGATGCCACTAATCATTAGGAACAAAGTATTCACATTCAAACTCCACACACTTCTCATTTATACATTTAGGCTGAAGTGATTTACAGCATTGTACTGTAATGCACACCAGTCTGGCACTTATTAAGGCATGGAGTACGGATCTATTATAAACCTCAAAGATGCAGCATCAGCACTATTAAACTCCTGTGTGGTAGAAACCTATAGGCTGCCAGGAGACAGTTCCACATTTGGAGGCTTTAGCAGATACTCTGTATCTTTCCCACTCCCATCCAGAAAGTCTTCCATCCGTACTGTACACCCAAGAGCCACATATTCATTAATGATTCAGAATTTATGACCATGGTTTTGGCTTTTTAAGCTTTTTAATCCCCGGCCTCCTCTAGTCTCCACATGCCGACTGAAGGCACGTAAATTGTGCTGGTTTATTGACCACACTATAAATATTACAAAAGAGGCTAGAGAAACCATCAGTGGCCATGTGCTGGAGTGCAAACTGAGGTTTAATGACCTTGTGATGTAGCTGCTTCTTGTCATTTCCATTAACTGGTCCCAAGTCCATCCCTGGTGTCAGTTCTAGAAAGTCCAGCCTCAATTTCAGAACCATCCAAAAGCACTCCGCTTGTTAAAGCTTGTAAAAAGCATTCTCTGTTCTTCCTGCCTTCCTTATCAAAATCTTACCAAATGTGTCGCTGGTGATGCATTCACAGACTTTGATTTTGTCCTTTTTAACTCAGGGGTGCTTAACTCTGGTCCACTTTTGTTGATGTCCCTACTCAAAAACATGTACTAAACATGATAATTAGCTGATGAGTTGTGTTTGAGCATCAAACTGTGTCTGTTTCATGTGTCTGCTTACTCAAAATAAAATTAAAAACTACATTTTGGGGTTTTTAGATAAAAAAAGATGCCTTGTTAGATCTGTCAAACCAGCACTGAGAAATAATATTATTAAAGGAGAACAGTAGGTTAAAGGGCAGAAATATCAGTATTTTGAGCTTGACCTGAAAGAGTTAAGTCTAGTTCAAATACAAGCTCTACTCTGATTTCCTAGATTTCTAATGCAGATGACAGAATTGCTTCTGTAAGCCAGCTGATGACTCAAAGAGCAACTGTCAGTGAGACTGCCATGGCTGTTATTACTGGGAAAAAGCTTGACTAAAGCAAGAATTTAGCCCAGTCTTTGCAATTATAGGGTTAGAAAAATCTCTGCTTGCCTCTTGTGTATTACCATGTTCTTACACTATCAGATGATCTGGTGCAAATTTGTAAAGAAAGAACTTTCCACCACTTTTCAGTTATCAGTGGAACACCATTGGAGAATAGCAACTCCTAAAAATAAGTGGCATGAGGGAAGACAATGATGAAGCACTTACATATGCAGCGTTTGCCGTCAGCAGCGAGCTGGTAGTTGCGTCTGCAGCGGCATCGGAAGTGGGCAGGAGAGAGTTGCACACACTCCTGTTCACAGCCCCCATTGCCGATGGCACAGGAGAGCAGAGCTAAAGAGCACAGAGATAAAAGTTACCAACTGGAGGCATGCAGAGTCATTCAATGTCAAAAATGAAGACAGCAGACCCTGTACACTGTATATTCTTATTGTTACATTGTGTTAAATGACCAGGGCAGGAAGACACTATTCAACAATACACATACTCATGTAACCATAACCCACTGAGACATTTATGGAGATGTTAGCACCAAGATGAAGAAGAAGAAGATCTAATCCTTTTGGCATTGAAGAGTATAGGTCATCTTGGTGGTTGCCATGGCAACAGCAAAGTCAATGTTGATTGATCGAGTAAATCTATGATGCCTGCAAAAGGTCAAAAAGTGTGAAAAATCACACTTGGTGTGCAGTATATCATCAGTTATAAATGTACTTGAATACATTTAATTATGGCAGTATAAATTCCACAAATACATGTCTAACCCCCTTTTGCTCATAATGAAATAGATATTAAAACATCTCTTCTTTAGAGCAAAATTATTCATTCATCATATGTCCTTTTTTATTATGTCTGTGTACCATGCTCTTTTCAATTCATATACATCCCTTGTATATTTATCCTTGCCAAAAAATGCAAGTGTGAACTGGAAAAGTCCTGGACAGGAAAAAATATCTTATTGCAATGCAAAAGAGCTCTTTAAAACTGATGAAAACTGTGTTCTTCCAAATTTGACTTTGTCGACTGATGTAAAACCAGAACTATCTCTGTGTGGTTCTCTAAATGTCATTCTTGGGTACTTTCAGGAGATAGCTCTCAATATCTTGAGTTATTTAAAGCCCAGTAAAAACATTCAGGCTGCACCTTCTTTTCCTCGGGAGAACAGAAAAACTGAACATGCTTCCCATTGCCTCTGGTGCAGGGAACATGATATTCAATAGTCCTGCCATTCAACTGTTTTCACAATGATTGCCATCTCAGAACCAAAACCAATAACAACACTGGGCAAAACATTCCCAGCAAATTGGTTCTACCCCGTTAAAAAGTCATTAACAGGAGTGCATAACAGCAGAATTAGCAGGAGTACTGAAGGCGGAGAGCAGATAGCGTGTTTATGGAGAATGGACTTTGCCAACTTGACTGTCCTCCCCTTGAGTACCACTGATGCTTTTCCGTGTGATCTCTGCACAGTGAGTCTCACATAAACTGCCCATTAAAATTTTGGGATACTTTGTATTGTTTTAAAAAATAATATTTTCGCATTGTTAATTTTTATGGAGGGCCTCCTGTTGGTACAGTAGGTAGCGCTGTTGCCTCACACCTCCAGGGTTGGGGGTTCGAATCGGAGTCCTGGCCTTGTGTGTGTGGAGTTTGCATGTTCTCCTCGTGGTGGCGTGAGTTTCCTCCGGGGTCTCTGGTTTCTCCCACAGTCCAAAGACAGGCACATCAGGTGAACTGGGGATTCTAAATTGACCGTAGGTGTGAGTGTGTGAATGAATGGTGTGTGTGTGACGCCTGCGTTGGGTTGGCGCAGGGTGAGTCCCTGCCTTGCGCCCACTGACCCCATGATAGGCTCTGGGTACCCGCAACCCTAGTGAGGATTAAGCGGTTACAGAAAATTAATGAATTTTTAATGGATGTGATCTATTTTCTGCTACTTTGGGTATGTATTATGATATGGCTTCACCAAAGTTTCTTCTTTGGCATAAGGAGATTTTATTCATTTGACTGTTTTTTTCAACTATTGTTGAAAGCACAGATTCCATCACCCCCATAGGTGGTTTTAAACACCTGAAAGGCCTGAATGCCAGTGAATGCTGAAAAGGGGATCGAATGTATGGGTATGTCATTATTACCAAGTGAACACAGTCACATATATTACTGATATAGTTTTCCTCAAATTGTAGTTGTTATATGTTAAATAACTGTAAACCCAAAATATACTTATTTCTTGAAAAACAAAAACTACAGGCAAATTTGTCCACACTATCAGTAGCTCTTTGCTAATGACAAGGCTGGGTTATGGATGTTAACTGTCCTAAGGCTGGTAGCTTCCCAGTCTGTCTGCTTCCTCTGTTCTTCAATTAGGAGTCAGACAAAGGCAGTCCTGGAACCACCTTTGTCATTACGCAGGGTCAACAAAAGGCCAGTGTCAATCTGCAGGTAAATACACACTATGTTAAATGTCTTTCAAAGTAGGGCCAGTGTTTACTGTATGAGATTACTGCTGAAATGTCTCAGACACAAAGAGCAGCCTAATCTATGTTTAATAGCAATGCTACAGACTAAACACATTGTCAGCCAACTCTGATTACATGTAAAATATATGTGAGGTTTGTGTCTATAAAAAGCCCTCCCTTTAGCTTAGTCTAAAACTGTTTTAAAATGTCACTTTTTTTTTACTTTTCTCATCAAACACACAAGATAATGGCAGTGTTTTAAGGACGGCCTGCAGGTTTTCCACAAAGTGGTACAGTTTAGAAGCAAAAGGCCTGGAGAAAAGAATGTTTCCAACAGTAAAGAGTGGTACTGCAATTTAAAACTGAAAATACCTGGCTAGCAGCAGAGTTCTGCTCTCAATTAAGAACAATTAAAGGTCTACATATTGGCTTTAAACCACAGCTTTATAGATATTTGACATGGACATGAAGCATAAGTATGATTACCAACTTTCTGAACAAGCATTAAGCGAAAACCAAATAATCCTGTTTGGTTAAAACCCTCTGTGATTAATTAGCAGATCTGTCTGTGATTTTAACCGCACTCGGCTGGTTCTCCCTCTTGCTCGGCCCCAGTGGCGTTCGTTAAATGGATCTAGGCCTGCTGCCCTGAGCTCTTGAAGCATGCTGGGAAAGACTGTGTCCCAACAGAGGAGGCTGGAGCACTGGGGGACTCACAGCAGCTACTGCTTCAGACCCACGGCACAGCGACAGATGGATTAATGACTTCTATTTTAAAGTGCTTAACAGAAGTCTACTTTCAGAGAATAGATTTCATTAATGGCAAAGAAATGGTGCGTCTGCGGTGGACTTATTAATGGAAAACAGTGGAAAGGATATATGGAGGCTGTTTCTCAGCTTTGATGGAATATTGTCTATATGGACGCCCCCTTATTTCACTTTAACAGATTACAGTTACTGTACAGTAAAAGCAAACAACTTTCCAGTACAAAGGAGGATTTCTGTGAGACACTTGGCAAGTCCCTGGACAGAATATCTTGATTAAAGCCGTGAAACACATCTTCATCATTAAGAGTGACCTCCAAAAGCCATAAAGAATCTTCCGTAAGTAAATATGTCAAAGAAGGGAGGAGGCTGCAGCTTTTCTGGATAATTAAATACACATGGATGACAGTTCCTTTAAAGCTGGAGGACTGTACTTAAAATATTCACTTCACTTACAGTTTCTGCGCTAGCATTAGCACTCTTAGTATGGCACTGAGACCAAAATCTGACCAAAATTGTGGCAATCTAAATCGATCACGGGTTTAAAGGATCAAAGGTTTAAACAAAGATTCTGTTGTGCAGGAAATCCTTTATGGCAATGTGGCTGTGTAATGTGGAAAATTAGAGTCTGATACCTTCCGCACCAGAGTCTTTTCAGTAAATGACTGGGACACTTTGCAGTGTCTTGGCAGGACAGCTTGGGGATCTCAGGAAGGAACCACTGTTCTACCTCAAACCTAACCACAAACCCACCATGACAAGGCCTGTACAGCATAAAACAGTACAATACACTATGCAATAAAACTATTATGAAACTGTTACAAAAAAAAAACCAAAAGGTTCTTTGATTCCCTCTGATGTCCACAGCTGAAGGTGGAGTCTTCTGTTGGCTTTGAAGGAATTCCCAGGCAGTGAAAAGCAAGCTGTCTTTAGACTGTGCCGATAGAAGCCTCCAAAAGTTTGGGCTGTGGCCAGTGTGTTGGCTTTCGTGAACCCCGAGCGTGACTCACCTATACAGGTGCGGCCGTCGGTGTGTAGACGAAAGCCTGGGTTACACTCGCAGTAGTAGGAGCCTCTGGTGTTCACACATCTGTGTTGGCAGCCTCCGTTATGAACCTGGCACTCATCGACATCTGTAGACAAACAGAGAGGATGCAGGAAAAAAGTCAGAGGCTTGATAGTGTCTCTAAATGTGCTTGAAGGTTTGTTCACTCCGAGGTTCTTAACCCTGTTATTCAGTAAAGGATCTCTTCCGTGTCGAGTACTAGCAAAACAAAATAATGAATCTTTGTGAGTTCAGACAGGCCATGTGTACAGCTCAAATTAATGAGTTGTTTCCAGGACTGGGACACATCAATTTAGCCATTCAATCGCATAACAGCCTCTTAGTCACTGAAGTCTTCTAACAACCTCCAAAACCAACAGTCAACACTGCTCTAAGCCACTGCTGAAATGCAGAAGTCAAAGCAAACCGCCTGTGAGAATGTTTTTAATGTGCTACTAGACAAAGCACTAAAAACACACTTAGCAAACTGCACATTTGAGGCTGCCCTGTTTGAAGAGCATCACTACAGTAGAAATCTAAAATCAGCTCATGCTGTAATTCTCTCCCTCTAAATGCCCTCTTTGTGTTGTGCCCACTACAGTCTGGCTGGGCTCCCCCTGTCAAAAGCCAAAACTAAACCTGAGCCCTACAATCACAAAAAAGCATCAGAGTAGTGTGATCTGTGTCCAGGGCTTTTAGCAGTAGTAAGATAAATGATTTCTACACAAGCGCACCATTAAAATTTACATACTCTTTTCCAAAGGAAGATGTCAAAAGGGGGAATATGGGGTGCCGTTTGTAAAATCAGCTTAACAATTTTAGAGGTGTCAATTTTTCACCATTTAGCACAATTTTCTCA
>JBBPCZ010000142.1:24880871-24891216 GCA_037974445.1 Brycinus macrolepidotus | reverse complement strand
ACCAACTCTCTCGTGTTCTTCCACGATTGGGTTCTTCCACCACGCTACACTGGTCTAACTGGTAGCTTAGCTCATTTATGTCCTCTCCCCGTGACACACTTTAAGTGTTCTTCTAAGAACCTTTACCTTATGTGGAAAAAAGGAAGTGATCTGGTTCAAAACATGAACTGTCAAGATCAGAACTAACATCTTTAAACCAAACACAACAGCTGGTCTGGGGACATTTTCCCACCGCTTGACTAAATTTGAAGAGAACTACCGCTGCTGGGATGACATCACATTAAAAGTGGGAAACAAGCCACAACAATAAGTTCTTATGTAACCTTTCCTGTCGAAATATAGGTGATTAATGAGTTGTGGGTTATTAATAACTTACAGCAATGAATCAATCTTAAAATATCCTAAAGGGTTTTGAAGAAATGTGAAAGTGAAACAAATAATACAAAATTCAACAGTCTTCATGAACAATACTTCATTTCAGAAGAAGCACAGAATGAGGAGAGGGGAGCACAAGCAAGGATCTAAATGCTTCTTACAAAAAGTGTGCTGTAAACCTCATCAGTGATAAAGCATTACGAAGGATTAAGCACTAGCTGCATTCTTCATCGCTGACATAGCTAGCATAATGATAGAAGATTGGGATAAGATCATACTACACCATTTTTAACAATATGCAGGTCACCCATGTGTCTAGTACTGGCGAAAAGATGTCAAACAACATGAATACATAAACTCAAATCCTGAAAGTATCATATGAAAGGAAAAGGTCCATAACTATTAGCAGAGTATATGGGTGTTGAAAGGCACGTTTGATTGAAACGAAGATCTTTAGGAAAGTTATTCCCTGTGCAGATGCCTCAGGGAATAATCTAAATCCCAAACCATTTGATCCACTTACCATTATAAAGTTCGGTGACACAACATTCCCAAGGCTCCCAAGCACATGGACCCTCTCAGTGTATGTGGAGTAACAGCTTTCTGACGTTTTGCAGTACAGCTCTCCTACAGTATATTACACTTGACAATGCAATTCAGGGATGCACGCAATACAGAATTCAGGAAACACTTTCCTTATCCAGTCATTTACATGGAAACAGACAATGCGCTTGAAGTCAAACAACTGGAAAAACAATCTCATTGGGTTTAGGTCATTGGTTTAGCGTGAACCATCTCTAACAATCCATTGTCCAAAAGGTATACACTTCTATCCTTCATTCTTACCACAGATCTGTCATTCTGAATTTGCTCTCTCACTTTCCCCTTCAGTTTTTGCCTTGGATGCAAAATAATCACTGATTACTTTTTTAAGTTGGTTTACGCTGGTGGTCATAGTTCATGTGAACACAAGTGAGGCTGATCAATGGGTTACAGTATTATCAAAAGTTTTGAAAGTTTTCCACCCTGAGCATGTCAGCTGATGAAGAGAGATGTGCACATGCTCACGCTGGTCACTTTCCTTCATGCACACTGGTGTTTCTTCCTCTGCTTTTGCTGTAAAACGTTACAGTAATGCTAAAAGGCTAGCTTGCTAACCTTGGTCTTACCTTACCAACACCTTAAAAAAGGAAAGAAATAAACATTAAAATGAAGCTTTCAACAAAATTGGAATCAGGTTTTAAAAACTACAAAAAATACAATCAAAATGTTGTAAAACATCTTTTTTTATATATATATTGGGCTTTTCAGCAAAACAGACATAAGCAACATCACATGGGTTTCTGCAGACTGTCTGAGTCTAACATTTTCTTTGTGGAATACTTACTTTTCACAGTCCAAGCAAATCCTGGTGAATAAAATCATGTCCCACCTTATGATTTCATGCCTAAATATCCTGTTTCACTTGGAAATATGTTGAGGTATAAAAATTCTGAATTAGACTTTAAGCCTTTATATTTACATACCTGCCATATAATATTTATATATATCAGCCATAACATTAAAACCACCTGCCCGCTATTGTGTAGGTCCAACAAAACAGCTCTGACCTGTTGAGGCATGGTCTCCACAAGACCTCTGAAGGTGTCATTTAGTTTCTGGCACCAAGATGTTAGCAGTCGATCTTTTAAGTCCTGCTGCTTGTTTGTCAAGCACATCTCACGGATGCTTGATCAGATTGAGATCTGAGGAAATCTGGAGGCCAAGTCAACACCTTGAACTCTTTGTCAGGTTCCTCAAATCATTCCTGAACAATTTTGGCAGAATGCAATAACCTGCAAAAGAGGCCACTGCTATTAGGAAAATGTTGCCCAGAGCATCATATCCGCCAGCTTGCCTTCATTCCATAGTGCATCCTGGTCCCATCTCATTCCCAGATAAGCGAAGCACATGCACCTGGCTGTCCACGTGACGTAAGAAGAAAATGCAATTTATCAGTCTAGGCCCCCTTCTTCCATTGCTTCATGGTTCAGTTCTAATGCTCATGTGGGTGCTTTCTGCAATGGACAGGGACGAGGATTAGCCTACACATCTCCATATGCATCAAGATGAGATGCACTGTGTGTACTCACACATTTCTATCACAGCCAGCAACTTTTTCAGTATTTTGTGCTACAGTAGCTCTTCTGCGGGATCGGACAAGACAGGCTAGCCTTCGCTCCTCACATGCATCAGCGACCCTTGGAAACCCACGATCCTGTCACTGGTTCATTGGTTGCCCTTCCTTAGACCACTTTTGGTAGGTACTAACAACACCCCACAAGACCTTCTAATTACATTTCTTGCGTATTATTGTGATATTTTGAATGGCTACATTATTTAAGCTAAATAAATGGTTCTCACAGTTCCTCCAATCACCTACACTGGTACATTGTCTAGAAAGTAATACAGACTATTAAAGGAAAGAAAAGACTTACTAAATGCACCAGCACTGATGTTATACAATACGTTCAAGAACTATTCTGACCATGAAAAAGTCTAAAGTGCAAGCAGACACAGAGCATATTAAGGTTATCTCTCTAATAATCAATAATTAATCATGTTAGACATTGCTTTTTTAAAGAAAAGCTGAGAACTGGTGTTGCTGTTTTATACAGTCTATCATTAGTGGCTCTGTTTGGACGGAGCTAGAAAATCACTTCAGAAATGTCTGAAAAATATGTAGCCCATGGCTATTTTGCCTTTGTAATGTGTCAAGCCCCTTAAGTGCAATCCATAAGAAATAAGACATTAAGTCATTCTCAGCTGAATCAAAATTCAGCCATACACTATCAGTACTGTCATGCAAATCCAAACACTTACAAGTGCTTCAATATGACATGTATATGTGAGTGGTGATATTAATAAGCACCGATAGGCCTTATTTTAAAGTGTCCTCCAAAGTTTTCATAAACTGTGAATGCACAGCTGTCCTCACCGTATATACTGCACACGGGGTTAAACATCTAACAGCTGATGCATTCTGTATGAAATTGCTTAATGTTTTCTTTTAATCAAAACATTTACTGCAGCCAGCAGAACAGAATTTTGCTCCTGCTCTGAAAAGCAAACAAAGGAAACATCTCAGGAGGAATATTATCTTACAGCCGTAGCTCAAAACACATACTTTAGGTTTTGCAGAAATCTGTGTCTGTATAAATGTCAGTTTAGTGGAAAAAAACTATGTTGACATCAAACTCTGCTCGCAAAAAGCAGTGAACATGAACACTGCGAGTGCTCTGCCAGAGATCCCTCAGCCTATAAGACATGGCTTGGTGATTTGCAGGTTCGGCGTGGATGACCAGGGCTTTTTGGCCCAAGTATTGCCCCGGTAAAGACACAGTGCTTTCAGCATATGCTTTTTGAGAAACCTCAGTCAGATTCAGGTTAAATCCAGCTTTTAAGTTGCAGACATTGCAAGGTTTTAGTGCTGGACAAGGCCCAGCATCCTCTCTGTCTTTTCCATAGATGTGCGACCCTCGGGGCAATCACTGAGAAAGAAATGTTCCTCACGTTTATTAGCCTGTGCTTCAGCCAGAGAGACCAAACTCATGGTGAGCCTCAAATACACAATAAAACCCATCCCAGGCCTGTGGGCTCTTCGGCTCGTCTTTATGGTCGGCGTTTATAAAGTGCTTCCAAAAGTAACTCTCCCCATTCTCATGAGAGCAGATGCTTCAAGTGCAGTCCTTTGGAGGATGAGTGAGATAAAAGTCAGAAATAGATAGATAAATGTCAAAGGAAGGTAGCAGTTGGAAAAAGAGAAAAGTTATGACAGCGATGATGCACTACAGAACAGCCTTTTCTCAGTTTAACCCTTAAACTGCAGTCTTAGTATTCTGTTAATAATCTCAAAGCTTACCATTCAGTTACTACAATAAATTAATCAAAAAACTACTATAAAACCAGTGTGTAAGTTATGTAGTTATGAGGGTGAACTGATGTGGTTCCACATTTAGAGTTTAAGAGTTTAAGGGGTTAAACTGGCTCACATCTGAAAGCAGTGCTGAAACAGATATAATAAACTATAAGATCGTACTTTCTGTGTGAGCCGCTGCACACTGCCAACGAAGCTCGTGAAGGTTTCCTTTGATTAATGAGGGAAAGGAAACGCTGCATTTTTGGAGCCATGAAGATGCCAAGGCATAATGCATACCATGCAGGACCATCTTAATTTCTAATGTTGTGCAGGTTTCCAAACCACACTCTTTTTGAGCACCTCTTCAAATAAATGGACTTCATAAAAGCAACAGGTCTGTCTCTTTGTCAGCTGCGGTTCACGACAGCTTTTGGGCTGATCTATTAGCAATGCAGATATGAATGAACTTGTCCTGCACTGTATGTACACCACTCAATAGATCATAGAAACAGATGGATTGCAGACTCGTAAGAATGTTCAACGCTCCATGGAATGCTTTTGTGAAAAGTGTTTTTATTAGCTTGCTCACATTCTCTCCATCATAGACCTGAGTCAATAAAGCAGAGCCTGGAGAACCACAGGAGTCTTGGCCAACCGCAAGTCTTGTTTTTTATTTACCATCCAATGCAACTTAATTAATTTACCTTCCACAAGATCAGTTTTTAACTCTTTAGATTTGCAGTTATCGCCACTGATATAACTGTCAAGTCATCTGTCTTTTGGTCTTTGCTACGGCCTTTGCAAAATATCGGGGCTGAGCAGTGTCATCACAGGCAATACAGGGGTCTGCTGCTTATTTATATTGCACCTCCTAGTTCTATAGGCCAATAGAGCCCTCATTAATTAGTGTAGTGCATTGATTTTGCACACTGACACTTAAACAAGCGACCAAAACCGTTTAGCTGTTGCTTAATTTCGCAGGAGGTAAACAGTTTTGGTAGCTTGTTTATGTCTCCCAGACTGCAATAGCATTGTATCATTGTTGTGGGAACAATTCAAATTTTGTGGTTATTGACACCCATTTTGTGTGTGTATGTAGAGATAACTTACTAGGATTTAAATTTGATGGAAATGTATTGTTTTGCATATCACCTTGTTTTGCGATTAGAAAAACTCTTTCATATACTTCACAATTTACCATGTTTTTGTCAGCTGTTGATACAGAACGTAAATGAAACGTAACATAATACTAACTTTAGACTTCTACTTCTACTTCAGTTATCTGCAGATAGTTTCTTTTTTTTGGCTATGCAGGTTTGTGTGTGTGTGTGGGGGGGGGGGGGGGGGGGGTGGATGTGTGTGTGTGTGTGTGTGTGGCACAAACATTCAGCCCTGCACTTACCGAGGAAGTCCACACTGACCATGTGAACTAAAAGTTAGAGCACCTTTGATGTCCACTACATTCAGTGAGCGTCATTACAAAGCAGGGCTCAACTAATGAGAGACCTCGTGTCCATATCAAATTCAGGACATTAGTCAAAGTCAACTGACCACACCTAAGCAGGAGTAATGGGTCTGGGAGGAGCCCTCTAAAATCCTACCTAGCCATTAGAGGTGCTGGGACAAACCTAAGTGGACTCTTATCTACCATTTACACAACAGCTTACCTACAGTTCTACACAGTTCCAAAGCAAACCTGAGTGAAGAACAGAACATTATGTGGATATAACGGCAATAAAGTCTTCCACCTTGGCAGGTTTTCCTGTCTTCTCTGAATGAATGGCCAACGCAATGCAGTAGAAGCTGCCCACAGAGCCTTCCAAATAGTTTCTGGTTCTCTGTATTTGTACAGTCGCATGTGTAAGGATAAAAAACATGGATGCATAAAACCGCAAGCTCCAGGTCTATTCCACTGGCTTTCAGTCTCAATCCATTGAAAGCATACTAAATACGTTCCACTGCAGCATTATTCCAATTTTCCTACATCAAAAACAGCCATTCCGGTTCTACTAATTGGAAAATATTTTTGGATTTTTTTTTTTTTGCGTGACCAGAGAGGAAAAACATAAGTCTGGCAGCCCAAACCAGCTGCATTTAATGTACCACTATGACTTTTAAAAAATCATGACATAAAAACCTCATGTTCCATATTGCTTGTCATGTGGTGAATCTGAAGAGTCATTTTAATCTGGGGAAGAAACAATAACATTATCAACTATTAAAAGGTCATCACTACTCTTTGTTAAAGTGCTAATATGTGATTTGACAGCAAAGCACTACATTACAGAGTAATGTTACACCTAACCTAATCACATAAAAAACAGGTTTGGACTATTTGGTCCGTTCTTCATGTTCATATAGTGTAAAGGGCAGCTGGCCTTTCAGTTAGCGTAAAAAACGGAAAAAGGTTCTGCCCATCCTTAGGTGCTGTCGCATATAAAGGGGAAAAATGATCTACACTGATGAGAGAAAAGAATCACAATAAGTCTCAAAGAACACACACTGTTGCCTTCCACACACACTCTCTCGTATGCGCTCCTTCTCACTGAGTGATTTATGCTCCAGGTTACTGTTAGGGCCAAACCTATTGCCTTGCTCTCTGTAAACACAGCAAACATGTGGGCGATGGCACGAGTTGTTGTTGTAGCCGAGCGTGTTCACACACATCCTTCGGGCTGGAAAATAGACAGGTGTTTGTGTGTGCAGGGCTGTTATGGTCAGTGCAAGGACTACTTTGCCTTCTCCCTCAAGAGAAGAGTTACCAACATTTTTCTTCCCTCTTCATTGTAGATGAGCCAAAGTACTCTTGAATTTACAGCACATACTTACGCAGCTAGCGTTACAGATTAACAGCACTCAGCGGCCTCAGGTTTTAAAAGCAGCGTATTTTCAAGGTTGCAGAGTCGAGGCACTCTAAGCATGATGCATTTGTCCTCTGGGGTCTCCTCTGTACAATGGAGGCCTCTGGCATACAGCAAGCTCAAAATGAGCTACAGCCTGAGCAAAGGATTCATGCAGCATTTCGCCAGGTTCTGCTACTGCCTCAGAACAGAATGTATTACATGTGGCAGCCAAAAAGGCCCGAAGTACATTCCAGTAGAGAAATCAGTCCTTTCTCTCAGTCTCTGTGATATGTGTGTGTGTGTGTGTGTGTGTGTGTGTGTGTGTGTGTGTGTGTGTGTATTTGTGTTTATCTTTCAAAGCTGGTCAAGTTTGAGGTCAAACTAAGGGAAAATAGCAAAACTGCCAAAAACAAGTGAAAAAAAGACAAGGGAAGATGTAATTTGGCTCTTAAAGGTTTAAAAGCAGTGAATGCAGTTTAATTAAGAACTTAGAAGTCAAAGTAAATCTCCCACAGCTTCAGGATGTAAATACCATGACAGTAATTTATAGTTGGATGTTACATAGACAACAGCCCATTAAACAGCTTCTAAATTATAAGACACTGGTTGTTTAGATTCTGCTGTTTCTATAAATTCTAGAAGACATTTCTCAGCTGGAGATCAGCACCATGGTGCTAGACCAGTTATTCACCCAGCAAACACCTTTACACGGTCATATTCTTCCAGTGAATTGCTTTCATAAATCTCACTGGAGTTCCTTCTTAACCTCAAGAGGGCTACTTCCATTTTCTCCAACTCAACTAACTTTTTGAGCAGCATTTTTAGTGAAGGAATTTTTAAGCAAAATACCTACTAGAAGGTGCATCAAAAGTAACAAAACTGCAGAATATACCAGAAGGTGTGAAAAGAAGGACTCATGCATCATACTGATAGTCAGGCTTGATTTAAAGCATGATTTGTGACATTAGAATTAGTGTTAATTAGTAATTAGCAAACTAGTAGAGGCAGTGGATTTCTATGTACTCATACAAAAGTGTTTGGTTTGGTCTCTCTGCATGGCTATATCTCTTCGCTGTGTTACATTTTCAAATTCCGAGATCACTAATGGGAGAAGGAGGCAATCCATTCCAATCTAGAATAAACATAATGCAACCGAAGCCACATCCATCACAACGAAACCTGGCCACAGCACCAGAAACAGTTTAAGCATTCCAAAGCTTTCCACAAAGGAATTTTAGGGTTTTAAGAAAACATATCAAAATTACTGTACCGATATATATATATAAGATAAAGATAAACCTTCATCATAAAATCAACCAATCTGGATCTTTTCATGAACCTGTATCGTGGCAAAATGTCCTGTTTTTTCATCTCCACACAGCTAACAGGTAATTCTCAGCTTTATAAGGGTAAGTAAGTGTGATGGTGTAGCAGCAAAGCAGATGTGTAGGTGTCAGGTTCTGGGTAAGGGTCAGTGGTCATCACTCAGAGTGGCTCTATGGCTACAGAGTGCGTCTGTGAAAACCATTTCCGTCCTGTAGACAGGGTGTGAAGCAATGGTCAGCTGGAGGACGCTGAACTCTTACGGTCCCCTGAGGCTCCTCTCGCACTGACCACGGCAGGATATGAATGCCAAAATCTCAAGTGTGCGTCCCTGTCCAGCCTGAGACTCAATTACCATCTACACCTGCAGAAGAAGCTTTCTCCAGCAGCACACATAGAGGGATCAAATGGAGATGACATATAGAATTTTCATGCAGACTGTCGCCTCATAGAGGGAACCCATAGAGGTCAATGGGTTAAAATACTGTTCTCATTTCAACAGAAACAATATCCCTCAGCTTTTTAGTTAGTGCCTTATTAAAAACATGAATCTTAAGATTTATTATTCAGGAACGACTATGAATTATTCAATGATGAATATAAATGTAAAATGCAAGTTATGTAGTTATAAGAGTGAAGAATTACAGTGTGAGTCCACAAATCCACACTGTGGGTTTGGGTCAGTTGAATTTCAAATATTGCAAAATCTTTGAGAGGTTAGAGTAAGCCCTGCTATACGGAGAAAGGAGAAGGAGAGGGGGGACTGGGCTGCTAAAGTCATCAAAAGGAAAGTGAAGACAGGGACAAAGATCAAGGGTTGATGGACCCCAATTCATTACACATTGTTTTTAAATAGTTCAAACAACTTTATGCAACTTTAACATATTACAATATTAATATGCGGCAGTCCAAGAAATCAACCTCTTCCCCCTTAAAGTGCTGAAGTTGCAATTGATTACTGAAAAGCAGAACATCAATCTTTCAGAAAGAAAGCAGAAGAGACAGGAAGGCAACCTGTTATGACAGTAATTGCAGTGCTCTGAGATAACAGACAACACCAGAGGGCGACATCTACTATTTTCAATAGGTGTCACTATGTTTTTAATTTTGGCAGTGGCCAGAAAGACCCCAAGGCACCCCAGTTGCTGCCAGATGTTTCATTCTCCTGTGGTACACTATAACAAGGCTCCGTACGTGACATAAACCAAGACAGAGTTTGGAACCACAAGCAGGTAACATTCGCAGTACACAGTCAGAGTTAACCAAGTTAGCCGCAACCGAACAGAGACAGTTGGTTATCAAATATTTTACCACTTGTAATGAGTTTTCTTGCTATAACGCCACTCTGCTTTACAAAACTATAACAAAAATAACACATATAGCACTACTGTTAATTTTAGTCCAACAAGTATGGCTGTGCTTGTAAAACTGGAGCAACCCAAGTTGCGCTAGACTTCCACTGCAACAAAACACTCGCTCTAGGGGTGTTCATTAGCTAGCAAGCTATTGTAGCCCGCAATCCAGCTACTGCAGCAAGCGATTCAGCTCTCGTATTTAGTTGTCGTTGTTGTTGTTTGTTTGCATTTCCCCGATATAAAGACATACATCACATAGAGGCACGTAGCTCACACTTTGCTAGCAAGTCCATCAACATTATCAGTTAGCCAGTCAGCTAGCTCAAAAGTTATAGTGTTTAAATCACCTACAGGAGTCAACTTTTCTCTCAATATCAAACAAAGTTGATGTGACATGTAACCAACAATTCGTGTTGAGGTAGACAATAAGGTCACCCATGCATCTTTTAATCATATACCTGTTGTAGGGTTGCCAACTTTCTCAACCCCAAAAGAGGGACACTTTCAGGGCTCCCAACTTTTCAAAAAACCTTGGAGTGAGATTTTGTGGT